>CAHIKZ030000486.1:247500-457500 GCA_903632075.3 Acanthosepion pharaonis
TCAATACAAGATTAAATGGTAGATGTTATGTATAGTATTACTGGATGATAATCATTTGTTGTGAAGTAAAAATGTATATCAAATAGAAATTATATTTTATTTGAATCTGTCATGAACCTGTTTAGCATGAGTCAAATACATTTAGTCTCTTTGTACTATGGTATATTTCTATATATGCTGAGACATGAAATTTAAACTGTAATGTTATGTATATACAATACGTTTTGTAAAAATTATAGATCATTTAAAAAAGACAACTAATCCTGATACAAGAGATTTTAAATTGTGGTTGTAATTTTTCCATTTCTTCATTATGACAGTATATTATGAAATAATGACAATATTCAAAATTTGCATGTATATGTACATAAAATTATGAAGAGCAAATAAAATTATTTAGTACTTAGCCCTATAAGGCTAGAAGTGTCCAAATGTGACTCCATGTTTCAGACATTTACAGTTTGGTAGCACTGTATTTCGAGACAATGTTAAAAAACCACCATGTAATCAACTAGAGGCATCAGAAATCTACAACCTTTACAAAGTTGTAGATTTCCAAAACCATATCACATTACCAGTAGTACTAAGGGGGTTAAACTGAAAGACAAAGCAAATACTATTACTATTACTTTGAACTTTATCATAAAACTATTTAAAAAAAAAAAAAGCAAAAAAAACGGATTTTTAAACTGTTTTTTAACAATATCAAATTTCTCACTGTCTAAATCATAACAAAAAATTTTGTTTTATGCAAGAAAAATATCTTTATATACATTTAATTAATGAAGGGAAATTAAAAATGTTTGTATATAAGTAGCATTCAGTTAACAATTAGAAATTATTTTATTGCTATTTTAATATTAATAAACAAGAAAATATTAAAATCATTTACAGATTTACTTTGCTTTTTTATTGATTACCTATAGATATATTGATTTTCTTTTAAATTAAAAGTTTTGGGTGTAAATCATTATGATAATTCAAAAACTGAAACAAAAACTACTCTGTGATCTTCATGGTAATTAAAATTAGATTAAGAAATGTGACCATATTTACTGATACTGAAATATTTAATTAATATTAGATAATTAAGTTATGCTAAGTATGTAAGATAATTTATAAGACTCTTATTTTGACATCATCAGAGAAATGGATTTTATTTTGCCCAAATCTATATTGGTGAGACAGAATTTGATTACCATTAGTCATATGTATTTTATTTTAAATTATAACTGTTTATAATTTTTAAATAACTTATAATTAAGTTATACTTTTTAAATGTATATAAATATGAGAGAGGGCCAAAAAGTTCTCAACCTGACTAAAAAAGAATTCCAAACAAAATTCTGATGTTTGCACATTTGGTCAGATTTTGGGAATTGGATCAAGCCAATAAATCTTCAGCAGCTCCTCATATATACAAAATGTTGCATAGGGTATTTTTAAAAGTAACAAATATACAATTTGAAACCTATGCTTGATCTATGGGTGGAAGTTGATGATCTACACTTCAAATACCTTGGTCTATGGATCAGTTACAACAAATTTAGTATAGGAGATAAGAAAATTGAACAAAGAATTGGCTATACTCGGGGTATTTTCACCCAACACCACAAGCTGCTAAAAGAAATAAAAATAAAACATCAACCCCAAAACTAGAGTTCTTAAATAGTTTGTTAGATAAACTTTCATATGGATGCCATACATAGCACCAAACTCATTCAGAAATATCTAAAATGTCAGCTGTATAGAAACATTTTCACAGATTGACATTCACTTAAGTGCAAATATCCTTAAGAAAAGTATGAACCCATCTCCTCCCCTAGCTATAGGTTAAGTAGTAGGACTTGTATCTGGAAAAATCATTCTTGTTCTCAAAAAATTGTTAATGCAATATTTGAAAAAAAATAGAATTATTCTTACAATCAAAAAATGTTTCAGCTTTAAATAACCCACAAAGGGTTGCTAAATTGTTAAAAAGACAATCAATCAATTCTCGGATCAATGGTTAAAAATAGCTTAGACTAAGTGAAGTGTATTGGTCGAAGCAAAGACCATACTTTTTTCAAACTGATGTTACAGAAAAACAAACAAATAACTATACCAGATTACAGAAACCATGTCACTTAATGATGTCCAACAGTAGCAAAAATGAAAATGGGTAGCACATGTAAGTCAAAGAGAAAATAATGACATAAGTGAGAATCTGACCTTCCACTCTACCCCAAACAAAAGGCAAGGAAAGAAGTCCTCATCAATACTGGAAAATATTGATAACAGCTATTAGACTTGAGAAAACTATTTTTCTGAAAAATTGTTTTAGGAGACAAATTTTATAAAATTTCAACTGGTAGCAGGACTGATTGTTTGATCAATGATTACTAAATGTTTACTTATAAGGGAATGACTAATATTGCTGTAACCATTACCATGGATGTTGGTGAGAAAGTAAGAAAAAGAATTTTAGACATTTATCTAAAGCAATTAGAAGAATGGAGTTAAGTCAGAAATAATTCATATCTATATATAGATTTTTATGCAAAAAGAAAATAAGTCATTTTTAATTTAACACTCTCATTAAAACTAAAATTTATATATGTAAGACCAATTCAAAGTTGAAAAGAGATATAGTTGTATAGTAATACAAAGACTCATTGAATTTAACTAAAGCAAACAGAACAAGGAAATTTGCTTTATAAGATAAGATAAAGAAAAAAAGAAAATCATCTCTATGTAAACTTTTAAAGATGGCAGAGATAAACTAACAAGCAAAAATCTTCCAACATACCAAAAAAACATTATAAGAAAAAAATATATATATAATGCTCTTCATATCATTTTTCTCTAAGTATATATTTTGTGATAGAATGTTTGCTTCATTTAAATTAAATATAATACCTTAAAAGAATCAATAGACTTATATTCACTTGCCTTCACCTTGGAATAATCAGAGATTTTCTGACATAAATATAAAATGAACAATTCCAGTTCTGGGTAAATAAAAAAATGTCTTAATTTACTTTCTACAATGTCTGAAAGGTTTCTATCCTATCAGGTTTTGTTTATTCTTCAGAATGAAAGTTCACAATATAGTATATTATCTATTCAACTATACATGCTCAAGAGTGATCATGGTTTAGAGCTAATCAGGTGAAGGGCAGATTGAATAAAAGATGAAAAATAATTTATGGAAAATAAGAAAAAAAAGAATAAATTAAAAGCAAAAAAATAAAAACATTTTGTGTTTCTGTGTGAAATCTATTTAATTTTATTTTTAAATAAAGGGAAAAATTGCCTAATAATAATATTATTGAAGAAACTTTAGCAATATTCATTGAATACATACACACAAAATAAACATGGAAAATTCTAATGTGGTTGACTACAGTCATGTGACTAATTACAACAACAGACAATGCTATGAGTAAAGAATGGAAAATATCTTTATTAAAACAAAATAAAGAGATTTTTCTTCTCAATTACTCCTCCTTGTGTATGATTAATTCTAATCAATGATATATCATAATTCATGGTATGTAATATCTCCACATTTAAAAAAAAAATAAATATCTCCCAAGTCTTATATATAAAATCTAGGAATCTGGTAGTCTAATGTAGACTATCTTCATAATACTATAATCTATGTACTGCGCCCCTTCAGAAAATAGGCAATTATCCTATATAGCTATTAGCAATGTTTGTCTTTTTACTATCCCTCCCACTCTCTGTTCTGTCATCTATTTATACAAATTTGTTAGGCAGGTTACACACTGTTCCCTGTCGCTCTGCTGTCTCTTTTGCCTTCATTATGTACTGTGATTGTCAAATTGTTCAAGCCTTATCAATCCCAAGAACAATCATGGCAATATGCAATACAAGTATTAGAGATAATGGTATGAAGGGGGTTCAAATCCATTGTGGTTAACTTCTCACCCACCTGGTAAAGAAAGACACTTGAGAGAGGTGTCATCTGACAGTCATCCAGTGACTTTGCAAAATGAACACTATAATATTAAATGTAAAGACATGCCATCAAACATGATATATATAAATTCATATAGTATGAGAACTTACTGACTTGTTTCTCATAGATTAAATGTATCTATTGATGGCTTACAATTTAAGTTTGAGGTACAATGTAGGGTGCTGTGTTTATTTTTTATCAAGAAATAATGGCTAGCAGAAAAGTTATGTTTCCTTCATTAAATTAATTTTTAGAATGAGTTTTTGCTTTTAAAAATCATTTCTCTTACTTATTTTTCTATTTCCAAAGTGTAAAAATATCAAATTCTGAAATTAAATGCAAATAAATAACTAATAGGCTTTTTAGATAATGCTTAAAAGAAAAGTAAATAAATTGTATTTGTTCTTTATGCTTTTCATTAATTTCATTCTACTTTCTGAATTTTTGTTAATAAAAGTTAAGATTTTTAATTTTTTTTTTCACTTGTTTTTCAGTTTGTTTCAACAAGGAGAGTGTCAATTTCAAACCTGTCCACCTTTCCTTAACAATTGGGATATAACCATCATTGCAACCACAGGCTTCATAATTCTTTGCTGGCTCAATCTACCCAGTCATTGGGTTTGTTTGCTTTGTTTATACAAAAAAAGCCTTAGTTTCACATGATATTTTGTTATCTGATTCGTTTGGCTTCCAGCAACTGTACAAAATATGAAAGATATCAATTTAAACTTCTAGCTTATCACCAAACCATCTTTTCATTCTTCCCTTTTTAATTTTTTTCAAGTGCTTGCATTTTTCTTTTGTTTTTCCTTGCTTCTACAATTTTTGTTTCATTTTATGCTAATTTGAAATTGTATGCAACACTGAACTGAGCATAGTTTTGGGGGATAAAATTCTATTCAAGTCATATATAGATCTTTATAAATATGATATCCTAGAATTTTTATGTTATTTCAAAGCAAATTAATTTGGAAACCTTTATACTTAATAATTAAAAAAGTTGATTTGTCTGGCTTCCAGCAACTGTAAAAATTTTATCACTGTATAAAAATGTCTTCTAATTTCACTTTGAGATCCATTTTGAGTACAAAGGGTTAAAACATGTAATATACCCTAAGTTTGTTTATAGAAATAATTTTGTCAGGCTAAATTAATTCAAAGATAAATATGGCAAATATATAATATTTCTGTGTTTCTATACATATTAAATAGACATGAATGTTAAAAGGGAGATTAGTGAACATATATTTTTATATGTAAGTAAACATAAAACACAATAAGTCAATAGGTAGATGGGCCTGAAAAAGTTTCTGCATTATTCATATGTGCATTAATATGGAAGAACATTCATGGGAAATCTTTGCACTGGTGATGAAACATGAAAGTAACATTCTTTACTTCCTGCTCTTTCTTGTCTGCTTTAAAAATTTCACTTCCACTTTTCTTGTCTCCATTTAATTATTGCTGTATCAAGAGGAAAACAACTTGCAAGATTTTGTCAAAATCCTTGACCTTTTGCTATTCAGAAGTCTGAGATTGAATCTGGAACCTACAACATGCTATTATTGAATTATCAAAAATGGTTAATTTTTCAAGATATATTTACCCTGTTAAAGATAGAGGGAATTATTAAAGTTAATATGACAATTCTATATTAACATTTATTTTACAGTTCTCTATATCATAAATACATTGGAGAATATCTTGTGTTCTACACTAATATTGTTTTGCAGTAGAAAATGAAACCAGTTGATTTTTGTACATTTTAAAAGGATAATCAACAAAAGTGTGTTGATTTGGTTCTAAATACTTAAAAAGAGCAATAGTAATGTACAGTATATAGGGTGCGATGGGTAAATTGTCACCATTTTATATTTTTAATTTTGCACATGCATGTTGTTTGTTTTTGAATTTGTTAACTGCACTGTCTGTGAAAAAAAAGAGCACCAAGATGCAATTCACTCCATTGGAAATGGCTTGCTGTACTGCTTGGTATTTTTGTTGCAAGCTCCAATACAGACATTTCAGTGTTTATGTCTCCAAATGAGGACAGTATAGAGGATTCAAAAAGATTTGAATGAGTCTAATGAGTACGGCAGCTTCAAAAACTCACTTTGATCATTCTGATAACAAAAGAACTTTTGAATTTGTTGGTGAGGCCCTCAGACCAAACATGGAGGCCTACATCATATCATTAAGGAGGTAGTGCTGCCCTGGGTCAAGGGTGTGGCTGCTGGAAGACCCTATGTCTGGCAAAAGGACTCTGCACCATGCTACAGAAGCAGGAGAACCCAGTTATGGCTGCCAGACAATTTCTGAAACCACATCTCCCCTTACATCTGGCCACCTAACTCTGTAAACTGCAACTCACTTGATTATTATGTGAAGGGGCAAATTGAGCAAGAGAACAACAAAACTCCTTGTAGCTGAAGGCAAGTATTATGACAGCATTCACCAACTTAAACAAAGAGACCATCCAGAAGAGTTGTAAGAGATTCCAAAGTTGTCTGGAGACCATGGTTGAAACCAATGGCGATTTTATTGAATAAATTTACTCTTTATTATTTTGAGATATTTTTGTGTAATTTTGGTAAATATATCTGTTAAAATAAGATGTTAGTGTTGTTTTCATTTTTGCATAATTTAGATGACAATTTATCCATTGCACCCTATGGATTATATATATATATATATATATATATACACACACACACACAAAAAAAGGAAAACCTGACAAAACATACAATTTAACATGTTGACTGCCAGAGGTCAATTACAAAATATGACTTTAAATGCCAAATTTATAATAGCCAATTTAGGCAATAAAAAATTTTCAAATGCTTTATTTATGGTATATTTAATAAATGTTTCTTGTAAAAACTTTCCTGCTTTAGATGTCAGAAATTTGCCTTAAAGACAAGGAAAAAATTTGTGGTTGTAGCCTTAATGGCAAGACCACAAAAATGAGATAACTTATGGTTTGCATCATAATAAAAACTGTCAACCATGAGTTATCTCATGATTGGTAGTCAGTGTGTTAAAGTAGTTAAAAAAATTAAACTGTTTTTTTTTTCTTTTTTACATGAAACAAGAATAATTTCGTCTGTCTAATGATTTATCATTAAACTGTTTTTTCTGATAAGATCTGTCATCTTTTGCATTAACAATTTTATAATTCCCCATTTTCTTAAAACCTGATCTTTTGTCATTTTTACAATTGATTGTTAATTTCTTGGATACAAGGTCACAGTAGTCCTTTTTTAATACCTTATATTTATACAACTCAGACAACAGCAGCATTTTATGTGAATTTTGTTTCTCTTTTTAAAAATGCTTTGATTATCTCACTATGTTCTATATCTAAAGAGTTAACAAATTCTACAGATCTTCCAAAATCATTTCTTACAGTAATAAAAAAAGTTCAATTTTTATCATCCAAGTTAATCTCAACCATATTTCTAGTATAGTATAAAAGACCACTTGGTTCTTGAAAATTGATAGAAATTCAGTCATACAAATGAGCATTCTGGTTATATTTTAATCATAGTATTTTCTTTGTTTTGTGCTAGTATTTTTGTCTTAGTATTAATTTAGTTTTTATTTTTTTCAAATAGGAAAATATTAAGAAGGTAAGACAATATTCATATTAAATGTTTCTTAATCTAATTTTGATGTCTTGCATGCATATTTTTGCACTAACATGTACATGTGAATTGTTTTAGATTTACTAATATTTATATAGTCTAATCTTGAAACATGAAATGGTTGTTGATAATAAAAGGAAAACTGTGCAACTGGATAAATGAAGGTATTTTGCCTTTCTTTTATTTTTATGTTTTTGATCAAAACAAATGATGAATCATTTTAATCATCTAATACAAAAATTAAAACTGTTTAAGACAAACTTCTAACAAATTAACAATTTTTTATCTAATAAAAATATTACTGTTCTTTTTTATTTTTTAAAGTCTTATACTATTTTCTGAATAGATTAAGACCTGTCCTTTCTACTTGTAAGATAGCAATTCCACTCAATATGTTAAACAAATAAAAAAAATGTTTCATTTTTTTTTTATTTCAAAGTAACTAAAGATCTAACTTGCTATGATTAAAGAAAGGGAAATGCTAATGAGAGGTCAAATCATTTACAAGGGTCAACACAGCTGTGTAGATCTTTTGATAACTCAACTGAAACAAAATGAAGAGGGATTTCATTTTGATCTGACATTTGTCAAAAAATCTTCAATTGAATGCAAGATGCCACTTTGAAACAGCTCAAGTGGAAGATCTTTCATGTTCTACCAGCTTCAGACAGAAAATAAAAACAAAACAAAAGAAAGTCAGAAAAGTTTGGCTACTCTGAAAACAAAAGACATGCAGTCTTCATTCTAGTGGAGACAACATTTGACCTCCTTAGAATGACACAGTCAACTATGCAACTAGGCATGTACTGGCCTGTAATGCACATTGGTAGTATATTTACATTTGTGGAATTAGAAGTGACACTTTGAAAAATAAAAAGGAAAAAAGAAAAACAATAATGTATAAGATGTTCTATTTTGTTGTCTTCTGCTTTTTTGAATGTATGTATGTGTGTGTGTGTGTGTGTGTGTGTGTGTGTGTGTGTGTGTTTAGGTACTTGATGAAATTGATGCAAAGAATAGAATTTTAGGATCAGTAGTCAGTATTTGCACAAAGATGAAAGATAATAAAAATAAGGGCCACTTTATGATTGAACTCAGATACAATGAACATAATCTGTAACAACCATCTGGCTTTTCTAGGACAGAGTAAACAGTGCTTATCTAATTCTTAAATTTGATCAGGGAATGCTTATTTGAATTCCCAAGAAAAGAAGTATATGATTGGAAAATTGATTGTGGAAATCTTTAAAGTAGAAGGAAAGGTTGCAATAAAAAGAGCATCAAAGGGAAGGGTGAGAAAGATAAGCAAAGATGAAGAATGTGAACAATGATTTTATTTTCATTTTATTATATTTATTTATTTTGCTGGCGGAAAACAGAAATCAAAAATAGCAAAATTCAATAAATTCTCTGAGATAATTAAATATGAATTTATTTTTCAAAAGTTAAAGCAACTTATATAATTTTTATCAATTCTATTTTTTAAGGTTTTAGTAAACTTGAGGATAAGATATATTTGGATGGACTTTTTTCTAAAGTACCTAAAGTTATATCAACTCTCTTGAGTTTTCTGAACCACATGATTTATTACAATATGATATAAAATATTGCAAAACCAACAGTACAATAAAAATAGAAAATTGTAATGGTTCTAAATATCAAATTGAATGATTGGTAAGGAATGTCCTGACTAGTTCAGATATCAACAGCAAAGGAACACAGTCACTCTAAAAGTTGTTGAGACTACTGAACTCATTTTTTGTGTTGCATTTTTTGGCTGATCTAATCTACAGCATTCCTTGGGTGTACAATCAGAAGGGAAAGAAAAGAATTTCTTTTTTTTTTAACAGAAATAGGTAGTAAACAGAAAAGAAATAATATTATCTATCTAATAACCATATTTTGTCAATAATGTTTACCTTTATGTCCTGACCACTGCAATTATCATTTGCTTCATTTCAATATGCAACATAGAGATGGAGTATTGAAACTTGCTTAACTAAATTTTAGATAAAAAAATTACAAAACCTTGTGTTTGATAATCATTTTTTTTAATTCCAGAAATATTTTGTTTGCTAATCTAGAAAACACTATAAATAACTAGGTGATGGAGAAATGATATATGTAGTTGGAAGAAAAACCCAAACCTTGCCTGTCTTGTATATTGGGTGGAAAAGCAGTTGATAATAAAATGCAGTCATAATTACAGTTTCATTTTGTGATTCTGAATACATGGCTTCTTTTTATTAATATTTTCTTTAATACTTTAGTTTTTACTTCATCAATGGGGAGATGGTCTAGCATTCACTGCCTTACAAAAGGATTGATAACACATAGCAATTAAGCACTTTTTCTTTGTTTCTAATGAAATTTTCCTATTTCTTTCTTAGTACTTTATTTAGATTTTTAGAATGGATCTTTCACTATTCCAATGCACATTCAAATTTTGATGTTTCATTTTCCATCCTCTGTTAAAAATACTTCCCAAAGTACTTCTGTACTTATTTGATGGTGACATCTCTAATTTGTGGTTTGCATAAACCCATATTGAAGGCAACAGTTATTTTATTAATAAACTAGAATATAGTTGAAAAGCAACACAGTGATGAGTCATGCCATGAGGAAGCAACATGTTTAGCATTTGACCATATCTAGTGTTAGGTTGTCTAATGCAATAATATCCTGAAGTATTAGTTATTTAATAACAATATAGTGATAGTAATTAATGTTTTTTCCTTTACAGATAAAGTGGAATATTCTTATGTTGTTAATAATCATATTATGGTGTTTTTAAATTGTGTGAACAGTCATGATCATTTTTGCTATATTTGTGAGAAATTCATAGGGAAATGACAGAACATAACAGATTTTGTTTAAAAAATAGTACATTATGTATACTATGGAATAAAATTTGAAAACCAGGGCAAAAAATACGACCTTCCTGACGCCATAGATTCCCAAGCTGGCATCTACGCGGATGACACTACAATTTACTCCTGCCTCAAAAACAAGACTTTAATGCCTCAAAAACTAAACTACTCTCTATTAATCACCATAGAGCTCCTTCCCTGCCCCCCATTAGAATGTCTGATAGTCAACTTCTTGAGAGCAACTCCCTGCATCTGTTCGGTCTCACATTGACTGCTGACCTGAGAAGGAACAAATACATTGAGTCAATTGCTTCTTCCACCACGAGGAAAGTTGGCTCTCTGTGCCGCGCCAGGAAATTTTTCTCCCCAGAATCGATACTTCAAATATACAAATCAACCATTCACCCTTGCATGGAGTATTGCTGCCATATATGGTCTGGGGCACCTTCTGTTTACCTCGGAGTTCTTGACAAGATCCAGAGACGGATATGTAATATAATTGGCCCTGATCTGGTGTCTCGTCTACAGTCACTCTCTCACAGACGCACCATCGCCTCTCTCTGTCTTTTCTACAAATACTTTCATGGTAATTGCTCAGATGAGCTGCTTTCACTGGTTCCCAGACTCCATGAATTCAAGCGCCCTATGAGGCTGGCATCCCGCACCCACCCTTACACTGTAGAAACTTGTAAATGTATCCGTCTCTTCTACTCCTTACCGATTACTGTTTCCCTGAGAGCTATAATCTTCAACTATTCAAATGTAATGTCAATCGACATCTCCATTTACCCTGATCTATCCACTATCCCTCTCCTCACACTCCTATCTGCTCTTGCTCCAAATCTTCTGCAACCCCCTGCATCCTAGTGGCTTCACGCCTTGCTCGGGGTGTAATGCTTAAAAAAAAAAAAAAATTTGTGTTGAGGAATTAACACAATGGACAAAAAAATATCATAGTAACTATTATTAGTTATATATAAAATTTAAAAGCTTACAACCACATCATGTTGAAACACCGGTTCCCATATGGTCATCAAAGTTAAGCAACATTGAGCTTAGTCAGCACCTAGATGGGTGACCACTTGGGTATACCAGGTGCTATATGCTTGAATATGCAGGTGGTGTAATGATAATGACTAAGAAAAGTTAATCAGAGAGCTTAGTTCCAGTTTCCATTGCATTTGTTATATTCACTTATATGCAAATACCTTTGGGAAAGGTAAGAATCCACCACTTTTCTCTCCAGTTATGGGTTAATTATTAAGACTTGTATCACTAAACCATTATCTTAAAAAAAAAAATTATTCCAATCTAAAAATATCTTCTGGCTTTAAATAGCCTGAAGAGAATTGATAAGCTGTAGAAAATGAAAGACTGAATGAATGAATCAATCAAAAGTTGAAAGACAAAACAAAAAAAAAAGAAATCTTATTATATTCTTCCATCAGCAATAAGACCTGTACTACATGGATCAGATCTTTTAATTATGTAGAAATAGACCACAGGTGAAGAATAAGTTCTAACCATTTTTCTCAGGATATATTTAATAATTTGGTGTCTTCAAAGATACTGCAGAACTCTTGGGGTTTAGATTTTGAAAGTAAGTTACATTCACTAACAACTTTGTCTTAGTACCACAATAGAGAAAAAGATTTTGCATTATATTTCAACAAAGACAGATCCTTAGTTCATTGCATTGATATTAATGTTCAAAAATGCAGAAATAATACCTAATAAGAATTTAAACAATTTTCAATGACTTCAATATTGAAGACATGTAATTCCATTTATAAAGAATTGTATTTAATCAACTGATAATTTTTTACCAGTTTTACCAAAGATCTGTAACATGTTGGATAGTAAATAGATAATGCTGGAAATTTAGTCAAAGAATTTTATACTGTTTTGGATTTTACTCCATACTAATTCCATAATTTGACAACGTTTTCCTGTTTCTCTGATTTTTTTTTCATATTCCTTGAGGGTATATTTTCAGCAAGGGAGTAGGTGATAAAGAGCAAGACAATACCTGCCAATCTTACAATCAATAAAACCACTTATTCAACAACTTGAACTTAAAACTTTTTTTTTTAATAATTTCACCCCAAACTAGGTGGGAATACCACTAGTACACATGGGGTTACAGAGAGAGTGAGAGAAAAGACTAGATATAGAGGAGATTGAGGAAAGGATAAAAGATAAACAGAGTTCAAGGCAACAGAAGATGGCAATTGATATTGCATTTAAGTTTTTGAAGATTGTAGTTTGTAGTTTTCAGGGAAGCAAGTAAATGGAAAAACGTTCCACTGTTGGGAAGTGCAAGAAAAGAAACTCTGGAAGTAGAAGTGGTGGTTACATTTAACCATTTCAACAGTAAATAGGTGGGATCTAGATGCCAATCTAGTAGCATGCTTAAATTCATGTAGTCAGGGCACCAGGGAAAAAAGCTCATCAAAGCAGTTGCCATGAAAATATTTGTAACAAAAACAGAGGGAAGCCATATAATGTCTGTGAGAAAGAGAGTGAAGTTGAGATGCCAAGTCAGGATCAATTACATTGCATATACATCTTTGGATTTTGTCAAGAACCTCAAGATGAACAGCAGGAGCATCAGACCAGATATTGCAACAAAATTTAATGCACAGCCAAATGATAGATTTGTAAATGTGCAAGATTTACTATGATGAGAAAAATCTTCTGGCACAAACAATGAATCAAATTTCCTTGCAATAGATGCAGTTATTGATTCAATGTACTTGTTCCACTTCAAGTTAGTTGAAAACATGAGGCCAAGAAGGCACAGTATGATGCTCTCCAGGAGTCAAGCTGATGGTGGGCAAGGAAGTTTCTCTACAGTGGTTAAATGAGAGTAGTTTAGTTTTGGACACATTAAAATTTACAAGCCATTTCCTGCCCCAGTTAACCACTGATTGGAAGTCCTTTACAAGAGCAGTGGCCAGGTTAACTTTGTCAGCTCTGACAGATTTGCTATATATGAGGCAATAGTTGTAGGGTTTGGAGAGAACTGGAGCCAACTTGGAATCACATTTCTTTAGGAAGACAGCTGGGATCCTGTCAACTCAGCTTGCCTTATGGAAGTCTAATTTAGAAATGATGTCCAAGACCAGTGACGGGGTTATGCACATATCACTCAGTAGAACCTCTTTTCTAGGGGAGAGATCAGCTGTGGGCACTCCAAGAGAGCTGCTTGTTAAGTTGGAAGAGAATTTTCAAGCAAAGCATTCAACTTTATCTGCTGTAGCTGAATAGAGGAGGGATTGAGGATTTTCTGTTGTTCAGCACACTCTTGCACAGCTGCCAATAATCTGTAGAACCGAACTTGTGAGATACTATATGTTGTTTCATTCTATCAGTGAATAGTAATTTCACTTCAGAACTATTAGAAAGAGGAACATCCAAGTTAGATGAAGAAATACATGAAAACTGACTTTTCAACAGTAATTTTAGTGATGAATGTAGAGCTACATTAGAGGGACTTTATAGTTGGGTTAGCAGTTGGATCCTTCACAACAAGGGATGTGGAGTAATGTTTTGGGGTTAGTAAAATTATAGGTTCACTCAAAATTGGTAATGTTATCAAGATAAAGAATCCACAATAATACACTGAATTTAACAAAGTTTGAGTGGAAGTACAATCAAATGTATATTCATGAAAGACAGTGTACCTTCATACTCTTGCCAATAAAGATTAGAAATATACCAGATTAATGGGATGGCATAAATCCAATAGAAAACTTGTGGTCTATTCTTAAGAAATGTATATGAGAATGGAAAAAAGGATTTCTGGGAAGTGATAAAATTTGTTCCAAGTAATGTTAAAGTCAAAGTAAAAAGTTAACAAAATCAATGGACAAAAAACTGATGTATCTTATTGAATATCATATTGCCTATATTGGCACATAAAATAATAATTTATTCAGCTATGTAGGATATTCTATAAATCAAATTTATGTTTCTCTAGAATTTTAATTTATTCATAAATAGTAGGTTGAGTCTTAAATAATTTCCATTTTTGTTTTATCAAATTTATTCTTCAAAGAATTTACATTTTATTCAATTATTTATTCATCATCATTTTTAATAACTTGTTACAACATATCAGCTCCTTGATAACTTTTGAGGAAAATTCTGCAGGTTTGGATATGAAAATGTTTTGGAAGGACTCTTAAATCTGGTTCCCATCGAAGAAAGTTTTCCCCATCAATGTATTTTGCAGCAACTGAAAAAGGTAATAATCAGTTGGTGCAAGGTCAGGTGAAGATGGCCAACAGGTTAGAACAGACCAATCAAGTTTCAAAAATTTTCCTGTGTTATATCAAGAAGAACATTTTTTCCTTAATCCATTGTGTATACTACTATGCAAAAATTAAGTCATGTTAGTACACTACAAATTTATTCTTAACTATCAGGTATGATTAATAGTTAGGATGATATGTCATCATTACAACTGTGATTTTCCCACAAATAGAAATTATTTATGAGTCAATGTAATAAAAAAATTTAGTTTGCATAATAAAATCTGCTAGCTTTTAATCTGGATAGATGAGTTGCTCATACAGATATATATCCTAAAGATTTTATCAATATCATTTGGTTAGTTGGTTTATAACAATTTTATTGTGAAAATGCTGAATTGCATAATAAAATCTGACATCATGCACAAAATGTTTACAGTTTGTTTATAGCTACTAACTTAAAACACACACACATTTTTATTAAACCAATCCAGGCAAAATGGCTCCTAGAAATTACCTTAACTCTTGTTTATGTCAAGCTTTCCCTTTTATTTTATAAAAACACTGTCTTCAAAGTACATATTCACTTTTTATTATTAACTATTCTCTCACTATTTGGATATGTGCAAGGGGGTGCTGAAAAGTTCTCAAAATGACTCATTTCTCCAAATGTAACTAAACATCAGAATAATTTTAATCACTTCATGGTTAGGCTGAGAACTTTTCCGACACATCTCTCTCTCTCTCACACACACACACACACACACACATATCTCATAAAAAGAATGTTAAAGCTTGTATACAGTATAATAAAGATAATATATATTGACTTATGCTAATTCTGAATAGTTTTGTATCAGTTTTGATTTTGTGAAGATTTTTCATAAGTATCAGTCATTGGGGGTGGGAGTGAGTTTATACCAATTTTAAAATTTTAAACACTTTTCATTCATTGAAATTTATGTTAATGAATCCCAACAAACAAATCTAAAGTAAAATTACAAGATATGTGAATATCTGGAGTGAATCCTAATGAAGATTTGGAGCTGTTATTTATACACTGAAAGACAAACTTAGAAGAAATTTAATTAAAATAAATCAAACTAAAATGAACATAATAACAAAAAGATAATGTATCAGATCTAGCAATAGATAGCATCAGTAATTGATTAAAAATGTAGAAAAAAATTTACGAAAGAGGCTATAATAGAAGGAAACTGAATAAAGCTAACAATTTTATTCTTGTATATATGAGCATAATCAAGACTCATGTACTTGGGTGAGAAAAAGACAAGTAGTTATCAATAGTCAACAGTAAAGGACAACATATAAAAGTAATACAGAAGTACAATATAGCCTATAAGGATATGAAATCAAAGCAAGTGTTTATTTTTCTCTTTCCATCAGTCTTTTTTCTTATATTAATTTAAACAGTACATTTTCAGATTTTATCCGCTACAAGCAATCAAGCAATATTATTAGTAAAAAGATATAAATTCATCACATTAAAACAATATCTAAATATTTTCAAAAGACATCTATTGTATTCTTGTATTTTCAGAAAAATATTTCAGTTGTAATTAACAATGAAGTTACTCATCTGATAATAAAGGAATGAGAAAATATTACAGAACAAAATAATTAGTCATCTGAAACTGTAATCTTATTTACTGACTTTTCTTACTCCTCATCATTTGGTCAAATTGGTTTCCAAAAACTGTGCTTTTTTTAACCAGTATCCAAGAGTTCAGGTGGAATTTCTTTTTTTAATTCACTAAATCTAAAATGCACAACTGAAGATAAAGACAACATCCTTCCTCTTGAATCTCCCCCATAAAAAAAATAAACAAAATCTCATCTTCAATGAATCATTTGTGCAGAACAAGATTTTTCAGTTAGATAGAGATTATTTAGATAAGTTTTGAAGAGAGATTGATTATATCTGTACATGATGCTTAAGAAAAGGATTACATTTAAAGAGATGAAACTGTCAGAATATTCAAGCATGTTTCCATTTTAATTCAGTTATTCAATACAGTAACATGTATGTTAAATATATTTGTTTTGATTGCAGTAATAAATCTTTTCCACCTGTTTACTGAGGAATGTTATTAACTGTTACATAAGAGTCGCTTATTATATTCCAGTACACTGTATCAAAACCACAAAGCTAATTAATAAACATTAAGCTGAATATAAAATTAAAAAGTATGTCACCATTTATCTGATAAAGACATTAACTTGTTGTCATAAACATGGTTTGAGATTCTTAATGATTATCTAAGTCTTGAGTAGACCATCCATTATTTATGTCTGCTTTAGTCCATTTGTTTTTGTTTTTTTTTTATGTTTACTGTGGTAAGGAAAATACAAGGCAAAGTGGAAAGAACTGTGAGGAAAAAGGGTGTAGCAATCTTCAAAGTGACAAGGTCATGCCTGTCCTTAAAATCAGCATTTGAAATACTTCTAACTGGGTGTGAATACTAACCTTTGATACCAGCAAGAAATGTAACTTTTTAAAAAAATTTCAAATTCATTTCACACCAAGCAAGGCAATAAAGCCATTGAGATGCAAGGAGTTACTAAGAGTTAGAGAATATGAGGAAAATAAAACATTATTAAAGAGAAAGAACAATAATAGAACAGGAATTAAGAAGGCAGAAGATAACGATTGACATCCCTGCCCCAGGGCTCCATCCCTGTGCTGGTGGTATCACAGCTACAACTAGCTTGGACCGGCTCTGACCAGCTATGACAAGCCAAGACCAGCTATGACTAGCTTAGACCAGCGGCCCGAGTGAAAACACTCGGGTCCCCATGTTAAAAACTGACCTTGTGTCACAACCTGACTCAGTGGGGGAGGGGGGTGTCAAGTAAATATCCCTTGCATTTAAATCTTTGAAGATCAAAGTTGACTAGAAGGCAAGAAGCTGGAAGAGCATTCCACAAGAGAGAAGAAACTGTTAGCATAGAACTTAGTTACATTTAGCCATTTCGACTGTAACATGATGAGTTTTAAAATGATGAGTACCTCAGCCATAAGGTATGTTGACCCCACAGTTTTCTTGTGGTTTTACCAAGTTTGTAAAAAAAGTAGAGTGTAAATATTACATTTTATAATTTTCATAATAATATTCATATATCATTCAAAAGCATTATATTTATGTTAAAAGAATAACTTAAGGACTTAATAAATTTTGTATTTATTTAGGTGGGAAGTGAATAGTTCTCAGCCCAGCCATAAAGGGATTAAAAAATTCTGATGTTTGGTCACATTTGGAGAGTAGGCCTATTTGAGAACTTTTCAGTACCTCCTTGTATATATTCAAATAGTTGAACTTTTGAAATAATAAAAGGTGAATATGTATTTTTAAGAGACTTCCCTTGTAAGCTTCCATCTCTCTGACTGTTTTATTTTTATAAAAAATACAACATTCAGAGAGATAGAAAGCTAGCCATAAACAAGTGTGAAGGTAATTTTCAGAAGAAGCCATTTTGCTTTTAACAGTAGAGTGTTGGTTTTAAAAATGTATCTATTTTAAGTCAGTAGTCATAAACAAACTTTCAATGTTTTGTACACTATGTCAGATTATATTATACAATTCAATGTTTTCACAAAAGAATTGGTTTTTGATTTTAACTTGTTCTCACTATTTCTATTCATGACTCCTTCAGCTGCTTTTTAAAATCCTTCACTTTTCTCTTTTCCTTTGAAAAATACAGAATATCAAATTTCTGAGACTGGGATTATGTCATTATGTGCTTTATGTTTACTATTAAAAAGTATGCTAACACAATTAATTTCAAATAAACTTTGACCCTTAAATTTAAATAAAAGAAACAAACAAAAATAGTAAAAATGTAGACAAGTGTAAGTTTAAACCACATTTTCTGTGCATAAAGAAGAAGAAGAAGAAGAAAAAGAGGAGGAGTATTGCATCTTGAACACTGTATAACCCATGACCCTCAAATGTGGGTCTTCTTGTCCTACTCATTGAGTTTAGCTGTGGATGGTGAAATGGTTCCTTGATCAGGCAGAAAATCAGTCAAGCAGAATACAACACACGGAAGACAATAGAACCATGAAATAGGCAATATGAATCAATTACTGCTCTGATGAGCAGATAGGATTTTGTTATAAAAGATTTTTTCTCTCTTTCCTTTGCTTAGTGGAGCAACACATAGTTGATTAGAATTTACAATTCCTAAATAGTAATCCTAATCACTGAATCGGCAAATCTGCTGGTCATGTTCTCAAGAAATTAAAATCAAATTTGATAACATTATTTGGTAGAGTACTACTTGCATGGAAGACATTACTAAATAAGTGTGTATGGATATTGGGTTCCAAAGGGTTTTGTTTGGTTTTAGGGTTGGTAGTGGGGTTCTCTGTGCAATGTCTATTTCTCACTTAATTCTTGTATTTCATTTGGCAACAACTTGAAAATTATTCTGATCTTTTCAGTTGGTCAACTATTTATGCCACTAGTAAACAAAAGCACTGACTATTTTTATGACAGTCTCTTCTTTATTCATCTCCTTTGTTAATGTGAGACTGCATGAATATGCAAATTATTAGAAAGGAGAAAAAGTGAAATAAATTATGTTTCTTTAAGCTTCCATTTCTATTATCATAATTGATTCCCTGACAAAGTATCTTCAAAGCAGTAATTCAAAAGAATATTTTTGGCCTCTTTATGACTTACCATCACTTAACACCAGTGCACTTAAAAATGAGACTAAATGCCCAGGGCTGATGGTTCAGAATTAAGGGCAGGCAAAGAGAAAATTAAAATAAAAAAAAATGAAAAAAAAAAATTGAGAAGCAATTATCACTTGAATGATTACTGGCTGCTTCTGATTAAAGTAAATTTAACTTTTTAATTGCTTTTTTTGTGTATATCTTTTTTGTCTTCAGACATTCAAGGAATTGAATAAAATGATTTTCATGTAAGAGAAAATTTAAACGTCACCAATGACTTATGGTAAAAGTAATAAGATTAATACCATATTGACAAAGTATGTTCAATGTCAAATAATAAGAATGATCTATAATGTTATTTCAAGCTTTAGCTTTCTAAGCTGTACTTGAACTTAACATAATAATAATAATCTTTCTATATAACAAAACTCTCTGCATTCTGTGGCTTTGAGATGAAGTCGACAAACCAGGCAATCAAACTTTAGTAATGTCGAAAAAGAAAAGATATTTTAACTTCTCAGTTATAGGATAATAAGGAGGCAAAGAGTTAAAAAGAAAATTGTAAAAGTATGAAATCTAATTTGAGAATTCTTAAAAACACAATACCATTCACTATGAAGTTGTTGAAAACTGAGCACTTGACTGAATTCCATGAAAAGTTTAAGTGAAGACATAAGCAAATTATACTACAGTATTGATCAACATTATAAAAATACCAATAAAAATGTTTGGAATTTAAGGCAACTTGTGGTCATTGGGTCGCCAACAAAGTCAGTAGCAGAAAAATGATGATAATCATAATAATAATAAAGTGTGTGTGTGTGTGTTTTAAACTGTGTTTTTTGTAGAACTGCCAACAAACCATGAACTTAAAAAGAAAGAGAAAAAAGACAAAAATTTGGCATGCAAATAGCAAAAATTATGGAATATGAAAGTAATGATTATTTCCATAGTAATTGGAGCTTTAGGAACAATCCCAAAATCTCTCTTAAAGGAAGACTAGATCAAATTGGAATACAAATTAAGCCTGCAACAATTCAGTCCATTATTTTGTTGAATACAACAAAAACATGAGGACAAGTTAGAAGAAATTTGTAGTCCAGAAATGCCTACTGAAATTCAGTTTTGTAGTAATAATAATATAAAAAAAACATCAATTAATGAAACCTAAGTAAAAGGGAAAAATTTAAATCTGAATAAAATATGAAAAAATTAGTTGTTCCAGAATTAACAAGATTTCCTATCACTTCTATGAATTTTTAAATTTACTGTGACTGAAATATTTTTTGAGAATATTTTCCTGGAACTCCTAGTGCTTGTAGAGTATTAAGAGTACCTTCAGTTTCAAAAAGAAATGTGAATAATTGTTCAGTTGCTGATATAGAATCAGTACATAATATCATAAAATTTTGTAATCATATACTTGTACAGAGTTATGTACAGATGGATAGTGTGCATAATGATACCTACACTTACTAAAAACAACTATTAAAACAAGTTATCTTACAACTTAGGCAATAATAACAAATAACACTGAAGGTTAAAGTTTGGACTATTCTTACCACAATGAGCACTGCAAATAGATTTCTGTTCCTTTTTTCAAGGTTTTAAAAAAATCATGTTAAAATACAAAATAAAAGCAAATATCAAGGTAGTTGTGTATATTGTAAAAATTTGTGCCAGATTTGAATGTATGGCTCCTCAAGTATGAAAAAATTATGCTTACAGTGTGCAATCAATTTTATGTTTTGTTAAAGATGTATCCCCAAACCTTAAATGGCTCTTTGAAAACAGCTTCATTTTTATAAAGGAATTGAATTTATCCTAATGTTAAATTTCCATATCTTAAATCAGAAAAGCATTTTACAATTGTATATACTGCATACAGGGATGTGAACTTAATATATTCTACAAAGCTAATGTCAACTGTACAGAATGTAATGGAAAATCAGTATTTTATGATTTAAAAAATGGCACCTACTGATTTTGTGAATGTAATAATTGATAATGGATTTAAGCTCCACTCTTCTATTGCTGCTGACATTGCCACTACTATCATGATGAGGATAACAACAGAGTTGGTCCGTCTACTCATTCGTCTGATGTCCTGGCCTTGTGACTGTTTGTCTGAGTTGGACTCATTTGTTTTATCTCAATACAATCAAGACAAGGAGTAGGTCAATGTGTATAATTTGTGCCAGTCTAAAGTATTTTGTCTGCTTGTCTATCAATCTGTTGGGGATTGCATATCTGAAGGGATGCCAGGTGTGATATCCATTTGAAGGAAAATCAGATTATGTTTCAACTCAGTGTGGTGACAATCAAAACAAGTCTTAACAAGGGGAGTTATGATTAGGATAATGAGGAAATTTTAATGACTGAGCAAGGCAGTGGAAGCATATTCAAAAGAATAAGGTGGCTTAGCAAGTACCTGAAGACAGCAAATAGTTGATCAATCTCAAGATTTCCAGTGATTTGATAAAGTGACATAGTCTTTAGTAAGAAGTTCAAACATGTTAATAATGTTATAAATATGTGTATGGTAGCACAAAAGAACAAATGAAGCATCAAGCACTGCTGCTGAGGTAAAAGTAAAGAATTGTTAATATATAATTCTTTGTATTGCTGATACAGTGGAATGTCTCTGTGGGCAAGGAAAACAATTTGGAGGAAGAGTAGAGTTCGTTAGGCTTGAAGTTGGTTGACCAGGGTCACAGGTGGTGATGCTGAGAGCTTGCCAGATGTCAAGAGCTGGCCTGTTTGCCACAATTCTCACCCAGTTTTTTTCTGAGCAACTTTCATAAAGCAAATTTGGTGGCTCCCAGAATCATCTTTTTTCTTTCATGATTGGCTTCTTTTATGTTGTATTTTTTTATTTTGTGGGGGGATATGCTCAGAGCCCCTGCACAGAGGATGACTTTTTTTATTTTTGGATTTGCTTTCTTAGCATTCAAATCCAACCAACAGTGAATCAGAAACATAATTTGAAGTGGCATTTCATACATAAAAGTTCGAAATTGTCAGTATAACTTGTGAAATGTAACCAAGAATTACTGGCCAAATGCATATAGAATCAGAATTCTATGCATTTGGCCAGTAATTCAACAGTCAAGAAATCAGCTCCATATTTACAAAAACAACCGGATAGTGAAAGATAGAAATTTGAAGACAATCTCAGGTTCATATTTAATTAATGCAACAGGGGACAGAACTCCAGTTTAAAATCAGTCAATTACAATACAAATCAGAAAAAAAATTGAAGATATTAATAGGCATTTTAGAGTTTCCAAGCATCAGATTGCAGAGTTGAAGCATAGCAACAGTCTGGGCTTTCAACCAATCAAGCTGTTCCTAGTCATTAAATACACTCCATATGTCTGTGACCATTTAATAATATGTGAAACCAAATATCACTGAAGAATTCTGGAGCTGTGTAACAAAGAGGAAACAAATAAAATGAATATCTCATTTGAGGGAAGTAGGTTGAGGAATGCTTGGTGAGTCTTTAGGAATCTGTTAAGTCCTTCTTTGGCTAATATAATGCAAGAAAGTTCATCTGATATCTAAACTAATTTTGTTTTCTCTGATTGTAACTAACAATGTCTGTTTTCAGTTATAAAAGTTCAAATTATTTTCTTTCACTTGCTTGAATCAATTTGTTTCTACAACTAAAGATAAATATTTACATGTGGTGGAACCAGTTGGCTGCAATCATTTTATATGACCAAAGTTTAGACTTTTTCAAACATCAACTCATCAACATTTGATTTTGAGTGCTAAGACAATGTAGAATCACAGTTTGGTAATTTGATATTTTTGTGATTAATAACACGTTATTCTCTAAGTTGTTCCTATAAGAATCAATGTATCTGTTTCAAAGATTTTTTTCAACATGGCTGCAATGATTTGAGCTAAGCTGAATCTTGTTTTAGTTTGAATAGATAATTAAAATATTTAACCAGAAAGTGTGTGTGGGGGGGTATTGGAATATGAATATAAATAATCATATGATTTCAGATATTTCTGGTAAAGTTTGGAATAACACATACAAAATTATGTGTAATAGCTACCCTTTATAATGTGTGTGTATCTCTATACATATACAGAAGGAAATCATATTGAATACTCTTTTTATACTCGCTTATATTTACTGTATTGTTATCTGCATACTGGTGGTGGTGTTTCATTTTTGTCACTGTTGTTGATAAACCTGATGACAGTCCTTGACTATATCTGTCGATATTTCTGAGATGAGGTATTATAACTGTTTACACTGTTGTCCTCATCTTTATTGTCCCATTCACAATATTTTGTCCGTTTGACACTCTGAACTTGTTCAGATAATATCAAAAGAGATTGGTTTGAAATTCCAACATATATCATGTGAAGAAGGTCAGAGCATACAACATTCAAAATGTCATGAATATGACAATAAAGATAAGGACAACAGTCCAAAAGATGTAGATAGTGTAAATAGTTCTTGACCGTGTTCTTGAAAATTAATTTTTCTTCAAACATATGTAAATTTTTCAATGGATAAATCATTATGTAAAACTTTAAATAATATAACTTTAGTTGATATTTCTTAAAACAATTATTTTTGTATTCTTTTTCATCCCCATCTAAAATGCAATCATGAAATTTTAATTGGGCTTCTAAGTTATTATACACACATGCATTACCTATGTATACATTTATACACACACTGCATCTTTTCACATTATTCATCACTTAATCTTTAGAAAACACATGAATGGAAGTATAAATTATAGTAGATTACATATCACTCTTACAATGTGATGACAGTTTTATGAATTTGACTGGATTTTTCAAGTTTTATATTACTAACCAGCCTAATGAAACTGCAAAAAACATTAAGTTATAATTAAAAATTATAATTGTACAATGTGCACAAAGTTTACAAAAATGTTTTTAACAAACACTGATAAATAATGTTATTGTCATAATAGTAAAATTATAGTCATCATTAATAGGAAATTTATTTCATGTTCAGAAACTATAAGGCGACATTGCATCAAAAGTTCAAATATATTAGTAACCTGTAAGGTCATTTTACTGGTAAGAAGTTATCTACCAATATAATCTTTCTTATATCCAAGTTTTCAATGGGCTTATGGTTGTACAAACTAGATGACCACTTCATCAAATAAATGTCTTTGAAATCCATTGATCTGGCCTATAAAGTATAGCACATCATTTATCAGTGAAAAGAAAAGTTAGAAAAGTCTGTTTTTAGGACTCAGCATCTTGTATTTTCTAACAAAATACCTCAAACTTTTGTAGCTTGACAAAAACAATTATAACTTATCTCTTAATAGAGGAGGACACAGATTGGTAAAATAAAAACCTCAATTTACAGTTAGTTGTAGTTTTCATGGCTACAGGAAAGAAGCAATAATATAGTGATTTTCCAAGTGTAGCTTGGATGAGGCACAAGGCTGAAAGTAAGGGGCACGCAGTGAGGATTGAACTCACTACTCAGTCATAACTGTTCTAGTGAGGCAAACTTGCTAACCATTACACCACCTCGAAGTGCCGAAAGAAGCAATAATATATGGTAAAAAGAATTAGAAATATTTATTGATCTAAAAATCAAGTGTCACTGATATCTACTGTGAATTAATGCCTAATTTTAAAACAATAAACTAAAATCCATGTGTCAAGTTGGTTTGTCAAAGGAATTACTCAAAAGTTTCTTTTCATCCTGAGAAAGAAATATGAGATTGGACCACTACTTAATTACTGGTATTTGGAAAAATGAAAACATTATATTAAAGTATGGGACCAAGAAGCTGGCTAAGAAACAAATATTTTGTTCTAATTCTTACAAACATACACACACAATACTGTATCTTTTCTCAAAAATGATAATTATTTAAAATAGTCAACTCCTCTCTTTTTCCCATATTAATGAAAACAATTCAAAGAATTGATGCTCATCATTAACTGTCCAGTTTCTCTTCTTAATTGCTTGGATTATGTTAAATATCACATTAACCAGTAAAACTGTGATTCTATTTATGCCTTCAGTAAAAGAGGAGAATTATGCAGATAAGAAACTTTTTTACCTGCTTTAAGACTTTAGTTGTAAAGTAACATTGAAAAAAAAAAACCTGTTCCTGTTTTATGTATTGTATTGATTCATGGCCCTAAAATCTCAGGTAAGATATATTGGATAAATCAATAAATGTCTGAAAAAACCCCAAAAAAACAAATTTGTTCAGTAGTTTTTTAGGCTGGTTTCTTTAATGACTATGTCATGAAGATGTAGCTCTATGCCAGACTAAGTAAAATTTAGTTAATGTTTATTCATTCATTTAGACATTTTGCCAGTAAAAACAAATTTTAAAAATTATCTAAATATTTGTGATGCAGTGATAAAACATGAAAATTAAGCATCATAATTGATACAAATGCCTAAATGAAATATGGTATATAATTTGATTTTGTTGATAAAACTTCTTAGTACATATTATATATTATTATCAAGAGTCAATTAAATTGTCTTAAGAATAAGACAATTTGCATTTTCTTTGTATTAGTCTCTTCCTTGTAGCTGTTGACACACAAACATGGTTAGCAAAGTTTAAAGTCATATTTTCAGATTTGGCTATGTGAATCACAAGTATATATGCACATATATACATGCTTTAATTAGGTAGCATTATCATTTTTTGTTTACTTTTTATTATACAATTGTCCAAAGGAGAAACAGAAATATATTTTTTTTCAATTTATTAACTAATAATATGTCAATTTTGGTTGACAGATAAGATAAGTAGATTTAAAAAGAAGCTAAGTAGTTTTTATTTTGTAAAAATCTACATTTTTCAAATTAACCCAAGAAAGATCTGAGAATCAATACCTTGTTATGCAATAATATATTATAACAATAATTTTATGACCCGGATAACCATTTTTATCATAGAATTTGTTTTCTTTGAAATCTGAAGCCATTTTATCAATTTAAAACATGGCTGAATAAAGCCATTATGTTTGTGGGGAATCATCAACATTTTAATTGTCATGTCTGGTTTTACAGAAAAAAACATGACACCCAAGAAAAAAACTAGTGAATGCAGAGAGAGCTAAGTTTATGAACATTTATCAAAAAATAAATGAACTAGTTATTGAATATGGTCTTCATTTAAAGCAGACTTCTAAATATTGTGTATTTGAGAAAATGGGGTTGAAAGACCAGTCAATCAAAGAGGATTTGATCCAAATAAAATTGGTAAACGGCCTTCAAAATGAGGAATATAAGGAAATGACTCTAATGATTGGGAAAGTTGTCACAAGGACAGTGTGTCAAATTTGTTCAGTAACAAGAATCAATTAGAAAATTTAATAGAACAAAAGTTATGAATCTGGTAGAGGAAATGAACACATACGCAATAAAGAAAAAAGACAAAATAATGTGTACTTTTTGTGGATATCAACATCGAAGAGAAAAGCAAAAATGTTTGGTATATAAAAAAATGTGCAAAGTGTTTCAAAATGAATCATTTTAAATGTATGTGTAAATCCCAACAGAAAAACGTAGAGACAGTCCAACAAGATGAAGAGGAAATAAGTATGGACACCTTTTCATTGAAGAGAAAAAATGAAAAAGGGTTATTAAAAACTTGAATCAATGTTTTATTGGACATGCATCTAGATATGAGAAGTGACATGATGTTGATACCCAGAAATTTCTGGAAGAAATTAGGAAAACCAAGATTAAAGAAAATGATATATCCAATTCAATCAGCTCAATGTATCTGTTATAAAAACATTAGGCTATTCTGAAGCCTACATGGAACTAAAAATAAGTTTTATGTATTACCAATTATCATGGTAAACTGAAAAGAATTATGGTCTAATAGGAAATGATGTACTGAACATAAATTTGACAAAATTAGTAAACAAAGTCAAAGCAGAAGAAACTGGAATGTTAAAAAACTATTAAGCAAAGTTAAGACTAAAAGAAAATGTCTGCCCCTCATATTTTGAAACAGGAAAAGTACCAGTCCATCTGCTACCAATAGCAAAAACTAAAAAATTACTGGAACAAGATCTATTTGAATGAGTTCTGTTAGGAAGTAGCAAATGGGCCTCCCCATAAGTAGTTTTAAGAAAGAAGGCTAGGGATCTGCACATTTGTAATGACTACAAAATAGATGTAAACCACAAAATATGTGCAGACTCATAACCTATCCCCAATGTAAAATGGGCTTTGAACTTCCTTGTGGACATGAAAACATTCTCTAAAATTGATCTAAAGTCAACATACCATCAAATACATATTGACAAAGACTTTAAAGAAGTCACAAGAAACACACCAGTAGGCTTATAAAGATGGAAAAGAATGCTGTATGGAATTAAAACCACAAGTGTGATCTTTCAAAGGCCTATAGAGCAAGTTATTGGTAGCAATATAAAAAAATATAATATGCTATCAGGATGACATTTGTGTTGGTACCATTAATGATGAACAATTAAATTGGAAAACCAGCATGGTTTGATTAAATTAAAAAATGCTGAATTAACAATTAACAAAAAGAAATGTACACAAGACTAAAAAAAATATAATTTTTGGGATATTCCATATCTAGCAAAGGCATATCACCAAACCAGTCGTTAACTGACAAAATATTAAAAGTTGAATTACCTAAGAACAAAGAATTGGAATCTTTCTTAAAACTTCTACAAATGACATGTAGAGCAATACTCCAAATTGACAGAACCTTTTGCTGCTTTAAGAAAAAAGAATATGGAATTCATTTGGAAAAAGAACAAGTGGCATTTGAAAATTTAAAAGCTGTTTTGGCAATGAAGCCAGTAGTCAAAATATTTGACCCTAGAAAGGAAATAGTAGTAACAACTGATACAAGTGAACATTCAATTTTAGGAATGGTCATCCTATTATGTATATTTTGAGAAAATTATCAAAAGATGAATTGAACTACTCAACTATTGAGAGAAAATCATTGGCCATAATATGGACAACAAATAGAGCTCTTCAGTTTTTGATTGGAAAGAAATTCCTACTTAGGTCTCACCATAGAGCTTTAGAATTCATATTTAATTCAAGGAAGGAACTTCCTAAGGTAACATCTTCTAGAATTCTAAGATGGACCTTAATGTTAATGGTGTTTCACTTTGATATTGAGTATGTGAAAGGCAATATCTTTCTGCATGTAGACACTTTGTCAAGATTGAGGTTTATTACATCTGAAAGTGAGAAAAAAGGAAGAAAAATTTAAAGATACTTTCTTACACTGTGTTGAAACTGATATTTTGTTGATAGACAAATTAGCTGAGGATATGAAGCAAGATCCCATATTGTACAGTATATTGTTCAGGATAAAAAATAATATGGAATAATTGCTCACAGGCATTTTAAAGAGGTTAAACACAAGTTAACTGTAGAAAAGGGTGTAATTTGTAATGGAGACATAGTAGTTCTGCCAGCAATGCAAATGAGCAAAATTATAAGAAGCATACATGACAATATACATTATGGACTAATGTCTATGCAAAGGAAATTAAGGTTAGAGGCATTGTTGCCAGGCTATTCTACAGATGTAGAAGGATACATAAAAAGGTGTAAAATGTTCAATGACAGACAAAAAACACATACATGGCCTAAAGAGTACCAACCTTGGGACAGAGATCATGCCCATGTTAATGGAGTCTGATTATTACTAATACTGGTAGATTTGTATTCAGGTTGCCCAGAAGTATACAGGTCTCCAACAAAAGAAGTTCAACTGGAAAAGAAGTGTTAAGGATCATATTTTCAAGAAATAGACTTTTGAAAACACTAGCATCTGACAACCTCCCAGAGTTCTGTGGCAAGGAACTATGCCAATGACTGAACAGAATTGGATGCAAACCATATAAAACACCACATACCATCTGCAATCAAACGAATTAGCAGAAAGGATGGTGCCAACTATAAAAAATGGATTGAAAATATATGTACAATGGAAAGAAAAGATAGAAACATTTCTAGATTGTTGCTAAGTTATAGGACAATACCACATACTGGAAGATCAAAAAGCTCTTCCACTCTCATGGGTAGGCAAATTAGAGCCCCATTAATGATGTCCTATGCTACCAATGAAAAACTATGGTATAAAAAGAATAGTGAATCTAATCTACAAGTGGCAAGATTCATAATGCAAATTGGACAGAACGCTATGATAATGGAAAAAAATGGTAATGGGATAATAGCGTATACAGACCAAGTTAGATTGCAACATGATAGCAATGAAGAAATGTATAGTGAGCCTGAAAGTAATGAAGGTGGAAGTGTCATGTCAAGGCAAGACAAAAATGACACTGAAACCAAGAGCACTATATACTCTGAAGATGAACAATCATTGGAGGAACATTCCTATGAATAAAACAAAAAGACCATGATCTCCCATATCTAGGCAATTTTTTAGGGAGAGGGAGGAAGATAGTGAGGAGACAAAAACTCCCAGAAGAAGTACCAGAGAAAATAAGGGGATAAAATCTCTCTGGTACAGTGAGATGAGGTGACTCATTTACATATGGCATCATAAAGGCTATAAATAGCTACAACTATTACCCATGAAGCAATTGAGTGTATACTACTTCCCATGAGTCACTACAGTAATATTATACAAAAATCTTTTTGAACAAAATTCACAAACAGAAAAGAGAATCATGAAAAAACTCTTATATGACCAATGATTATTGTTACATTCCTTTTAAATTTCAACTGGGAACAGTAGAGTCCTCAAATCATCTTCAAGATATGTGCCAATTTCATACTCAGTAGCAGATGCAGATTACTTATTGCCAAATATAACTTATTTTGTGTAGTACTGTTAGATTCAATTCAAATGTAAATCTAGTAATGAGAAATTCAGAAATAATGCATTTATCTAGGATTGATAAAAAAAGTGCAATCACTTGAAGATATTAAATGGTTGATGTGATCCAGTTAGTTTTATTAAACACAAGATACTGTCAGTAAACAGAATAGACAGGTGGGTATCCTTTTACAACCATAAAAATGAGAAGTGGCAAGGTAAGCAATATTGGAGAAGCATTTGAATCATCTTGTAAAAAGAGAAAGACAGCACTAACATTCACTTTGCTATCAAGATAGGTTTTTCTGTCAAATTATTCCTTGGGATTGAAACAGAAAAAAAAACTGAGACAATTTGCCAAGTCATAGAAAAATCCAAAATATCAACAATACTATTTAGACAGTATATTTGTGCAGGTGTTAAAACTATGTTCCCATCAGTAAATACAGCTTTTAGCAGGTGGAACAGTATACAAATGTGCTCCTCCAAGATAACTCAAAACAAACAGACATACAACATATAAAATATATATATATACCCACACACACGTGTGTGCATATGTAAAAGCACTTATATATATTTATATTAAATAAAGATGCAAATGTATTCATAGGAGCAGAAAATATAAAAAGAAAATGCTACAATGGCAATAATTTGAGAATAATACATTATAGTGGAAGATAAAGGCATAAAACCAGGATCAGCTACTTTTTAAGCATCTTGTTATGAACTGAAATATTGGAAGAATCTTTTAAAAGGGATAACAGGGCAGTGAAAAGTTCTTTGTTCAACCAAGAAGCCCTTCTAAACAAACTTTTTAAATCATTTGGTCAGATTTTGACAGCTAGGTCAGACCAAAAACTTTTAAAATGTTTTAGAACTATTAGTCAGCAGGCTCTAGTACAAATGTTTGAGAAGAGAAATATACTGGCAGCAAACTGCCTGCATATGGATAGAAAATGAATTCAATGAATATACAAAAATAGAAAGATATGTAAAACAAGAATGTATCTTCTTACCAGACTTATTCAACCTATACAGTGAGGCGATTATGAAAGAATTAAGTCCTACAGGATACATTATTGGCAGCTAAAATTTTAACAACATAAGGTAGGCAAATGACACAGTGTTGATAGCAAATATAGAAATGAAACTAAAAAAAGCTCTGACAGAAGTCAGTGAAGGGAAGCAAGAGAAAAAAGGACTAGACATCAATTGCAAGAATATAGATGGCATAGTTGTTGATAAAAGGAATATCTCAGATGTAAATTACAAACTGGATGTACTAAAATCAAACAAGTACAACAATTTAAATATCTGGGAAATGTTTTAACAGGAGATGTATTAAGAAAGAGAAAAATTTCCTTAAAAACGGAAGAGTAATGACCTGTTATGTAAGTCTTCCTATATGGCAGTAAATGCTGGACAATCTTCACACAGATGAAAAAGAGACCTGTAGCAACAGAAATGTTGTCCTACAGGAGGATGCTGACAATATCATGGACTGAACATGTAAGCAACAACAAAGTTTTAAAGAAAATGAAAACAAAAAAGACACTTACACTTAACATCAGAAAGAGAAAGTTGAAATTTCTAGGGCACATAATGAGGAAAGAGGGCTTGGAAAATTTTATATTTACAGAAAAGATTGAAAGCAACAGGGACAGAGGAAAATAATGTTTAATCTACACAGGGAACTTGAGTTAAAAGATAGCAGAATGAGATTTATGAGAGATAAGAAACAGACAAAATTTATTAAGAGCTACAAAGGACAGGAAATTGTGGAGAGTCATGAGGGCCAATGTCCTGAAGATAGAAAAAGAAATAGATACCTGTTTTCAGCCTAAAACCTTTTTAATGGAAAATCTAAACAAGAATCTCTTATGATGCAAATAAAAATTGAATGCCATTAGCAGATTTATTCTCTGCTGTGCATAAAATTTATCATATCTACTATTCCTCTTGTGGAATATCTACATAAGCTGCATTCAAATTATGAAGTATATGTTATATCAAATTCTTGTCAGGAGACTGACTGTTATGAGTGTTACTTAATCCTTTTTTGGATATGTCTTTTTTAAAGCCATTTTAGCTATATGATATATAAAATTAAATTCTCTATGAAAAGAGTGGTGTTTTTTCCAAGTAAGCAACCATCAGTGAATAGTAGCAGAAGTAAAAGGGATATAATTTTTCTTTGTCTTTGTATTCCACGAATATTTCAGAAGCTTTGAAAAAAAATGGGTTCTAAATTACTCCTTGAACCATAAAAAATGGGTTCTAAATTACTCCTTGAACCATAATTAAAAATCTACACTGTTAGATATATAAGTAATTCAAACAAAACTTTTGGTTAAGTAATCTCAATAAACATGCTTGTCTGATTATGAAAAAAATGGAGTAAATGAAAATTTATATGAAAGAAAAAATGACAATGTGTGCAAACTACAAAACTGTTCTCTTTATGAAATGTTGACTGGTTTAAGAAGTGGTTTTCTTTTGGTTGCTCTTCAATGATAGCCAATGTATTGAAGATACTATTGAGTCATTCTTGGCTTGATTTGAAGAAAACCTACTATAACTACTGCCTTGGAAGGAAGATTTTTCCATTTTCCTGTCTTATCACATATAGACACTTTTTGGTTGGCCCAGATAAACCTGTACAAAACTCAGTGATTTAGTTTTCCTTCGTTACTGTATGATCACCAAATTATTCTAAAGTTATTCATATTAGCCTTATTTAGAAATCTGATAATTCTCATATTTCTGAAGTATGGGGCATTGTAAAGTGATTGTTGAAATATTTCTCTTACATTTTGTATTGAGTAAATGTTAATGAGTTTTGCATTTTATATGTCAAAATTGAGTAAATAGTGTCTATTTATATATGGCACTTCTCTCTCCTATATATATATAAAATTTAATCCATACTATATTGAAACACCAGTTCTTGTCTTATCACCAAAGTTAATTAATATTAAGCCTGACCAGTACCTAGATGAGTGGCTACTTGTGAATACTAGGTTCTGTAAGCTTGGATGTGCAGGTGGTGTAATGTTTAATGGGGTACACTGAGCAATTGGGTTCAAATTCCAGTCAAGTTTGTTGCATTCACTTAAGTGAATTACAAAGATATGAATCCATCTCTTTTTCCTCCAGCTGTGGGTAAATAGCAAGACACTGGGTTCTATAGCCTTGTTTGGCATCCAGCCTGTAGAGAATTAGCAAAGTGCAGATGAGCTTATTATAGGCTAGCATGCAGCTAGATGGAAAACTTCTATCAAAAACAGCCTGTGATGGTAGCATCATTTTACATATGGAACACACTGTACCAGTACAGGGTATGGTGCTATGATGGGGAGCGTGTGCATCTCAGGGTATAGCCAATTGACTACTTTAAACAATTTACTTGTGCTGATTGTTTAGTATAAACCTAGAATTTACTGAATGTACTGAACAGTAGAATTAATTCATCCACACTATATATATATATATATATATATATATATAGTGGAAATTGAGGTCAGCAGCAAGTGATGAGTCTTTTATACTTCAATACAATCTTCAGGCATGAAGATTGTGATGAAGCATGAAACAGACGTATGCTGTGTCTGTGATAATGAGCATTTTACCCATAAATATAGCATACTGAAAACTATTCTTATACACACATGCTATCTCTCTCTTTAAAATTAGGCATATTTATAAGGGGAAAGAAAGATCAGTATTGGGGATAGTGTTTATAGATATAGAATATATATACACACACACACACATACTCTCTCTCTCTTTCTCTGTTCTCCCGTTGAATTCAGCGTATGAGGGTCAAGCAGATCAGTTCCTAGAAAACTGACAGACCAACAAGAATTGATTATAGTGGTGAAAGTTTTGTGCAGAACAATCCACACTTTTTGAAGGGCTGAATACAGAGACCTGGTGCACTACATGCCACAGGGTCCCCAAATGACCCTCCACAGGTTTTAAATTCTGAGTTGTCCTTCTCCTAGACCAGTTGCCAGCCAAGGCTACAGAACCCAGTCTGTTCTGCTATTTACCCATAGGTGGAGGTAGCAGAAGAGGATTAACACCTTTGCAAGGGTATTAGCACTTAAGAGAATGCAATGGATTCAACTGGAATTCAAACTCGTCTCTCCGATTCTTCAACCCAAGCCGATATCCATTACTCCCCCATGCCTATATATATATATATATATATATATATACACACACAGAATAAATTCCAATAACCAAAAATACTATTCTTATAAGAGGGATCAATGCAGAGTAGAGCAAATATAATTTATTCAAAAATTATGACATAAACATGTTATAAGATCACTACAAAAAATAGCCATTTTGTTTCAACACTTCTGGTGTTTTATCAAGTGATCATTCAACACCATCACTTGATAAGACACCAGAAGTGTTGAAAAAATGGCTATTTTGTAGTGATTTTATAACATGTTTATGTTATAATTTTCGAATAATATATATATATATATATATATATATATATATATAATACTAAATTGTGAAACTGACTGTTACCATGCAGTGTTAATTTCTATGTCCACACTATATTTTTTAGATATATAGTAAGAGAGTAAGTTTATTTCTTCTAATAATGTTAAATGTATTTACACTTTTGGTATAAAGAAATATTTTTATCAGAAATTAATCTATGTTAAATTAAAAAGATCTGATTAGTTGATGCAAACTGTGTTTCCATGATGGTATCTTTTATTTATCATTTCTTTCTCATGTATTGTAGAAAATTACTCATAGTAACAGGGTCAAAATACAAAAAGAAATATTAAGGCAATCTTCTCCAAAATTCTTTGTACTAATGTGTTGAAAAATAATGCTTGCCTGACCTGAAGTCAAATCATAAATTGTAATCCTGAGCCTAAAGGAGTATCATTAATCCAAAACAGCAGGCAATCTAATTTTTACTTGACCTCAGGTAGAATGATCCACCACAACAAAACAGCTTTTATATATATATATATATATATATATATATATAATGCATAATTATTGCTTTACTCTACTTCCTTCCTTACTTTAGGGCAAATGTCTGAATACAAGGAATGGAACAGATACATTTAGAACACATCATGGAGTAGACATTTCTTTAGAAATTAAGAGTGGTTGATTGTTAAAAGATAATTATTCTTGATATAACACTGTGGGTAAAAAATTGTAGTCAGAAATTATAATTATCTTGAACTCAGTCTAATGTGCATTGTGCTGATCAAAGATGTCCTTAGATTAAAATAAAAATATCAAAATAATCAAAGTAAATCAAAAGTATTTCAATTTTAGCTCAGTGAATCAAAAAGAAAAAAAAATGGAAAAAAAATCTCAACCAGACAGTTAACTTCTTTTTGTAGATTTGAATTGCAATAAATTATTTCAAGATGGAAGGAATAATTTTCATATTTGTTGAATATACTATTTATTATATATATTAAGTTCCTGTTGATTCTTTGCCATTTTCTCAGCAGATATCTCTACTTGTTATAAGACATTCTTAAACATATCAGCTATGGATTATAATCATATTATTGTTCAAATAAAATTAATTTATTAAAATAAGGTATTAGATATGTGACCCTGATTATACAAATATAACCAAGTTAATATATTTTTATAATCAATAGTAAAATAAAAGATTTTAATATTAAAAGCATATATTTCATTAAAAAGAGGAATATGGATCAAGTGTATATTTAGTGGGTTTGTCAAAGACACTGAAACAAGGTACATAATATTTATGCTCAGAATGTTATCAGAAATAGCAATGCAAATCTAGGACAGAAAGAGATATAAGACAAGGATGTGTCTTCTCACCACACCAGACTTATTCAATCTATACAGCAGGGCAATTCTGAGAGAATTAGAATGCCTATCAGGATTCATTATTGGCAGCCATACCTTTAACAACATAATATATGCAGATGACACAGTGTTGCTAGCAGACACGGAAAGAAACCTACAAAAACTCCTACAGAAGGTGGTGAAGGAAAGAGAAAAGAAAGGATTAAATATCAACTGCAGGAAGACAGAATGCATGGTTGTTAGCAAAAGGATGAGCCTAAAATGCAAATTAGAAATTGGAGGTACCAAAATCAAACAAGTACAAAAATTTAAGTATGTGGGAAGTGCTTTAACAAAGGAAGAAAAGTGCAACACTGAAATCCAGCGACACATTTGGAAAGCCAAAGATGCATTCCAAAAAATAAGCAGTGTATTAAGTAATAGTAAAACTTTGCTAGAAACAAGGAAAAGAGTACTAAATTATGTGATATTTATCCTCCTGCATGGCATTGAGTACTGGACAATCTCCTCAAAGATGGAAATTTGAAGCAATAAAAATGTGGTTTTACAGAAGGATGCTGAAGATACCATGGACTGATTATGTGAGCCACAATGAAGTTTTAGAGAAAATGGATACTTATATTTAACATCAGGAATAGATAGTTGAAATTTCTAGGGTGCATAATGAGAAAACAGGTCTTGGAAAATCTGATGTTCATAGGACAGACTGAAGGCAAGAGGGACAGATGAAAACCAGGTATGACATACATAGTGAGCTTGAGTAAATGGATGATGGAATAGGGTTTAGGAGAAATAATGAAAAGACAAAATTTATTAAGAATTACAAAAGACTGGAAGTTGCGGAGAGCCATGATCACCTAGGGGACATGGAACATAAAGAAGTATGTTTAGTACCATCAGCAAGAAATTGATTCAGCACGTTCTACTCTTCAAAAAGAAAAAAAAAGGTTATTTTTTCCTGAAGAGATTGGTTGTCAATCTCTGGAATTGGTATTTCTTGAAAAGCTTTTCTAAATAAGTTTATATATTTTTTTCTGAGGTAAAGATTCTTTAAAATTGCAGAAAAAAAATATTTATCCAGTTTTGGATTAGGTCTGTGATGCCATGTTCACTTCTTGGTTTGTGCCAATTTGGACAGAAAAAAGAAGGGTGTAGATGAGATAAAGACTAAGAAAGGATAGAAAAAGTTTTCATGTAGATTGTGTTGAACTAAAGATTATCAAAAGAAAAAACATGTGGTCAACTTTTTGGCATTGATGTTTCAAAATGTTCCTCTGATAAATGTTAGCAAAAATTATGGAATTAGCACACTCAGAGGATGTTCACTCATAATTTTTATTTTGCCAAAATAAACAAATAACATATATTAAAAACATTTTTTATTTAATAGGTGAATATTTTGACTTTATAAAATAAAACAAACTAGATCAAATTATTTAAATTAATGGTTTAATTTTTTTTCCAAGCTATGTGGGGGAACACTTTATGGAATAACTCAATGTTAAGGAAAAAAAAATAATCTTGTAATTTGCATTCTGAAAACAAACACTAGCAGAAGTCTATTTATGCAAATGAGTCAAAAAGATTGTAGAACGCATTTAAGAAGGCAATCCAGAGTAGAGTGTGACAAAAGATGTTGGTCGTTCCCAATTAGCTGTGTCTAAAATTTGGTGCAAATATAAAAGAAACAGAATGGTTAAAAAAGGAAAACATCAGTAGATCATGGAAGACATCAAAGCATCAAGTTAGAAAACTCAAAGCAATACACCTTGAAAATAGAAAATATAGAACAAAACAAATGAAAAATGAATGAGTTGAAAGAGGAGTCAATATTTATGACAGAGCTGTAAGAAATCAGCTGAATGAAAGTATCTGTATACAGAAAAAACAAAAACCAACACTAACACACAAACAGAAGAAAATGAGGTTAAATTGGGATAAAGAAAAACAATTATGGTATGTGGCTGACTGGATGAAAGTGATGTTCTGTGTGTCTTGTCCAAAGGATTGTAGGTCATTTAAAGGGCCAGGGGAGATGACAATCATTACCTCAACAATCAATGCACATGTTTACATTGAAATCCTGGATAATTTCCTCATTCCATCAATAGAAAATTGGTTTTGGGGACAATGATGTCATTTTTCAGGATTATAATATATCAGGTCACAGAGCAAAGGGGATTAAAGCTTTTCTTCAGAAAAGGCAAATTAAATCAATGACATGGCCAGGGAACAGTCTGGATGTAAATTCAATTGAAAATTTATGGTGGAAATTTTTAAAAAAAATATAAAAATAATCCAATTTTTTGATTCAAACAGAAGTACTCACTTTCACATCAACAGCTCATATGACAAAAAAACGTACCTTGATTTTGTCTGGTCTGTATATTTACTTCTGGAATATCACCCCAAAATAGTAGTGTCATAAAACATCTAAGTAGGAAAAGGCCCATGTGATTTTTGAGCCAACACCATTTTCACACATGAAAGCAGATTCAACCTGGCTAGCATTAGTGATGGGCATCATGGCAGGCAATGTAACTGAACACATGTGACTACATGACTGCCCCAGGCCAACAGCAGTGACACCAATGTTGTGCTTCCATCAACAACAATGCCTTCAGCCAACAATGAATCCAGGAGCAGCAGAGATTAACTACCTTGATGACTAACTTGTGCTATATCCCAAATGGACTCTGTCTCCCACAACTGACATAAGGCACCACAAAACAAGCAAATAATCGAACCTTGTAAATCACAGGAAATAAAAACTCTTTTACTTATCTCAACCATGTCTTATCACCATTTGTTTTGCCAATTTAACTTTTTTTCTTATTAATTGTAAGACTGCCATTAAAAATGGACCATGGGAATCAACAAAAGATCTATTAAATGTTATTTGGGGAATTTGGAACCACTTTGATAAGGAATATTGCTTTAAATTAGTGAAATCCAGATCTGAAAGAATTAAGGCTGTCATAAAAGCTTCAAGAGAGGCAAATAAATATTAATTCTAATTTTTTTTTGTCAATGAATTCCATAATTTTTCCTCAGTATTGAGTTATTCCATAATATTTTCCTCTACAGGACTTGTGAAAAAATAATACCATTAATTTAAATATTTTAATCTTGTTTGTTTAAAATGTATTTTAGAAAGCCAGAATATTCAGCTATTAGATAAAAATGTTTTAGATCTTATCTGTGATTAGTTTATTTACTACTAAATAAAAAAAAAACAAGCTGAACATTCTCTAAGTGTGCTAATTTCATAATTTTTGCTGCAGGTTGTGCTATAAGTGAGTTTGGGATAAACTGCTGATTTCACAGCTATTTCTTTTAAAAGAAGTAAAATGTAAAGATTTTTTGAGAAAATGTCCATTTAAAATTTAATTTACCTAAAAAAAACAGCAGGCTTTTGAATAAATTAATCTTGAATTTAATTATTTTTTTATTAAAATTTAAAATTCAGTAGATAAAAATTGACAAAGATCTGAAAAATAGAGTGCCATTTGTCATTACATAAAATGGGCAAAATGAATAAAAATATTCTTCAAATTATAAATGCCACCATGAATAAACTGCAATTATACTAGAAGTTTTCAGATATTGCAGAAAGTTAGTTATTAAAGTTGTCCTTAACTTTAAGTTGACAATATTTTCATGTCAGAGTCTTTGATGTTTGTCAGAAGAAGATTGCTGGCTGCCCTTTGTTGTCATACTTTACACACACACACACACACACACACACACACATTTGATGAATACTAAAGATTTGAAAATTGAAAGATGAACTTTGCTTTAAGATGAGAGCATAGTTGCAATAATTAACTCTCTGCAAGATGGATTATCATAAGATTTATATTAATTTCAGAAGAATCAATCAACTTAAATACTGTAAATGAAATATGAATTGTGAGCATAATTAAACATACTTCCTAAAAAGACTATAAAACAAAAATCACCATTGTAATGATATATTTTACAATGTACAATTTACTTCTTTAAGGATATAAACTTGCAAGGTTGAAAATGTTTGCAATAAATTCACTTTTCATACCAATAAATGATTAGAAACGTACACTGATCAAAATAAAGATTATTAATATATATATATATATTAAATAAAACAGTGAGTGTACTCTTTAGGTAAATATATTTTAAATGAACTCTGAAAATCTTTCAGTACAAAAGACTATAGATACTAATACAATTTAATCACTTGTGAAAGTGAGGATCTAGATGATCTAACACTTATATATGATGCAAATAAGCATCAAAATATGAAAGGATGCTGAAAAATTGTCAGCCATAGTCACTTTGCAAGATCTGACCAAATAACTAAACACCTGAAATTTTGTTATGTTTTGGTTTGGCTGAAAATGTTTTGACATTCCTCATATAGCCTTTATTAATTAAACATTGATCATATACATGCATATTTTTCAGGGATACTTTATCTATCTATCTCTATCTCTATCTCTCTCTCATATATATATATATATATATATATATATATCATCTGTAAGGCCCCTTTCTGCCTTCCATCAACATGGCTGATGCTAACCTCCAGGAAAGTGACTCATTGCGTCTTCTCGGGCAAACATTCTTGGCTGATATAAGGTGGAAAGACTATGTTGAATCTATTGCTAGGAGAACTGCTAAGAAAGTTGGTTCACTGTGTCATGCTAGATAATTTTTATCTCCTGAATCTAACTTACATAAGTCACCCTTGCTTAGAATATTTTTGCCATATATAATCCAGTTCTCCTGCTATATATTTAGAGATCCTTGACAAAATCCAAAGAAGAGTCAGCAATATTATTGTTCCTGACCTGGCGTCTCAGCTTTAGTCACTTTCCTACCACTGTAAAGTTGCTTACCTGGGCCTTTACAATAAATACTTTCATGGTAATTGTTTGGATGGTTTCATGGCAATTGACCTTTTTGCTATGAATTTAAGTGCGTACTAGACTGATAACGAGGTTTCATCAATTTACAGTTAATTTGGCTAGATTTAACCATAAGTTCTATGCTAACAGTTTCTTTTCTCGTATTTCTTGCTTGCAGAACTCTCTTCCAGCTCCATGCTTTCCAGTCGACTTTAATCCTTAAAGATTTAAATGCAATGTCACTCGCTATCTATTGTCTTCCTGATTACTTTTCTATTGTTCTCGCTTATCAGTAATGTTTTGGTTTTCTAATTTTTCCACATCCAAGAACTCCTTGCATCTAAGAAGTTTTACTGCCTTTACTGTGAACTCGTTTAAAGCAAAAAAATATCTAAAGAAGAATATCATATAAAATCTGTTGTGCACTTATAAAAAACTTATGTTTATAGTTTAGCAATTTTAGTAAAATCATTAGTCACTAAATACAAACTTTGTAAACTCAAAAACTTCATAAGCCATTCTCTTATTTTTTTTCTTTACTGACTTATCATTCTTGAATTTATTTAGGCTAATTTCTGAAACTTATGCCCTAACACCTGAGCCACGGCAAATCAGGTGGATACAAGAAATAACTAACATATATAAAGTGATGCATGCTTTCAACAAAAAATATGATTACTGGACAAAAAATTCTTTATGTAAAATGTGAATGGCTTATAAAAAACATAAATCAAAATTCATGAAACGTTTATTATTATTATCATCACAGCTACAACAATGGCAATAATAAAATTATATTGTCCTTTTACTAATTTTGTAGATTGGGAGACTTTCTTCTTTTGGACCTGTTATAAAATAAAATAAGACATATCTCGGCTGATTTACAGGCAAATACTCAAGAGCGAGAACGGATGTGAGCGGGACAAAGCCCCGTCACAAAATGACCATTATCTTTCTTTACAAATGTTTTCCGACACACAGCGTTCGGTCGAAAAAATAAAATAATATTTAAAGTGCTCTATTTTTCGTCCAATAAAAATGCTTCCCTCCTAATTATACTCGCTTCGTTTCTCGAGCCTGTTAAGCCATAAAAAACACTATAAAAGGGGTCACACGGAAGTTCAACAGGCAGTCAAAGGCCTTGTGCCACATGACACTCTCGTGGGGGGGGTGACTGAATATCGTCAACAGGTGGCCAGCGAACAGACCTGACGGTCAGGCCGAGCGATCAGCAGCAGGGGAGCGTCAACCACTGTCAACATGTGTGAACTACTATGAGAGATCGATCAGATCCGAAAGCCAGCTTATGAACTTTACCACAAGGTAGCTGTCCCAAACCCTCACGTTCCTGTTGAAATAAACCACGTAAATCTATTTCTACTGTTGTCGTATTTCTTTCTTGCAACCATACGCTTGTCTATAACAGACCTAACACAAACATTCTACTCTAATTTCTCTTCCAATCAGACCTTGTGCCATATCAAGCTAAGCCTAGTAAATACATTATGTAGTCTCATTTAAGAAAAGGTGACAAGCTGCAGTTTTATCCCAATGCTTGATTAATACATGAATACCATATCATGGATCCTTGTGCTTAAGTCTATAATAAATTATCAAGGAATTTATTAATATTTTCAATCTCATTGTCTGAATGCTGGAGATTGCATTGTTTTCAGATTTAATTCAAAATAACTATTTAGTTACATGATCTTGAAGATCATTAATCTGCCATTTGGATTCTTTGTGGAATCTTTAGAGTAAGAGAAGGTACTTCTTACTTTGCCATACTCAACTCCTCTCCAAGTATCATAATTGTAGCAGTAACTAGAGAACCATCTGTCGGGTTAGCCTTCAAGAGAAAATAATGATTGAAAAGAGATCATCATTAAATTTGCTCTTTAACAGATTTTGCTACCTTGTAGTATATTATGTACAAAAGGGGGACTATCTTTGACAGCCTCATTTTTTATTTATATGCAAAAAAGTAAATAAGTAATAAATAAAAAATGTAGTACTCTATATACTTGAGTATAGTGTGGGTTTTATGATCAGATTTTTATGCAAAAAATAGGGGGTTGCACTATACACAGATAATTTTTTGAAAGTTAAAAGTCATGCATTTTTGGTGAATGGTTGCACTATTCATAAGGGAATTTTTCTGGAGGGATTAAATTTCATACAAGAAAATTCAGGGCTCACACTATACGTGAAGTTGGATTATACACAAATATATATGGTACTCTATAATTAACTTTTAATAGTTATTTACTTTTTTTTGCTGTGGATGAATATGTATATCATTCTCACAATGTCACCCAAAATTTTTTAATTCTTTAATTTGATGTAATGTATATCAATTAGAATGGGAAATTGGAGAGCCAAGTTTGAATTCCAGTTAAGTTTGTTATGTTCACTTATGTTAAATACCATTGGATTGAATAGCAGGACAGACTAGGCCATGTTGCCTTAGTTAGTAACCAGTTGACTGCAAAAAGAAATGGAAACCTACTGTGGCAAAATTTTCTCCGGATTCAGTTATGACTTGAAAGAGACATGATTGCCATTGCATGTATTGTGTATGGCACTTAACTTGACTGAAATTAGTACATTTTAGGGACAACTTAATACCACTGACTACAATACATAAGGATATCATAGCAATAATAATGTCATTTATGAAAATGTTTAATTGGTTTTGGTCACTTAAAAGAAAAAGAATTTTATTGTCATCACAAACTGAAAGGAACAGAAGTGACATTAAATTTACAAATACTAGCAAATAGGCAGTGAAGAATGGTCAGAATGGATAATTTTCAGTTAGTCATCGGAATGTAATTAGAGTAAAGTAAAGGGAGAAACTTCACAGTATAACAGTTCATTTCATCACTTCAGTTGCATAATATTGTGATAAGTTATTCAGTTATTTTTACATACAATTATTGTTACAATCACATTTCCATTATCTTTTGCAATAATACTATTTTGAAGACACCAAGTTCATGACTGGTCAAATAAGATCACCATTCTGCAGATTGTTTCCTTTGGCATTTTGACCCTTAATTCAATTGTTCTTGTTAAGGACAAACTAATAAGCTCCATTTGGAAATAGGCCAAAAACCTAGTTCAGAATCAGAAAAGCAATACTGAGAAAGGATGTCTTAATCCATCTATAACTGAGTTGTTTGTAATGCAAGCTTTTAAATTTGTATTGCCATTAGATAATCTTTTGTAATGTCAAAAGGAGGATAACATGTTTCTTGGAAAATTGTTTGCTTTATTGAAGATGCTTAAAGTATACAACTTTTTGTTTCTGCTTTATTTTTGTTGTCATTTTAAGGTGTTTATTTGTATTTACAGAAATATATTTTTTTCGATTTTCTTAAAACTAGAATTAAAATATGTAAAAATTTTCAAATAACAAACATTTTATTTGAACATTAGCTTTTTTGAAAATATTTTTAAAAAACTTCTGCAATTACAATTTTTGTCTGTTGTTCTGTGGCAAAAAATGTCCTGTTAATTTTAATGCCTCCAAAACTAAACTGCTCTCTGTTCTGTTTTCTAATACATCAACACCCAGTAACTCATTGTGTTTTAAGTGGCTTTACTGCTTTGCTTGGGGTGAACATGATTATATTAATTTTCTTTCATTGAATAACAATTTATATAACATTTTTAGGGACACAATACCTAAATCTACCTGGTGTAGTTTTATATGAGTGATCAATTGCTAATATTTGTAATATTGAATTAACTCATTTTCTGTTTCTTTCTGATCCATTAATAAATTAAAATTTTCACATCTACAAAATGTATTTCAAGGACCAATTACAGCAGCAAAATAAGAATTTTATGAATTTTACAAAATATTCAAGGACAAATTAAAAACTAAAACCCTCTCTCTCTCATATATAAAGAAAATCAGCAGTCAATTCTTGAAACTTCTTGAAGAGTGGACTGAACAATGATGGAAAAGTTTGTCTCTGAGTTGAGGTGCTGAATATAACATCAATCAGCTAAGTGACAAATTTTATCTGTATTAATCATAAATTATATATACACACACATGCACAAAAGTCTTTTTACAGATTACACTGATGCTACACTTTGATGTGAGACAGGAGTGATACTTTGATCCAAGGCAGAGTACACAATTACTCTGATCTGAGATAGAACTGCCAATACAGATGTGAATAATTTTGTCATTTTTTATGAGTACTATTCTAGTACATAAATGATGAAAAATAATTTTAAAAATAAGCATACGGCCTATATTGTTTTCATAAATTCAAAGAGCTGCTAGGAATATGATACTGACATGCCTCTTCACTGATATTCTATGGTCCAATCCATTCATATTTCTTTTCCTTTTTCTTTCTTTTCTTTTTTTTTTTTTTTTTTTTTTAAAAGGAATAGATAGGTCTACTTATTGCCTGGTCCCTGCTCCTTCACCTTTTTTTGAACAGAATTAGAGGTTTATTCCTTGTTTCCTGTTCATGATGGTTTTTTGGTGATATGACTGGCTGGTGGCTATGACTCTATACTGAGGATACCAGGTAGGCAGTTTTCTGGTTGCTGCATCCTGCCTGGTAGTTAAGAGACCAAACTCTTGGTAGCATCTAGAAATGCTGCTCTGATCAACAGTTGCATAATATTGGGATTCTTCCAGTGACATATTACACATGGTTCAGTGTATCTGCAAGCACTTCTTGTGGGCAACCTTTTGGCCACACTATGCTGCAGTCTGTGCCAATTCCCAGCCAGCTCATGTTTCCTTAGACAACTAACAGCTATTATTATTCTTGGCCTTTTCCAAACCAAATAAAACTAAACTAGTATGCCTAAAAAACATCTAACTCTCTCAACCTTTTTTTCTTTAACATTTGTGGTATCTGTACCAATTTCTGCAATTGGAATCATTTCTCTTGGAACACTCACCAGACATCATGGTTTTTTGTTAAACTAATCTGAATTCATTAATCTCTTCCACTGAATTATCTGTTCTTGGCTATCTTCCACTCTTTTTTGGAAGGAATCTAGTGTCCTTATGAATAGCCTTGGTATCTATGTTCATAAACATCTCTCACTGGCAAGGGAACTCTCTCTTGAGTCTTTTGACTGTTATTACATGTGCCTCTAACTTTCACTACTAAACTCTATCAGTTATCTCTTCTTCTTTTATTGTTTCCTTTCCTCACATGACTGTCGTGTGCTAGATAGAATATCTGATAGTATATATATATATATATATATGGTCCTCTCTCTATGCCCATCTGCAAATCTGTGTGTTTGGCGACTTCAGTGCTCATCATGTTAGGTGGCTTAATCACTTTAATGCCAGGGACCCTGGTTTTGTCTATTACTCAATCTCTCACTCAAATAATAGACTTGCCCGCACATTTCCCAGTAATTCTAATAGAAACATTTCTCTACTTCATCTCTTCCTTACACCCTCTATCTGAGAATCATGTTGTGCTCTGCAGCTCTGTCTTCTTGGTAACTCTAACCAGGTGATAGTGTATATAGATATCTTTTTCTGCTTTCCCATCAATCACAATCCTCCTTTTAACAGTTCTTTCTGTTATCAATGCATTGAATGGGACTCATTTCATGTTTTCTTTTGTGATGTCCCTCAGAATAATATTTTTAATTATCCTGTTAAGACATGTGCTACTGAGGTCTCTTCCTGGGTGAAAGCTGGCATTGAAGGATTCATTCCAGCATGGAAATACCAAGTGAAACTGTGATCATCTCTTTGGTTCTCACCTACTTGTGCAGCTGCTATAGCCCACAGGAATAACTTCTTATAGCTATATTAGAGTGACAGATCCCATTGTATCAGAAGTCTCCTTGTCATTGCTTGTAGTAAGTGCAAGCATGTCTTTAAAGTAGCAAAGTCACTATTTGCTGATATACAGAAACACTGTATAGGCTCTCACAAGTTTAGTTCTAGGGATTACTGGTGGCTCTGCAAGAGTGTACTGAACAATAGCAAATCTTTACTCCCTCCTCTCTTTAATCAGTTTAGGAATTAAATATTGACATCTGCTGCAGATAAAGCAAAGTACTTTGCTCATAAGTTCTCTTCTAACTCCACTCTTGACTCATCTGGTATACCTCTGTCAGATTCCCATCCCCTAGAATAAAGGCTCTACTAAGTGATATGTGCATAACTTCATCATTGGTTTCTTCTATTATTTCTAAATCCCCACTTGGCATGTGGATGTGATTGGATCCCATCAGTTGTCTGAAAGAAATGTGCTCCTGAACTGGGTTCTGTTCCCTCCAAAATTTACAACAAATATTTTGCTGCTTTTACTTTTCAGTTTGTGGGAAATTCTCCTCTTAAGAACTCTATAGTCTCTTACCTCAAGTTTTTAATCAATGTTGAATTGGTTAAACATCTTATTTTACACTGCCTCCTTTTGGATAAACAATATGGTTTTTGTTTTACCAGATCTACCACCGACATGTTAATAGCCATCACTGAATTTGTATATCAAGTATTAGATAAGAATGGTGAAGCTCAAGCTGTGGCTCTAGGTATCTTGAAGACATTCAACAAGGTTTAGCATGCTGGTCTTCCCCACAAGTTCAAGGGCTATGAAGTCACAGGACAATTATTGGCTTAATCCAATTATTCCTTAGAAATTGTGTAATGAAAGTCATGTTGAACAGTGACTCTTTCCGATCATTTCATACTAATGTGGGGGTCTCCCAGGACTCTATTCTTGAACCTATGCTGTTTCTGATCTTTATCAATGGTCACCCTAATGTCATCAGTTCCAAACAAGGTATTTATGCAGATGACACAAACATTTACTCCTGTCTTAGTAATAAGTCTGACAGACTTAACAAAGTAAACCTGGCAACTGCTCTTGAAAAGGACCTCCAATTAGTGGTTAACTGGGACAAGAAATGGCTTATAAATTTTAACACCTCTAAAACAAAACTGTTTTCATTTAATAACCATAGAAAACTTTTTCTGTCTACCATCAGCATAGCTGATGCTGAACTCTATGCCTTCTTAGCTTTGCAATTTCCACTGACATAAAGTGGAGTGACTATACTGAATCAATTTCTATGTCTACTTCAAAGAAAATTGGTTGATGTCAGAAAATTTTTGTCTTCAGAATCCATCTTGCACATTACAAATCTACCATTCATCCATGCATTGAATACTGTTGCCATATGTGATCTGGTGCTCCTGCTGTACATCTAGAAATTCTTGACAAAATTTAAAGTGTTTGTAATGATATATATATATATATACACACACACACACCCACATTACTACTACAAAATAGCAATTATACAAAATTTAATAAATCCTGCTAAAGTTAACTCATCCACAAAAAATATTTTCTACACTGAACTAAAAAAACATTAAACAAACTCTTAATCAATAATGGTTTTCCTAACTACATTGTTGATGAACAAATAAGGTGTTCTATTACAAATTTTAATATAAATCAAATAGAACATAATACGTCCTCAAATAAACCTAAACACATCAATCTTCTATATTGTAATTGGATGCATTATAAATATAAACAAGATGAAAACCTCCTAAAAGAACTCATAAATACTAATATATCCCTCACAGATTCCAGTAAAAACATCAAATTCATTATATACTATACTAAATTCCATACAACCAACTTTATTATCCGTAATAACCCCTCCCCACCAAGTTATGTATTGTAGAAAACCAAAACTATATATCAATTTAAATATCCCTTGGGAGATTGTAACTTCGACAAAAAAAAAAAACAAAAAAAAAACTAATATATATGTTGGTCATTCTACAAGAACACTATCAAGACAGCTCACTCTATGCATGAATGATTGCACAACATCTGCAAAAACATTCTTGTTCACATTCAGAATTTAGAAGTATATTAGTTGACAATACCCGTATACTTCACCAAGAATGTAATAAGCAAAAACTATAAATTCTCAAAGCCATCTTTATTAAAAAATTAAAACCAACACTTAACAAAATTAATTATGAATATAGTAAAAATGTGCTGAAATGCTTATGCTATATAGTTCTTTAGAAATATCTGTTAAAACTGAACAAAAAACAAAAAAAAAAACAAGCAAACTATAACCTACCACAAGAATTCAATTCTTAAATAAATTTCCTCCCCTACATTATAACATTTACAATAAGGAAAAAAATTAAAAAATCACCGTTTGTGACTTGTGCATGACCAGAATCGTTAACTGTTTAATCACAAAGACAAAAATTTACTTCTGACACACAAATAATTGTCCTAGCTCTCATAACCCTGAAGATGATATTGTGAATATATTGAAAGTACATGAAAAAATAAAATGTATAAATACAACCATGGTACCTTCCTTGCACTCTTTAATCATGAAACAAAACTTATATGTGATTACAAAAGGATCTTATTAAAAATAAACAAACACAACATATTTAAATTGTTTAATCAGACATACTTATATATATATATATATATATATATATATATATATAATTTATCATAGTTTTACCTTATAAATATAGCAAATTTTAAATACATCCATGTTAATATATATTTTAGCATTGTGCAGTTATTGTCATTTCATCTCATTTTGAGACTGTGTGTTTATACAAAAATGTATTACCAGTAGTATGTGTGTATATGACAGCTGGATATATATATATATATATATATATATATATATATATATAAGCAATGTTAACAATTATCTGGAAAGCTATTTTAAATCAGGTACTCTGAAATATACTTTGCTTGTTATCAATTCAGTCTGATGTTATTCCTAAAAGAGAAAATGGTTGAATAAGAGATGTATTATTCATTATATAAATAGTTCTAAGGGTCACGATATCCACAGTGTCTTAAAAATTCTTCATTCATAAGAGTTATGCAAGCCCGTGTTCAGGAAGGTTCAGAGAAACTGAATATTTTTTGAAAGTCAAGTAAAACATTGGATTCTTTGTTTCATGCAGATATCCCAGTTTGCACCATCTGTGGAATGCCTAAGCCAAGAAGCAGGTGCTTGGCACACACCAGTTCAATTCATAATTCCTCTGATATTAAAGATCAGACAGAAATAACAACTTACATCAGATATACATAATGGTATTTATATTACATCTGTTCCTGGGGTAGTCCAATTTTTTTGGCATGATAGATGCATAAAATCATTATATTATATATGTGTTTGTGTTTAGGGTTAATGTGTTGGGATTTCCATGCAGCTGTCATGAGTTTAAATATCAACATTTCCTAAGATATTTTTTAATACAAGTTTTCATTTTTAAACATTTATGTATTTATCACGTTAAGCAGGAATAAGAAAGTAGTATAAGCATAAAATTGAGAAACATTGTTCAAAAAGCTTTCTGGTGATCTTTATATAATATAAATATATATATAATTAATACAAATAGAATTTGTTACTTAGTTAATTGATGTTATTGAGTCTGGAGTTTCATAGACGAACCATTTGGTAATCTTTCTGGCCACTCATCAGGAGGTTTCATAAACTGACTGCAGATTTTCTCATTTTGCTATTTTTATATCAAGTTAAAAATTAATTTACATGCTACTTATTAGTGTGAGGCTGAATTTTTCCTCTTTGTGTATGTATATGTATGCATTACTAGCTAATAGTGATAGAATGAAGGATATTTATAAAATATTACTTGTAAAAAATATACCTATTTGGGTTGTATACTTATAATTTTTAATAATATAGACAATTTAGTGCAAGTTCTGCAATTCTCTCAATACAGGAAGACTTGGTAAGGAATTATAAGCTTCAGTGAAAAGAAGGGGCAATGGTTTTTATGCATTGTTTAAGCTGTTTTGCTGTAATACAAATACTTTACATATAATCATTTTATGCAAAATACCAAAACAAATTATTTATAAATTATGAAATCTTTCAAGGGTAGACTGAAGAAAGGATTTGCTCATTAAGATTTAATGTCACTTGAACTACAGTTGAGTGTTAATTTTAAGCTTAAGAAATACATTATCTCTTATAAAAATCATCTTTCTGAATATTCTTTATTAGAATTAATGCTCATGGTAATATTAGCCATTTCCTTATAGGTAGACATTCAAATTTCATTTATCAAGCAGACAGTGCTGCTTTCCATATAAACAATTTATTGTTATTGCTCTTTCCAGTATTGATGGGAACTTCCTTCTTGTTTGAAGTATGCGTGTGGAATATCAACATCTTGATTATGTCATTATTTTCTTTTCAAGTTACATGTGCTGTCCATTTTAGTTATTTTGTTTTTTAATTTTTAATTAAAAAAATGACAGAGATAAAAAAATTAAACCATTGTGATTGTTCAGTTGAATTTCAATTTTCAGTTTTACTAGACATAAACTACTTTTATCTGTTGCAATGGTCTTTAATTTTTACTCTGAGAGAAATTTAAGAATAGACAGCGAAATAAAAACAATAAAAGTAGAACAATAAGTTACTTATCTAAATTTTCTGTCAGAATCCTTTTCAAATAGTAAAAGGACTGAAGTGTTCAATGAAGAAAGAAAATAAAATTAAGAAGAAATCATAAGAGACAACAGTAGTCAATAATGCAAATAGTAAGCATAATATAAGGGAAATAACTTGCTTGGACATAGACTTAAAAGCCTACTTTTTCTTTGAGTGCTTTGTTTTTTTTCTTTTTGTACATAAGTTGAAACAGATTTCCTCATCTTTCTAAATGATACTCTTTTCTTTCACAAAACAAATGGTACCTTCCAACAATGTTAAAGAAGAGGAAGTAGACAAACAAAAAAGCATGAATATGATTTAAGAAGTACTGTGTCATGTGATCCAATGGTTTGAAAAAAAAACAACAAACAGCAACAGTTTAGTGTAACTCTGATGGCAATAAAGTGACCAGTTTCAGTAGGCAAGAACACTGTCTACTACCACACCTGCTTCTCGCTGCAAGCACTCTAACTGGCTGCTGATATCTGACATTTTGTATGGATTTTCATTGGGGACAGTTCACAGATTGTGTAACGACACCCGAGGTCATCCATCACAGTTGACAAAAGAAACTGTCAGAACAAATCAATTTCCAAAGCAGAAGTGAAAAAATGAGAAAGAAAAAATTGGCACAAGAAACCACAGAATTGAAGTTGTTTTATTAAAATTCTGATTTGCAGTGTTTACTCCAATCAAGAGAAGTAAATGTGAAGGAAATTTTTTGACTGCGAAACATTAGTAAGAAATCACTTCCAGCAACCATGAAACTTGTAACAGATACAAGTCAGAGATTTGGGCAAAATACAAGAAAGATGAAGTTTATCTATTCTTGATCTGATATACAAAGAAGATCAATCAAAAAACAGAAGAAAGAAAAAGTAAGTTTTTCTTACTTTTTTTTTAACAGTACACAAAACTTATAAACTTTGATAGAAAAAATTCAGTTATCTGGTAGCAAATATTCCCAACATTTTTTAAAAAAACTAGAACTATGTTGTCTTTGTGCTTCTGTTGATAGAGGCTCAATAGCATTCTTTTTTCATTGTATTCAACTTTTAAAGCATAAATCACATCAAAATAAATATGTAACTCTACATTGGCAAGCAAATGTTCCCTCTCTGTTTTATTCTTTTCCCTTTTTTTCTTTCACCATTGTTTTTTTGTTACTTGTTGAATTACTGAACTTAAATAAAAACTTAAAATTCTTGCATAAATATCTTATGCATTCAAGTAATAATGTAATTATTAAGAAATGACTGATATCTTGATAATGAAAAAAATCATCTAATTTGAGTTACTTTATTAACTGATAACCAGCATAACCATCCTTAAATTGTCTACCAGTTAGACAATTCAAGAGAATAGTAAAATCCTTATGTGGTTAAACATAAAACTCTGAAAGTGACTAAAATCAAAATTGATTTACACAGGTAAATTATTGCAAACACACAGAACATATGGCCTGGAAATCTATCTGCTGATTTTAACCTTAGGGTTATCTAGATGGACATACTCTCCATTATTCTCTGGTCAAAGAAAATTTCAGAAGCCTATAACTTTATAAATGTCTTTGATCTTGGCATTAATAAGATAAATGATAGAATTTTAATCAGTTTACATGACCAAGAGGGTTTAATGTGTCTGTCATACATTTGAGTTTGTGGACACCTTCAAGCAAGCTTTCTTTAACGAAAGCAAATCAGATTTCTGAACATCCAAGTTGACTCTTGTATGATATGTGCAAACTGTTTCAGCTTCTGTGAACAATTGAAAGATAAGGAATCTATTTTGGTAAAAGCACCAGAAATCATATCTGGTCAAGTGGATTTCATATTCAATTAATATTTAATCAAGACAATGTTGCTTGTTTGAGATAGGATCACATCATTTCTTGTTCAGAAATTAGCTTAGCTAAGGAAATGACACAATTCTAATAAAAGGAAATGTCCTCTTATTGCAAATATTTTTCAACATACTCTCCTTCCTTCTTAATTCATCTAATTCAGCAATTCTTAACTGATCATATTAGTGAATTTTAATTTGAAATTTATCTTATAACTGTAGTAGACAGCAAACTTATTGATATGCCCTTGTATATGCTAAACAAATAAAAAAAAATCCTAAATGAATTAAGTTTTAAACCTATGGCATTTGGCCATAAAATAGTTTTTAAAAAGTAGGACTTTATTTAAAAAAGAAGATCAATTAAAAAATTCAAATTTATATATAAATTGAGAGGGGGTAATCCAAATATATACACAAAAGACTTATATTTAATTTATCTGTGCATAATTTAAGTACAATTTTATGCTTACATATAATTGGTAAGGGACTTTAAAATTTTTTATATAAAATCTAGTCAATCTGAACTTCATTTGTAGACAAGCCAACATGCACACATCTATAATTATGCACTGACAGGAAATGCTGAAAACGTGGGAATGCTGTAATTTTAAACTTTTAAATTAAAAAAAAATTCTGGGCATATAGTCTAGCCAATTTCATTCAGTTTCCTTATGTTTTTGTTTTTATCACTTTTATTATTATTAAGTATCCCACACTGTGATAATAGAAAATCTGTCAAGAAAGATGAAATGTAAAAACAGATGCAAATTTACTGTGGATGATCTAGTGATCAAAGTACTTTCTATACACTTTCACCTTAGTATATTGATTTTTTCTCTTAATTAAACAGGATTTTTTAAATCAAAACTAGTCAGACTCATTACAGTGAGCAATTGATATATAGAGTGTATTACTTTGTAAAAGATCTCTTTTTTTGTTTATATAATCTTTTATTTAAATTCATCAAGGGTTCTCCTATATATTATTTGTGACAATTATTGTAGGTGATAGAGTAAATTCCTCCTTCAATTTTAATTTATCATTATTTTGTTTTGTATTGTCTTTTATTGTTTTAGAAGTAGTTATAAAAAATTTGATGTTAAGTTTAAATCAGTTATTTTCAATTGTAGCTGTAATAGAGTTGGTGGGTAAAGTAATATATCTTAATTCCCTGGATTCTCCTGAATTTGCATTGAATATGAAATAATTAGGGTATTGGAGGGTATTTTCAATGGATTTGTAAATACTGAATGCTACAAATTCTTAGTGATCTTAAATAGAACCTGATAATTATTCCAGATTTTATTTTGTTGTTATGGTCAGATTAGAAATTTATGAGGTCATTTTTTATTGTCTGATTTGTGATGGATACTTAGTTTTAGGTCATTAGCAGTATGGTTTAACATAATATCTAGGGAAGATAATTTATTTGTTTTAGTTTTGTAAATCAATTCTATAATACAGTCAACTTTGTTTAGTTATCAAGGTCAGGTAATGTTGTTTTACAGAGGATATATTAATAGAGCATCAACAACATATCAGAAATGTGTTGATTGTTTAGGCAAAATACTCTGAAAAGGACCATATTCAAGAAACTAAATACAAGCTAAAACTCCACTAAGAAGTGAACTCATTGGTGATTCAAATTTTCATTTAAAAAATTGTTAAAGGTGAAATTTGTGTTACACAAAATTTTCCCACTGTATCATACCCAAAATGGTTTATGTTCTATTTAAATTGTATAATAAATGTCTCACTGCCTCTTACTTTCCTGCTTGTTGGAAATCCTCATCTGTCGGTCCAGTCTTTAAGAACTCAGATGAACCATCCAACCCTTCCAACTATTGGCCTATTAGCCTTCAATCTATTTTTGATAAACTATTAGAGGTCTTAATCAATGTTGAATTGGTTAAGCATCACACTTTGCAGAGTCTTCTTTCAGACAAGCAATATGGATTTTGTTTCTCTAAGTCATCTGCTGATGTATTGATGATCATCAAGGAAATAGTCTATCAAGCTTTAGATAAGAATGGTAAAGCTAAGATTGTTATTTGGACATCCCAAAAGCATTTGACAGGGTGTAGTATACAGATCTTCTCCACAAGTTGAAAAGTTACAGTGTCTCTGGAAAAATTTTTTACTTGATCCAGTCTCTCTCATCAAATTGTGAAATGAAAGTTATCCTAAATGGCCACTACTCTAAATCCTTTAGGTATCCCCCAGGCCTCTATCCATGGTTCTACTTTGTTTTAAATTTTCATTAATGACTTTCCTGATAGTATCAGCTCTCAATTTGGTATCTATGCTGATGACACAACCATTTACTCTTGTCTCAATAAGTCTGATCAGTTCGATAAGGTCAAATTGGCAGCTGATGTCATAAACAACTGGGACAAAGAATTACTTGTTAATTTTGATCCCTCCAAAACTAAACTGTTTTCTATTAATCATCTGAAAGACCCCTTTTTGCCTTCTATCAGAATGGCTGATGCTAACCTCTAAGAAAGTGACTCATTACAACTTCTTCGGCTAACATTCTCAGCCAACATGAAGTGGAAAGACTATATTGAATCCATTACTAAACCAGTTGCTAAGAGAGTTCACTGTGTTGTGCTAGACAATTTTCTCTCCAAAATCTATAAGTCTATGATTTGCCCATGCTTAGAATATTGCTGCCACTTATGGTCCAATGATCTTGTGATATATTTAGAGAACCTTGATAAAATCCAAAGAAGAATCTGCAATATTATTGGTCCTGACCTGGTATCTCACCTATGGTCACTTTCCCACAACTGTAATGCCTTTGCCTTTTCTATAAATATTTTCAGGCTAATTGCTTGGATGAGCTCTTTGCTATGGTACCTAGACTTTATGAATTTAAGCACATTACTAGACTGGTGATGAGGTCTCATCAATTTACTGTCGAGTTGGTTAGATATAACTGTAAGTTCTATGCTAATAGTTTTCTTTCTCACACCTTTCCCTTGTGCAACTCTCTTTCAGTTCCATGCTTTCTAGACAACTTTAATCTTCAAAAATTTAAATGCAATGTCAATCACTATCTAGTGTCTTTCTATTTCCTGATTAATTTTCTTTTATTCTCACTCCTTAGTAATGTTTCAGTTTTCTAATTCTTTCACACCTCATAGCCCTTGTGTTTTACTGCCTTGCTTTGGGATAAACACAATTAAAATACATGAGAGAGAGAGAGGGGGGTGTTGGAAGGAGGGTGCAGGCATGAGAATTCATATTAAAAATACTTAGTGTAAATGTTAACAAAAATTAGAATTTTGAAAATAAATTCTTGCATTAACGTAACAATAAAAATTCTATTTGATAAATATCATTTTGCTTAAAATTTTAGCAAAAGAATTACATGTTTATGAATGTATGAGAGAAGTTTCAAGATGTTAGCATACAAGTTGAGAAGCATTATATATAATATAGTTGTTTTTTTTGTTTTGTCTGTGGAAACATAAATTAAAATATATATCTTTCAAAAAAAAAAAAAAAAGTATATCCATTTTGAAGCTTTCTCAGGAAGTAATTCAAGCAAATAGAACCAATTAGAACTGCATTTTCATACTCCCAGTGGCATTTCAGGATGAATTACTCTTCTATTGTTTTCACTCCTTAATAGAATTTGTCTTTTTTCTTATTCTTTCACATTCAGTAACCCCTTGTGCCTTATTGGCTTTACTGTCTTGTATAGGGTGAATTGATTAAAAAAGAAAAAAAAAAGGCTAAGCCCAGATACTAATGTATAAATATGAAAAGAAAGCAAGTTGAATTGAGCTACATACTGTGAAAGTGTGTATACATTTTTTGAGACACCCTATATACAGTTGGGAGAAATAAATATTCGTACACATGAAAAATTGTATTTTTGTAAATGTAAAAGCCTTAACTAAAACAAATTTTGATAAATTTTATGTGTAAAGATATATTTTATTAAAAAATAGTAATAAACTTAATTAATTCTTATTCTAACAGAAATTAATGCATTTGTTTCATTTTAACTGATGAAAAAAGTATTCGTACAAAACAAAAACAGCATATTAACTTAATTTAATACTTTGTGGAATATCCTTTATTGAGTTCAACAGCTATCAGTCTATTCCTGTACGTCTCAACTAATGATTTGCATACATTGAGTGGTATTTTGTCCCATTCTTCTTGGCATATTGTCTTCAAATTCTTGATATTTGTTGGTACTTTTTTCCCAATTTGAATTTTCAGATATCGCCATAAATTCTCGATTGAGTTCAAGTCTGGGGACTGACTTGGCCATTGCAAGACATCAATTTTACTTTCAGCTAACCATTTCCTTGTAGATCTAGCGGTATGCTTAGGATACCCAATCAGGAGGTAGCCGAAGTCTCTCAACAGAATGCATTAAATTGTCTTGCAGGATATTCTGGTAGCTTTCGGCATTCATCTTGCCATCTATTATTGATATTCTGCCAATGCCTTTTGCAGAAAAACAGCCCCAGATCATGATACTGCCACCACCAAACTTTACAGTTGGCAACATGTTCTTTGGTAAGTAGGCTTCACCGTCCTTCCTCCACACAGGATTTCGATAATTATGACCAAACAACTCTATTTTAGTTTCATCTGTCCATAGTACTTTTTCCCAAAACAAATATTCTTTATCCTTATGCTCTCTAACGAATTTTAGCCTAGCATCTGTGTCGTTTCAAGAGGAGTGGAGTCTTCCTTGGGATGCGTGCTTTCAGACTGTTTTTGTGTAGATCATTACTTATTGTACGCTTGGTTACTTTAATCCCTAATGCACGCATATGTTCCTGCAGCTCTTCTCAGGTAACCTGTGGATTTTGTTGGATCTGGCGTCCTAATATCCTTGCTGATCTTAGAGAACTCTTCCTCGGAGCACCTGTTTGGTTTTTGACGCTGTTAGGAGTTTTAAACCTTGCAATGAATGAAACAATTGTAGTAAAAGGAATATTCAGGTTGTTAGACATCGTTCTGTAACTGTTTCCATCTTTCCAAAGAGACAAAATGTATTGTTTTTGTGAAACAGTCAATTCTTTACCTTTAGGCATTATTAGAACCTTCTCGTAAGACTAAAAATTGCAGAATGCTCTGATAATGGCTAATAGTGTTAACTATAATTACTGATAACATTACTGGAACATTCTAGAATATACTATTTTCATAATTAATTGATTATTTTATTCTAATAATTGATTTGTATGAATATTTTTTTCACCAGTTAGAATTTAAAAAATGCATTAATTTCTGTTAGAATAAGAATTAATTAAGTTTATTATTATTTTTAATAGTATGTGTCTTTATACATAAAATGTGCCGAGATTTGTTTTATTTAAGGCTTTTACATTTATAAAAATACAATTTTTCAAGTGTATGGATATTTATTTCCCCCGACTGTATGTAGTCAACTGACTTAGACATATGTAAACCAAAGTATATTCAACAGTAGACTTGCAACATACTGCCATGTTGTATATTTGCATTTTTACTTTGAAAACAACAAATTAGTTTAAGTACAAATGTTTCTAGATATTTATGTAACATCAATGAAATAGATTAAGTAAACCAATCTGATATGCCACATCAAAAACACAAGAAATATGAGTGGTTTTATAATAGGCCAAAAATCCTGTATATATATCATAAAACACTTCTTGTGTTTACTTGTTTTCTGAGAAGAAAAGGATTTTTTCTATTCACTTTAATTGGATTGTAAAGATAGTTCTATTAAACCCTTAAGAAAATTTTGCTTCAAAACATTTCAGGAAAACACTGAACAATAACTTGCATGAATCTCTTTATCATAAAATATATTCACTTTTAAAATTTAATTTGAATTATTGAATAGGATCTGAAGTATTGACATTGAATTTTTCTGAGAAAAAAGATTTTTTTCACTTAAATTGTAACTTTATGAAAAATTCATGAAAAATTATTACTGGAATAAACAAATCTATGAATGTGATAGTACATGTTTCTTCATAATATTACATTAGAGAGAATATCTTTGTAAGCATATCTGTTCCATTAAAATGAATGTTTAAAACAATATTTGGAAAGTATTATTCATAGTCTACATACTGCAAGAATAAATGCCACTAATAAACTGGTACTATTATTTACTTAACTGTTTGCTATGATAAACTCTAGCTCACTGTTAAAGCAAAACTATCAATCAGAACTATTTCTTCAATAGAATTGTTTTTTAAGAGGTAGAATCCAGGTCTTAAGCTTCAATCAACTCAAGTTGGCTATGCCATCAGAATATACCTTCAAAGGGTCAGCAGATAGCTTGATCATTTTTCTAGGAGGATGCAATTCCACTAGAAAACCAAGTCAGTAGATATTACTCCTATCATAGACAATGCAAGTGTCTCATGCTAGCCCACTTATTCTTCAGCCACCCTTGATACAGGACTACATCTCAATTTTCATAAGGCTAGTGTTCATATAAAATATAAATTTTATTGTAACCTAATTTTATACAGTAATGTATCATATGCAATATAGATGAATAATTCAATTAGGGAAATTGAAAATAAATACGATTTAGAAACATGTCATTCCATTTTAAATAAATCAACAATGTTCTGTGGCAATTTTTAACCTCAACTTGTGATTTTTCTGGTTGAAAAGTTGAATAATTTTAACACATTCAACATTTTTGGTTAAAAAATAATGAATTTTATATAGTGTTTTTTTTTTTACACTTAACCAAAGAAATTTTGATGAAAAAAAGGCTCCAGAATGATGTCAAAATTTGCAAAAAAATTTTATCCATTGTCAGTTGTGCTGAGTTTAATTTGTAACTTATATAAATGTAGGTCACAAAGCATTGCCTGGTGTCCCCAATCAGCCTTGCTGCTCTTGTTTTGGGGTTCAGAGATAGTATGCATTGGCCCTGACTCCTATAATTTCTTATTAATATAAAATCTCTTGCATGTAAAATCCTATTTTAAAGGTTAAGTTTTGAAATATGCATGTCAAACTACCTTAAAACTTCAATAGTGCAAGCCTGATAATTAGCCCATTTTCTATAATTAGGATACTCTCCTAAATCTTCATTCACAAAGTCATTATATTGAATATTGCCAGTTTATCTGAGTTTGTTTACAAGTTTGATCTATTTTTAACATGACCAAATTATAATAAAATAAATCTGTTTTAATGACAATTGTAATCATCTTCTCTCTCCTTATTTAATTATTTTCATATGTTAAAGTCACATTTTGAATATTAGGCATAAGTTTTTTTTGTTTTTTTTTAATTTGCTTGTATATTGGTTCCTGGCATAAAACAGAAATAGTTAATCATTGACTTGAATAATTTTATCTTCTACCAAAAAAAAATATTAAAATTCACAAGCTAAAAATGAATTATCTTTTAATTCTGATTATTTTAGATCAATAAAAAAGTATAAGGAGAGTAGAAAAATATAGTAAATTTGACATAATAAATTAACATGTCTTACAAGAAACTTAACTTTCCTAGCATTTGATTGAAAGTTAGATTTTGTTTCTTACAGCTTTTTTCAATGTTCAGCCAACAAAAAGAATTGTTATAATCAAAAATTAAGATAATCACAAAGGCAGCATTGTCTGAAGCAATGTCACCATCTGCAGGTGACAGACAATACCAAATATTGGTCATTATGCAAACTTGAGTGCTTTTTAGGAAATGCCTACTTCTATCACATTTAAAACTGACTACCATGAATATGCATTAATTTAGCCTACAAAAGCTTGTTGAAGTATGTTAATGAATAGAAATTCTTAAAATCTTTAAAAAAAAAGGTTAAGGGAATGTGTATTATTAAGAGTAAGCTGACAAAATAAAAAGAAATGCAAATTGATTTTGATTTTGTGAAGGAGAAAGAATGGGGGGAAAGCAGAGATTGTGATTTTTAAATACCTAGCCATCTAGGAACCACTGTCCAACCTAATGTAACCAACAAAAGTAACCACTGTCAAAGTAATCATAGTATTTGTCAAGCCTCATTGTTCACATCTCATTTCCAGTTAGAGTAAGCAAATCCATTAGTAGAAGAAATGAGTGGACTATTGCCAATAATGGCACCAGAGTGATTAGTCAAGACCAATAAGAAATGGTTCAAACAACCACAAACCATGATCTTTGGTTTTAGCTGTGGAACATTAAAGTTTCTATTTGAAGTTCAAAGAACAAGATAAAATGTCAGTCAGTACTTTGGGAAAATGAATCCCAGTTTGATTAGCACTGCCAATGGGGACAAGGTCTTGAAAAGATATTTGGGGAAAACTGGTTGATACATTCTTGTTAAATTCACTATTGTTCTCTTGACTGTCCCAATGTCTTGTTCATTGATTCTATTATTCTGAATCTTTTACCCAGTGTGTTTTGACAGACAACAGTACTAACAGTTATGAAAATATATATTCTTCATTTTGACAACTATAAATGGGCTGAGAGAACAAGAAAGATAAGGACTTTGAGCAGATGAGAAGGAATTGCTGACTGATTGATTCTCTTGACCTTTTATCTGCTTGATTCATTGCTCTCTTGGTTGACTTGCCTTTTTCTGTTTTGTTTCATTAAAGTAGTCTTCAGCTTCATTTAGATTAAGAAAGATATTGTTATTTCAACTCAAGTTCAAACAACAAAAATAAATGACATATATAAAGAGTAACATGAAAAAATTCATATAGCTTACACAAATTTTTTTTTCCATCTGACAATGAAAAAGTCGGTTCCAAACAACATTTTTTTTTTTTTTTTTATCCATCATAATTTTAAACTAGTGCATTTCTGGATTGTGAATGTTTGCACTCCAGTTAGAAATTGATAAACAAAATAATAAATTACAGTTGATACTTAATTTTATAATTGCTAAATGCATAAACACAAAGTATTCATTTTGTACTAACTGAAGTGAAAACTGTTTGTAATAAAGTGGAATTGAAGAATTAAAACCTTTTGGCAGTGTTTGCATAAAACAATAAAAATGTACATTAACTAAGAAGTTTGTTCATCAGACAATTTCAAAAACATACTTGAATATCCGTTCAATAGACGCAATAGGATGGTTGACTTTATTAATATTTCAATGATTATTTAACATCATCTTCAGTATATTAATAATGTAATGTTCTGAAGAAGAAAAGAATAAACCTCAAAATATTAAGAAAACTAACCACCCTTTCTTTTCTGCTGATCAAATATTGATAACCTTCTGGTACATATGTGAATCTATTTGCTTGTATTTGCCTGTGAAAAACATTATATTCACATCCATACACAAATGTTCAGTAAAACTGAATTCAAGGATCATATATCTTATTTAATTGTAATCTCTGAAAATAAAATTTACATCATCTGCTACTAGTCCAATAGATATTTAAATTATCATCTGCTTCAGCATGATACATTATCATAAGACTTATGCAATGTGTACTTAGACAATAATGAGCCATAGCAAAAACATATCAAGAGAATAAAATTGAATCTTCTTTGATAATGCACAAAAGTTTGTATTTTATAAAATAAGCTAAATTATTTATGAATTGTAAAAAATTTGAATAAAAGTAAATCATTTAAGAGAGATTTTCAAAAATATAGTATTAAATTCAAAATAAAGTTGTACATGGGAGAAATATATAAACAAGATATCACAGACTAATGGTAGGTAACTGAATGACAAAATGGAAATATATATATATTTATATATCATGTTCTGCCCTTCAAAGAGACATCATCAGATTTAATAATGATGGAATTTTATATATATATATATATAGAGAGAGAGAGAGAGAGAGAAGGGGTGAAGATATAAACAAAAATGTTGGTTATATTTTGCTCCTCCCCCATATCTATAATTCCATCAATAACATTATTTTGTTTGATGAAGTCCTTTCAAAAGACAAAATTTGTTACATTGAAATTTTACATTTTGTCATTCAACTGCCAATTAAAGTTGTGCTTGCAATATTAAGCAAGGTAAATAAAAATTGTTTTAATAATAAACTTGTTGACAAAATTTTTCACTGATGAGAGGAACATATATTGAATTTATAAGTTTACAGGGGAATATAGTTTATAGCTTCCCAAATTATTTTCCTTGAGATGAAGTAGGCAAATTTTGATTATCAATTAATTTGGCACTTTTATTTGTATTATGTGAGTATCCAGGAATTTCTTTTTACCAGTACATATAAAATAAAATAACTGAAAGTGTAACTTGAACTATAATAACACAGAAGGATTCTTGAGAAGCTAAAAACAAAGACTTGTGTTTGAGCTTTCATTTGTAGTAAATCAAGTAATTATATATATAAATTTCTTTTTGATGATATTACTGTTTACAAGAAATATTCTATAGAGTTTGAAACAAGGCAAATTAATTGACTGATATGATAAACTAATTTGGATTCTGGTACTTGCTGCAAGTGATGAATTAGTATTAATGAGAATCAGGCTTTATGATTTATTATTATCAGGACACATTGTGGTAACATTTTCAGTTAAGCATTTCATATTTTTAAGATGACTATTAGTTTAATAAATAATCAACATTCTAACACCTGTTCTTATTCTTAATTTTGACATAGTAAAAGTGATAGCTTGCTTTGGTTTGGTTTGTTTTGTTTTGTGGCATATCAATCTCAATAGGTTGCTTAATGCCGATAAGATTTTTATTGCTGGTAATATTTTTTCCTCAAAAAAATTTATTGATGGTATTAAAACCTATTTTTACACTTGCATAGTGTTTTGACACCAGTTTGGGTGTTAGCTATTTGCTCATAGTATGGACCCTAACAGTTGCTACCACTCTGGGTCAAGGTGGACCTGGGAACACCAGCAATTAAGAGGTGGTTCTATGCTCCTTAAAACCTCCTGATCAAAGGCCTTGCTGTTGGACATAATTTATCGTCTTACCCAAGATGGGATAAAAGGAAAATTTGGAGAATAATTATATAAAGTAAAATAAAAAAAATATTACAGCATTTTTTAATTTTTATTGCTTAAATATTTTTTCAGTAGAACATTTTTAAGTTTTTAAGTATCATGGAACAATTTAAATATTACAAGAAAATAAAATATTCTATTCCAGTAAAATAGGTACATTTTTTAGAGCTTACTAAATTGACAAATTTAGTTGTAAAAATCATTTTTTCTTTCAAAATATCTTCCTCTACTGATATATGAATGTATTGTTATTTTTCTATTACAGGCCTAAGTTATATAAAATATAACAAGGCTCCAATGATTTTTTTATGAAGTGTTGTCAATCAATTTTACTACTTCTGTTCCATAATTATTGGACAGAGCTAACAAAAATATATCAAGATAATATTGGTTTTAATACTGTATGATTAGAGTGTATATAAACAAAACTTAAAGATGGAAGAGCAAGGTATTCAGGAAAAATAAGTATGCATGGATTTCATAGCTCAAATTATAGAGCAGCTGTTTCACTAAGGCTTCCTTTGGTCAAAAAGGAATCCAAATGTGAATCTTGCTGAAAGCTAAATCTTTATTTTTGAATTGCTCTGTTTATTAATTGCCATAAAATGATGGGCTGAATAATTGTAATAAAACAAAAAAACAAATGAAAGAAGTATTGGTCAAAAATTTAAGAACAAATATCCCTCTTTTTTCTAAGCATGAGTTACAAGCTTTCTGTTAAATATTTAATCACCATATCAATTCCAAGTTATTTTTTTCAAAAGATCTGATAGGGTGCTGTATGTAAAGTTATTTCAAGAGAAAAAGAAAATACTTTAAGAAAAAAAATTCAAATTTCATTGTTCAGGGAAAATGTCAGCTGAAAAATCTTGGTAAAAATTACTTTAACTTTTTCTTTCTAGAGTATTTTCTAGATTGTGATCAGAAGAATACACAATATAGGTCTTGTTACCAAATCTGGAATTATTATTCCAGATTCAAAACAAACATTATAGTTATTATTTTCCTAATAAATATTTCAAAAGCTTTTCTTCTTTACTGACAAATATTTGAATAAAATCAAGTAGAGACAAAATTAAGGTGAACAAAAATATCTCAGTCAAATCAAACTTTTAGAATATAGCAAGTTTCTAAATTGTTAAAAAAAAGTAGAAAAAAAGAATTGCTAATAATCAAAGTTATTAAAAAAAGGATATGAGGTTAAATCAAAAGAAAAATATTCTCTAGAAATAATTTGAAGTATTTGTTATTATCAGCATTTAAATCAAGTCTAATCCAGCATTTATTTTTTTTTTTTATGTTATCATATAATATATTTATCTTCTTCAGGAAGAATCAAACTTACAACAGATTGTTTAATCATTTATAAAGTAGATAAAGTATTTCTTAAGTTCTGTAAAAAAAATTCTTTTGTCTATTAAACATCGAAGCATTTCTTGGTCTGAAGTTTGTTTTATCTATAAATTATTACTGCTTCTTTTTCTATAGAAAAAAAATTAAATTCTCTATTTCAACTGATTATAGTTAAATGTTTTTGTTAAGAGATAAGTTGCATTTTTATAAAAGTCATTTAATCCTTTTTAGTTAACTTTCAGCTTCCAGCATGGATTCTGTCATAACTATTTCAATCTGATTTGGATTTTTAAAGAGGAGCTAAATTGTAAGTGAATGTGCAAAAATGATACTATTTTTACTATTATCAGATTTTTTTCCCAAATATTATGGTGTCAAACTTGGAAAAGTTCTATGATTTGTCTGGTTGCACAGAGAATAAAGTACAGTACTATGAAATACAGGAAACTGAGAATTAAAATATCAAACAGAAGAGACAATATCGTTTTTAGATTAATGGTGTCTTTGAAGTAATGCCAACTATGTAAAATATGAATAAGCTCTTCAAAATGTAATATGTATTACTCTAGTGATAATCAATAAGTTTTTTTGTCTATAGTTGAATAAACTGGTTAATGACTGCTCACTTGTGTCTGGAATAGACAACTTGCTCAAGGATCTATGAAACTGTTTCAACTGAAGCAGTACAAAGCTCTAAATCTGTGGACTGCAAAATTCATTATAATGTGTAATGATTATAAAAAACGAAAAACAATTGGCATTTAAGTAAACTTCAAAGGAACCCAGTAGATGACAGGTAAATATCAAGACATTGAATATGTCAAGCCAGAATGGTTTTTCAAGCAAGAATAAGCTCAGTCAGGAAGAATATCCGGTTTTCACTCACAGCACACAAACAGTTTACTTACTGTTCACAGTATCACTATTGGTTCAGGTATTTCAGTAGGCCAAATTAACGTATTTGCTTGCAACATTGCCTTACAGATTTTATAACATACACACACACATACACACACACAATTATCTTAAAATCCATAGAAAAAATGTGTAATACTTGAAAATGGTTACTCAATTCTTAAGTAGATAGGAAACTAATATTTAATTCCTAGTACTAGAGATAAATTTGAATTATGACCAAGAGGTGTTCAAATAACATTTTATATATAAATAATATTTATTGTTATAAGCAGAGCAATAAAAAACAAAATATAACAGAAGAAAAATATTCTTACCCCAATTATTTTGTGGGATTATGTTAATAAATTGAAAATATGAATAAAAAATAATGTCAGGTTTTTGACAATTTTTATGCCATAGTAAAAATGGAATAATGAGTAGCAACTTATTTATGCACACATAATATTTCTAGAACTTTATTTGTTTTTCAAATAAAGAGCTACAAATGGTATGATATATAGAAAAATGCTTGAAGTAAACAAATTTGTAATACATGAAAATAAAAGTATTGTTGTCTCTTCAGCCTCAACTGATCCTCCCCTTGCATATTTTTTTTTAAATGATACAGCAGAGAATCAATCATTATTTCAAAAATCCATAATAATTTTTATATATTAAGGCAAACTTAAATTTATTAACAAAGTAAAAAAGAAATACCCCCAAAAACTAATAACTACTTATTTTATTTTTATTACTTCCTCCACTGTTTTGTTTATATATAACTGTATGGTACTTCATATTAAGAAAAGGTTTTCATAACCATGAATCATATTATCATGTGGCAATATAATTTGTTGTATTATTGTTTGAAACCATATGAATAAAATCATAATGCATTTTCAACTTGAAGTTGAAATAACAAATATTCATTTAAAAAAAATTATCAGCTATTGAATAAGAAATATCCATTGATTTAATTTTAAGTTTTGTATAAAAAGTCTGTAAGGTTTTTTCCTATCAACAAAGTCATTAATATAAAAATTCTTTGATGGAAGGATTATTCAAAATAGGTTCAGTGTTAATCTTTTCTTGTTTGATAAATATTTTCTTGAGTATTATATATCATTTCAAAAACAAGTTTTTATATTTTGTCAACTACAAGAAACCATTTAAGATAATAGATTAATGAAGCAACTAGACAGCTTCCCAAGCAATAGGCAAAGGCAGAAAACATCCTTTAAAATTTCTGTATGAGAAGAAAGACATCTGGTGTTGTTGAAGTTGATGGAATATTCAGCCTTTTAGATTGTTTTAAAAAGAAAAACAAATGTATTTTCTGAGATCTTTGAATATTTTCATTTTTTTTATGCTGATCCTTTACAAAGATTATAGCACAACCTTTTGTGCTGGAAATTTATTATTTCTACTGTATTCTTATTTCCTGTTTGACTTCACACATACATTTCCTCAACAATTCCCAAATGACTATACTTGTAACTGTTTTATTATTTGATTAACACAAAGTGATTATATAAAAACAGATTTGTATTTTGTCATTTATTTTTATTTTTAAATATTTTGTAGGTTTATTTTTATAGGTGCTCCTAATATTACTCTTAACTTGATAGTCAGACATTTTGTTTTATTTTGCATTTGTCAGTTGACTATATTAGAAATTACTGTAGCTAAAATAGCAAATGGTATTATCATTAAAAGCGTGTTGCTACTTATTTTCATATTTTCAACATATTTGTATATGAAAGCAAATGACTAAGCAGAAACATTTCTACATCAAGAATATAAGTAATATGAATATATGACAGAATCACTGATTTTCTTTTGAATTATAATCACTTGTTTTTTATTAATGTAATAGTTAAAAGTTATGCAAGCTGGAACAAGTTTAAACAGTAAACTACAAGTTTCTACATGGTTTTCTTTCCATTGTCAAGAATCTATAACTTATTTTCATCACCTCAAGCAATCAGTCAGGTACTGATTCAGAACTGATGGTCAAAGCATTTTGTTGTTTTAGCCATTTAAATGCTACTAGCTTGCTGAATAGAGAAGCAGGCAGTTGTACCAGTTCCAACATGTACAAGTTTTGGATTCATTATTGTTCTTATCTTAGATTGGTTGCCAACCAAAGCTAAAGATAAGAGATAAATTCATACTTAGAAAGGGGAGAAGATATGAATTTTTACCTTTCCTTAAGGGTATTTGTGCAAAAGTAAATGCAATGACCACAGCCAGAATTTGAACTTGGTATGCTGATCTAGCTTTTTACACCATAGCCACTATGCTACAATCACAACTTATCTATTTCACAGAATTTAACCTCATTTAAATTGTTTTTATTAAATTCAAAGAAATTAATTTGGCTGTATATGATAAATGTCACAGATACAGCTTTATTTTAATTTTATATAATTTCGCATATACATCAAACATAATTATATTTAATAAGAAACTTAAAATGAAATCATCAATGTTTAAACTAGTAAAGATTTTCTTGAAATGTGAATAGAATTCACAAGTGACAATTCTTGGGATTTCTGTCAGATGTTTTTCAAAATAGTTCTTTTTTTCTTTTATATTTAATCAGTTTCTTTTTTCTAATGAAGAGGACTAGAAATAACAATGGAGTAGTTTTACAATTGCCACATTTATATTATTTCCAATTGTGCTCTGTTTATGACAAGAATCAACTGATACCAACTTGAGTAACCTGAGGGATGAGGGAAATTTATAAAAGGCAATAAAATTTTCTATTTCTGAAAAAGTGATTATTGTTCTTTTGACAAGTTTCAGTTATTTTTAGTTAAAGTAGGACAGGCATCTTTATATTTACTAACATTATTATTGATACTTCTTAGTGACACATTTTCATAATTATGGTAGCATCTGATTTCTAAGCCTGAAACATGTCCATCAGAAGAACAATTTCAACAGAAATCCATAATACGAAAGATCTTTTAATTATTTTGCAGGTATCATCAAAAAGAAAAAAAGAATTTTAGGGATCCAATGTTAGCTTATTTTTAATTACCAAGGTAAGAAAAAAAAAAACATTTTCTGATATAACTTTTAATGCTTTACAGTTTATATCAAACCAGAGCTTTCCAAATTTTTGTTATGGTGACCCATTAAGTTGTTAGCCAAGCCAGATGTATACGATTAAAAAAAAAGTAGTAAATAAAAGTATGGGTAATAAATTAGTCTAAAGTCTCACAGAACACCAGTTTGGAAAGATCTGCATTAAATGAAAATGATAAAAGTACAGTTTTATGCTGAAGCATTTACCAGTTTAAAGGGTGTTACTACTTAGTCACTAGGATGAAGTGATGTATTTCAAGGTGCACTCTTTATAAAATATTTATTATTATAAATATTATTACAAGTATTCTTCATAAGACATTTATTCCCCATAGGTTATGAATAACTGCTGTATCCATTTTGAAACTTCTTATTTTGTTCACAATAGAATGGCAATACTTTATATAAGTAAATTCTGGTTCAGAAGGAAGTGGTGAAATGCTTTCAGCCTTAAAAAAATTGAACCATTATGTATAATTTAGTTGAACAGGCTAAAGAACGATGGATGTAGTTTAGGAGCAAATCAAATGTTTGATAATGGTCTTGTAATATCAACGCATATTTTTTATTTAAATATATCCTCTAGCCTTTAATTATAAATCCATTTTTCTCCTTAAATACCTTAATTTTCTCTTCTCACACAAATATTTAAGATTTTGAATTATTTTAATCTCTTGGTAAACCAAAAAGAGACTGGCTGGTATTTCAACTTGTCTAAAGGTCAACTGAATTTGTACATGTACCTTGAAATGTTTTTAATACCTAAGTACCTGGTTCTGGAGGAGAATGGTTTCAAACTAATATTTGGTCATATTTGTAAATACAACTGATAAAATTAAAATTACTGTTTTTTTAATCTCTTCATTGGAGCATCCTTCCTATCACAGCATAAATGTGTATACCTTAGGAGGAAAGAAGTCAGATTGTATCAAAAGATTGAAGTATGTTTGTGAAATAAAAGGATTAGAAAAAGATGCTTATATTTTTACAGTTAAAAGATTGAGAGGATTAAAAGATAAGCTAATGTTTGAATGATAGCCCATTATCGCAACTCCTTCATAGGCTTTATGCTGATTTACTGCATTTTATTAGGAATACATACTTAAATATTTTTGTTTCCCTTTAATAAAGAGAGGAATTCTAATTGGCATTCCTACAAAAAAAAGTTATCACATGGCACACACATACCCACACATACATATATATGATCAAGAGAAAGAAGAAAACTAAGACTGATTATTTTTAATGCATTAAAAATATAGATATATGAAAAAAAGATTACTTTTGTGTATAGCGACTTCTACATGGGTCATATAAATAAAAGCCTAATCTGTTTTATCTTTGTAAATCTGCAAGTTTTTGCTGCTATTTCTAGATTAGAAGAATACATCCTTTTCTAAAATTTATGAAATTGTAATTTTTATATTTGAGCTTAAAAGATCAATTGTTTGAACAAGTTAGATAACTTTACAAAAACACATTGGTACAGTTTACATTTGATTATAACTAAATATCAAATAGTTATAATCAATACGATGACAGCGTCTTCATCCTATAACAAGTATTGTAGCTAAAAAGACAAGGTTGAGCTTGAATTTCATTGCTAGAGGATACAATTGAAAGTTCCAGTTTGGAAGACAAGATAATTTATTTGATATATCATTATTTTATTAATTTAAGTACTTATGTGCACATACTGGATATGACGATAAACTTCATCAGGCAGAAAGGCCTCTGATCAGGAGGTTTTGAAGAGCATGGAACCACTCTTTAATTGCTCTTGTTCCCATGTCCCCCCTAGTCCAGGTTAGCACCTATTAGGGTCCCAACTCTGGGCAAATAGTTAACTCCCAAACTGGAGTCAAAACACTATGAAAGTATATAAGAATGTATTTCATAGTAAAAATACTAGCAATACATTCTTGTAAAAATAATACATTTTGGTAAAAGAAATTACTAATGCTTCCAAGAAAATTAAATTTTGGCATTAAATGGCCGATAAGATGATATGCTGCTAAACAAACAAAACCTATATGCCAAAATAACAAACATTTTGGATATACTTAGTTACATATGTTGCATTGATATGATCATGTGCAAATGTGTGTGTGCAATACTTACTAATGATCAAAAATAAATTAAAGACATAAAAATGATATGCTGCTAAATAAAATTTTACAGAGTCTATTTTAGAAACTTAAAAAAAAAGAAGAGGGTTTCAGAAAGATTAGTACTTTTTAGGGCCACTATGTTCAGCGAGCAATTATCTGAACTTGTTGCAATCTATCTTCAAGCCCCAATTTACTTATTTTAGAGTTTGTGATTTAAAAAAAATAAGTGCAGTTTCTTGTGATAATATGAATTGATTCTAAAAGGAAATAAAACCAACTGTGAAAAATATTCTTAGCAGAGCCTTGAGGCATATTCTTGATCAGTAATTAGTACAGGTCTAGACATAGCTTGATTATTCTTTTCTAAAATGAGTCATATTTAAAGGCAAACTGATGTTACCAAACAAAATAAGAAAAAGTAAATGCTCACATTTTGTTTGAGGAATTCATTTACCTGGGTGGTAAGTAAATACCCAGTCTATAAAGGGGGATAGCTCTTGACTTATAAACACAATCAACTTTGTCCATTTTCAAATTAATCTGTTACTTGTTCTTATAGTTACCTTTTTCTAGTATCTAAAACAAAATTATGCAACAGATGTGTTCACCTGTTGAAAATAGTTCAGTAGAACTTTTTATCTCCACACTTATCAATTTGTGTATAGAAAATGTTGAAATGGTTAAGTAGCTTAAATCATATTATAATTCAATCAAAATTATTAATATCCTTTAAAAAAGAAAAAAAATTATGCTTCCATTTGCCCTCTTTAAATCAATTGCAGATTTGTATGTGACAAACATTGAAAAATTAACTTATTATATAAGGGGAATATTTACATTATTTTCATTGTTAGGACCATTGTCATATTCACAATATTTCAGTCATTGTACACTCTGGCCTTCTTCAGGTGATTGGAATTCCAAACCATTGTTTTAGTTCCAAGGACACATGGCCCAGTGGATAAAAGTGTTGGTTGAAGTAATCTAGTGACTTGACCCAAAGAGTTGTGAGTTGCCACAGGCCACAACAGGGGCGAACAAAGACTTGGAGAGTTGAGTTACTAAAAGGGAAATAACTGAAACTGAAACTGAAATATCTGGAAAGGCATGGCACATGGAACTAGAACAATCTACCCTGGTGGACAAAATAAAGGGTTCAGTTTGAAATTCCAATCACCTGAAGAAGGCCAGAATGTACAACAGTCAAAATGTCATGAATATGACAACAAAGATGAGGACAACAGTCTGAACAATGTAAATAGTTACAATACTTCATCTGAGAAATAGATAGATATACAGGGGGATGCTGAAAAGTTCTTGATCCAAAACTCCCTTAACAATTGTCTTTTTTTTGTCAAGCATGTTTTTGACATTAGTTAATTTTCTAAATATTTGTGAGGCATTCAATTTATAAGTATAATATTAAACTAGATTCTTATCTTGCATCCATTAGGCTAGAAACACTAACTCTGTTTAACTGTAGAAAGTAGATATCTTTCTGAAAATTTCCTAGCCAGAAACCAAAGTTTTGACCTTCTTTTCTATGATTTTTTTCCCCAGTCACTGGAAAATCAATACTTTAAAAAAATCTGGTTGTGTTTACATTTGTATATAGCACGACCAATGGTCACCAGGGAGGGTCATATGTCTTCACAAAAGCAATTTAATGTTCTAATTGTGATTTTTGTAGCAATAAAAAGTGGGTCTGATAAATTTATGGTCAGTTGAGTAGTTTTGTAAAATACCCTCCATGCCCAAGATATTTAAATTAAATGTGATGGTGATAATTTTCAAATAAGTTATAATTCAATAAATACATAGCTCAAATCCATGATTTCTTATTAGAAATATTCTATTTATGCCATCCTCATGAACAAGATTAAAATCCAGCCTATAGGATGGGTTTTCAGCTAGTCATAATAAAACTCTGAAAATATTGTTAGGCATTGAATTAATAAAGTTTTCATTTCTGTTCTAAAATAAATTTTGTGTGACAAAAATATTTGAAATCATTTAAAATATTTAAACTAACTGCCAGTCACTATTAAGTCCTTTTCTGTACTGAAATATTTGATGATGAAATTCAGTATTTTGTTAATATGAAATGTGATTTATTTTTTAAATAAAGGAAGGATTCTTCTTCTTTTATGTAGTGATCCCTCAGTATGTTGGTGATGAATGCCCTTCACTGCTTCTCTTTTGTAGATCTAAGCAACATTTGTCCCCTTATCGTATATCCCATTCTCTGTTCTGCCATTTGTATAAACAAAGGAATAATTCTTCTCTTGTTCTATGTGCTGTATCTCTCCAAGATGGAAGTGATCATGGCTCTCCAGAATTTTGTGTCCTTTGTAGCTTTTAATAAATTTTGTCTTTTTGTTATCACTCTGAAATCTTGTTCCACCATCCAGTTACTCAAGCTTACTAGGTAGGTTATGCATTGTTTTCCTCTTTGTCTCTTGCTTTCAATCTATCCTGTGAATATCAAATTTTCCAAGCCCTCTTTCTTCATTATGTGTCCTAGAAATTACAACTATCTCTTCCATATGTTAAGTATGTGTCCTTTTTGTTTCCATTTTATCTAAAATTTCTTCAGTGCTCATATGTTCAGTTCATGGTAATCTCAGCATCCTTCTGTAGAAGCACATTTCTGTTGCTTCAAGCCTATTATTCATTTTTGAGGAGACTGTCAAGCTTTCACTGCCAGGATAGGTGATCTGATATTATGTAACAGTTCAATACTCTTTTCTTTCTTTCTAATAAAGTTTTTTTTTTATTTCTTAATACTTTGCTTAGCTTTTGAAAGGCATCTTTTGCTAGCCCAATGCATCTTTAGATTTTAGTGTTGTTTTCCATCCTCTGTTAAAATATTTCTCAGATATTTCAGTTTTTGTATTTGTTTGATTTTGTTATCTCCAATTTGTAATTTGCATATTTGCTAAGAGCCATGCATTCCATCTTACAATCGCTGTTTAGTCCTCTCTTCTTGTTTTCTTTCACTACCTTCTGTAAGAGTTCTTGTAGTTTCCTTTCTATATCTGTTATCTACACTGTGCCATCTACATATCTATGTTGTTAAGACTGTGTCAGCCAATAATAAATCCAGCACTCCTGTAATGGTTAAGTTTGTTGAGAAGACATATATTTAACTTCTTTTTTTTTTAATTATTTCACTCCAAGCAAGAGAATAAAGTCACTAAGACACAAGGGGTTACTGAGTGTTAGAGAATATGATAAAAATATGCTATTAAGAAGAAGGGATAATAAAAGAACAAGAATTAAGAAGACAGAAGACACCTTTCTATTTTTTGTGTATTTACTGAATTCCTTTTCTATCCATATTCAGGCAATTTTCTCCCAGTATAAGTTCTGAATTATTCTGATATCTTTCCCAAATAAATCAAGTTTTCCTCACAGTTCAAACAGTTCTTTGTGTTATACCTTATCAAATACTTTTGCATAATCCATAAAACCTAGGTATACATCCTTCTACATTTGTATTGTTCTTTCTAATACTATCCTGAACATAAATATCACATTACTTGTTTCAGTATTTTTAACAAAACTGCACTTTTCTTGTCCTCTGTTAGTCTGTATATTCATCAGAATTTCATTATATAGCTCATTAAGCTAACAGATATGAAATCTTTAGTAAAGTTTAACATACATACCCATAACAGAATAGTGTGTCAAAAGGACAGTTTTACTTTCAATACTGTTGTTTCTGTATACATCCTCAGCAATTTCTATTCTTTTAAAACATTATTTTCAGAATTTTAATAAAACCGAAACATATGAAAATGGATTTATACATTCTCTTTTTTCTTGAGAAATGACAGCAAATATATCAAACACTATTTTATTAAACTGTTTACAAGAGTAATTTTATATTTACAAATTCATAAAAATATGTGAAATAGCTATAATGCAATATTTATTTACCATATTATAAAAATAACTATGTAAACAATTTTTTTATTCATAAATTTAAAAAATGTCTGTGAACAAGACAATTTAAATCAACACATAATGATAAGTACCTTTAATTATAAATTTTGAAAAAAATGCATTTTCTAAGCATTTCTTTTATTTACTCTTGCCATATAAATTCACTAATATAGGTTGCATGCATATGGATTTATACATTTTTTCTTGAGAATTGACAGTAAAAATGTTAAACACTATTTGTTTCTTTATTTACATGCATAGTGTTTAATATTTTTGCTGTCAATTTTCAAGAAAAAAGAATGTATAAAACTTTTTTCATGTTTGGGTTTTATTAAATTTCTAAAAAATATCTTTTTAAAACAATAACAATTGATAAGAGAGTATACAGTAATAATGATGTCAAGAGAAATACCACCCTTTTGACACACTGTTTTTTTGCATGTACAAATGTCACACTTTTTCTAAATCTTCTGTTAGATGGTTAGCAACTCAACTAGCTCTCTTGTCCCATTATTTGGGAGTGTGGTTAGAAACTGTAGGATGAAAAATAAGACCTATCAAAGGATGGAAGAACTATTGGTAAGTTGTTGGCTTAATAATATCACCATGGAGAAAGTAATGGGAAACCACTTCACTATCAATCTCAAAACCAATCATGTCAACTTGTCAAAAAATGTGAGATTATATTCAAGCAATTATCATAAAAAAAGAAAATACAAAATACTTGAGAAGTACAGTAAATGGCTATAATAATTAATACTTTGAGTTTTGCTCACACCTAAAGTTGAGAATGTAAAAATATTTACTTCTTTCTCATAAAGATCTCAAGTTAAATACTGAAGATGTTCTGCATTTTGTGTTGATAGCCGACAGGCATTTCCAATCCTCAGGATGTTAAAATAAATCAAAGGTTGCTTAAAAAAGAGATCAAAGAATGTTGGTTAAGGCAAATTGTGTGATTTGAATATCTAAGGATTCTGTTTAAATGATGACAGGGTTTTATTCATTTGAAAATGTCACTGCATTTAAACAATAAACTCTCTGTTTTTGTTATTGACTCATTGTCAGCTATGAGAAGCCAACAAACATTTCTTGTATCAATTCATAAATCACAACATAGTCACCTACAATTTGTGCATTGTATCCGGGGTGGGGGGGAATTATGCAGAAAAATTCTCAGCCTGACCCACTTTCTAAAAGCTGACCAAATGTCTAAACATCATAATGTTTTTAAAATCTCATCTTGATTAGGTTGAGAATTAATCAGCACTTTCTTCTATCACCAAAATTTATAACAGCATGATAATAAATTCTTACAATTCATATTTGGTAACATGTTTCTTATTTGCAAGATGTCTTATATTGTTATTTACTCAATTTAGTTTGGCACAAGATAGGAGAGCATCGAGTGATGACTGAATTCTCTAGATTAGTAAATTGAATTGCAAAATGAGTTTGTGCTAACAATCACACTATCATGGGTGCCTTGTTATAGGTGTAAAGGATTGCAATATAATCATAAACTTATATTGCCTGGTAAAAAAAAAAAAAAAATTCAGATTTTCATTTTAAATTTTAATACAGTTTTTAAATAGTTGGGTGCTAATTGTCTGATTTGTAGAGCTGGTGAATGGATCTTGCGCCCACTCCCCAATCTAAAATATGGGGCCTCCCACTCTACTACATCTCAATTTTCATAAGCTAGTATTCATATAAAATACAAATTTTATTGTAACCTTATTATGTACAATAATGGATCACATACAATATAGGTGAACAATTCAACTAGAAAAATTGAAAATATATACAATGTATCTAAATACAAATTAGAGACATATAATAGATCATTTTATCTAAAGTAAATCAACAATGTTTTGTCGCAATTTTTAACATCAACTTGAGATTTTAATAGTCAATTTTACATAGTGTCTTTTCCAGACTTAGTTTGGGCCAAACAAATTCACAGATTTGGATGTAAAAAAGACACCAAAATCCTCAAAAGCTTTTCATCCTTTAATAGTCAGTTGTTCTTAGTTTAATTTGTAATGTATATAAATGTCAGTAGAAAAAAGTAAATGTTGATAAGATAGTGAGGGTCATGAAACACTGCTCTGGGCCCCCAATCAATCCTCTAGTTGGTTGGGGGTGTGGGGGTAGTATGCACTGGCCTTGCTAACTTGTATTATTTTTCAGTTTATTACATGCAGTGTCAAAATGATGCTTTCAAACTGATTTAATATATGAAACACTGGTCTCATAGCCAACTATTTCCTGAGAAAGCAAAGATGGTAAACTTTTGAATTACTTCTAGCAAAATATCTTTTTATTTATTTATTCCCATAATTAATTTGTTTTTAAATCTGTGGAGACACATTTTCTTCTGTTACATTCATTCATGAAAAACAAGAAAAGGATATCTCATATGAGAAAAATGTACTAAATGTGTTCGCCTTACAAACTTGCAGCTGACACTTGCAATTCAAATATTTTTGTATTCATTGTACCGAGTATGTGTTTTTCATGTTTTACAATAACTGACAGTTATATAAAGTTGATATATCAGAACCATATCTATTCATTATTCTTTCTATATTTAAGCATCTTTTAAACAAATTAGTTCCTTTTTATTATTTAAAGAGTAATTTTTGCCACTTGTTTTCTTTTACAAGATAGTAATTCTTTCCTGTTCATGTTTTTAAATTCAGTTCTTATTTGCTTCCATTTCTCACCATCAACCTTAATATTGCAGAAAATGAAAGCATAAACAACAAAAAGTAAATGTTACAAATTGGACAAATCTTGATTCACAAAGACTGATTCTATGTAAATTCTTTATATAAATTCTTATTTAACATATCTCAATTGTAGTCTTAGCATATATTTATTCTATATTGTCTTGTTGATGAGTACTTCAATGTTTTTTTTTCCAAAAACTAAGCTTTGAACCTCAGATAAATATTTTCTGTTATTCTTTCATCCTATTTTTCCTTAACTTCAGTTTAGTTTAGTTTATATATATATATATATATATATATATAGACTATAGTTGCCATTGACTAATAACAGTGATAAAAATAAAGAAAAATTCTAATTTATAGCACAGTATTGCCATTATAAATGAATTTCGTGATAACACAGTGATTAAATTATACATAAAAAAAACTAAGTTTTGATTTTCTTTAAATTGCTACCAGCAAATTTCCAATGATAAATGTCTGCATGAAAGCACATGTTGGACAAAGAAGTTCAGGTCTCTTTCATGATTGATATTGAGCTGTGTATTTCTTTTAAATGAATGTTGAATTTTAGTAATATTAAATACAAGCTTATAAATTTGTATTCTCAACAATTTTGTCCTAATTAACTGATTGCAATCACTATATTTAATAAAATGTCAATTTTCTCTCTGATCAAACCAACTGTCTATTGCTTTTGTTTTATTTTGAATCTTGTTGCTCTTCCCTTCAGGTGTCTTAACTACAAAGTAGTTGTCACTCAGATTACTACAAGTTGCCCAGAGCCCTTTCCATCCATGGTAACTATGACAACATTAACTGGAGATTGAATCACATTTTTAAGTCATTTCTTTTCTTACTAAGAAGAGTTATCTTTTCATACAGGGAGTTGGATAAGTTGGGTTATAATTTCCTTCATTAGTAAAATTTTCATAAAAGAGCTTTAAGAATAATATTTTTTATTATATAACACTAAGTTTTAAAGATGGCAACTATCAAAATATAAACATCATGAGTATATTTGTCAAACTAGAAAATATATGTTTAGAGTTTTATAAACAATACTGCCTTGCTTATGAATAATTTTAGCAAGGAAGCCAAGAAGAAAAATGGTTATCAGCATTTTAAATAAATCATAACCATATTAAACACTGGCAGCATATTGAACTTAATCATTAAATAGTTCAGTTAATAAAAAGACTTAATAAGTTTTTCTATCATAAAAATATTCATGATGTTTGCCAGACCCGAGTCAGACTTTCATGGTTGCATGCTTTAGTACATTGTTTTCTTTCTGTATTTTTAAGTTTATGCCTTTTCCAAGGAAAATAACCTTAAACTAGACATTCATTTGGAAACTAGAATTTGAATAATATTGTTCCTTTTGCTTTTCTTCTTGATGTCATATGTTTTAAATTATTTTACACCCTAACTGCTGTAAATGTCAAAAGATTTAATTATATAGCAAGAGAAGTTTGTTAGAATTACTTTCAGTTCAGTAAAACCATTTTTACTTAAGACATATTAATAGCATTTCACTAATAATGAAGTAATATTTGTTGAAAATTAAATATTATGACTTGTAAGAGTAAAATGTTATATCGTAGTACTTGGATGAGAAACTGAAGGACATTTAAAAAAAAGCTCAAGAGGATGTAAGCAATACATAATAAATAAAAAGGTATGCCTAGGGTGTCTAAGTACTATAGTGATTTTAAGACTTAACTACTGATCTGACTAGATCAACAGGCATGTAATAATAAAGTTTATTATAATAACTAACTATTTATATATAACCCGTGATATTATTGGTGAAGTGCAGATACATCAAGACTTATCTATATTAATCATAACATGCATAATAAATACAGTAAATTCTGCCAGAAAATGAAAGAAGAATCAGTTATATTTTAGTGCAAATTGCATTTGAGCCTAGTATCCATGAGTAAGGTTTCAGCCTTTTCTTATTGCTGCCGACTGACTTTACTGCTACTCCATCACTTATCTGCTCAACTTTCTGCATGAACAAAGATTTTTGGTAGTAGTCATAAAAAAGATGATTTAATCACATGATTTTGCAATTTTTAGCTTAAACTGACTCATTAATGCTCACCATAAAATTTGATATTAATTAGAAAAATGAAAATAAAAAATTAGTATTAATTATAGGATTATAGAAATCTGGTACTATAGGTTTCTACCTTTTACACCATTAATGCATACCACTCTGAAAAATGAAAAATTGTATTTATGCATTAAGATCTTATCTAAGAGTCTTTCCACCTCTTGTCTTATACATAGTCATTTGTAATTTCTAAGATGATTGTTGATTTATAATTTGCATGCAAAAAAGAAAGGATGTAAAGATGAAACTGTCAGTAAATGACACAGTCCATCCATTTGACAACTGAATGTTTTGACACTTCTACGTTATTACTAATTTTGCATTGTAACGTTTTTACACTGCAACTTTTTTGGTTACCATTTACCTCATGACACCAGATATTTTTTTATTTTATTTGCTCATTTTCCAGTTTCTGTCACTCTTCTTACAAAACAGAACCTAAAAAGGCACAAAACGTATTAAGAGTTATGCTAGAAATATCTAAGGCTATTATTCTTTTTCTCTAGGGTTACTCAAACAGTGACTCAAGCTCATTCTGCAAACTGAATATAAAAAAAAAATGATTTTTTTTTTGTTTTGGGCTTCCCATTTATAATATATGTCAAGTTATAAGTATCACACACAAATGTGTAATTTTGCTAGTTTGTGATAAAAAAAGTCCTATATTAGTTATCACTTGACCTGCATTTTTCACTTTTTTCTATCCTGTCTTTCACAATTTTAAGACACTGTTCTCAAGAATATTTCCTAAGCCTTAAAAATATGAATAGAATGAAAGTAATAGAGAATCCTATTTCCAAAATCCAGGTGACAATTTTCTGGTTAAATCACTAAACTGATTTTAATCTTAAAGCTTGATTATTAAATATTTTGTGGTTATATTAAATATTAGCAACATAGACTCACCACAAAAAGGACCATTATTCTTGGTGATTATAAACTATTTGACAAGTACACAAGGATTCTAACTTTAAGGTGAAGATTATGTTGTCATACAGAGTGCCTAATTCTAAATTTTAAAATACAGACTGTAGTTTTAATATGAACTTAAATACAGACTTATGGCAGTGCTGTCTGTTATGCAATAAACATGACCAGTGGAGCATCCAATAACTCTCATGAATTTTGGAAAAATGTTTTCAAATCTGACTGCTTTTTTTTCTAATGAATATTTTACAATAGAAGTAAATAAAAATCCTGTCAATAAATAAGAGTTCTAAGTGATACATCTGGTTTCACCTATTGAGAGAGTGTATCTGTGTATATATATATATATATATATATATATATATATATATATATATATATATGTATATATATATATATAGTGTCGGATATACGTCGCTCCTCCTGGTCGTTCCTCCTGGGTATCAACCCTTTGGTCAGATGATCACCAGCCTCGCCACACGCTTCCAATACCTGGTCACTAAACACACACATCTCGGTCTGTCTACCCACGCTGTGTTTTAGATCTTAGACACAGGACAGCACACACGATACAAAGTTGAGTCCGACGGGGGTGGCAAAACACAAATAAAATAAAAACTCACGACAACAAACAAAATTGCTGATTAACAACCTTTTTATCTTAAAGTTACATAAAAAACAAAATTGTGCCTACATTTTTATCACACAATAGGAAAATGTTTACCTACTTTCTAGAATCATGTTTTTTGGTTGTTCGACATGCATTTCATCGATATTGATTGATTCTTCTCTCCGACTTGAGTTGTATTTCTTCTTCTTCTTCTGTTTAGACTGGTAGATTTCTTTTTTTCAACCCAGTGGAAATTTCTTGCTTGATTCATACTAATATTTTCTTCTGGACCATTTTTGAAGAATTGGTTCTTTTTGTTTGTTTTATGTAAGGATCTTCCCCTGCCAACGGTCCTGCTGCAGTTGCTGCATCTCAATCAAACTTCTTCTCTTAGGAATTATTGTTCACTTCATCTCCGCTGTCAGTGACTTCTCCCTTCAAAATATATGAATTAAGACAAACTCCTTCTTTCAAGACAATTTCTGCCGAAATTGACGCGCAACAAACCGGGGTGTCTCGTCAGGGGTTTTCGATTTTGAGATTAATTTTGACTTTCCATTATCGTTATTGTTTTCACCCCTACTTTCTCACAGTGAAGCGCATATCTATTTCTCTTAGTCTCTCTCATGTCAGGTGATCGCTCTCAACCAAATTATCGATCGAACCTTTCTTTCTCTTCAGCCGTGACCGCCTCGTCCAACAGTTTGATCGAGGTTTTCTTTCCTTCTTCTTCAGCGGTCACGTGATTGTATTCGACCAATTGTTATTGATTAGACCCCTCTCCCTTTTTGTTGGCGGGTGTGGTTACCTCGTGCTGGTTTAAAAAAAAAAAAAAAAAACAAAATCCGATTTCGCACCTTTTTTTTTTACGCAAAATGACAAAGCTTTCTTTCACCTGGACTTTGTCAAACAGCCGCTGCTAATTAGTCTTGACTTTAGAAAAGGTTCTTTTCCGCCTTCTTGGCGCCCTCTGTGGTCCAAAAACAATGTTGCTCTTCTTTTTTTACTTCTTTGTTTTACCTGATAGTCGAAAATCTTAATTATCTAGGTTGAAATATCTCTACTTTTCTTAACGTGGGTGTCCAATTCTTAACAGGTCAATTGTATATCGTTTTCACCAGTCACTTCCCCAACCCAAAGACACTTTCTCTCTGACTAAAGTAAAATTCATTTCTATTGTTCAAAAAAAAAAAATAAAAATTTCTTTATCCAAATTGATAAGGGGTTTTATACAGGCCTCTGGAATATATCATGTCTTTTCCCTTTTTAAAAAAAAAAAAAGTCGACCAGCAGACCTATCTCTACCATTTTGAATTCCTTTTTCTTTTCTTTGCTTCTTCTTTCCTTAGGATCGTCAGTACATTCTTAGTGAATTATTTTCAACTCAGTTATTTTCCGCAACCTGTTTTAAACTGAATAAGAAAAAATTAACTCATATTTCTATGAATATTTCCAATAAATGCAAGGTGCCATACACACACACACACTCACACTAAACCAAACAGTTAATTTACCAAGTTGCTGTGCCTACATTTTTATTTTTTGTGTACATGCACAGTAGATATTCGAGTACATCCTCTATTATATAACAAATCATACTCAATATTTTCTTCTACCATTTGAAGAATTGGCACATTGCTTCTAAGTATGCCTTCAAAAATATGTTAAGACATTCAAGACAATAGAAATAAAGTGTCTCCTTTTGTGAGATGAAGATCAGAAATATGTTATGAAGTTGGGTGTGGTAATTATCCTTTTTCTCAGCCTGACAACTTTGTATTGTGTTATATGATTAGACTGCTGGGCAAGTGTTAAAAGAGTCCACTTTGAAAATATCATAATGACATCTCTAGTTGATGATGATGATGATAACAGGCAATATTCTCTTAGTGTCATTTTTGTTTATCCATATGTTCCTGTTTTTCAAACCAAATGAAAGCCTTTTTGAATTGCTTTTGGAACTTTGCCTTCAGACATATCTTAGTGGGCATTTACAAAGATTAATAAATTATTATTGGCAAGACAAGGATTATGTTTACATGTGTTGATAGTGAAGTGATATTGAAATAAGTCTTGTCTCATTTACATATGAGCACAGAGACTAGTATGTTTGGTCCTTCTATTGCTAAGAAAGAAATTCAAAGGGGACATCTTGAATTACACAATTCACAACATACAGGATATTCAGTTTTGCTGTTCCCTGTCTCCAAATGAGAAAGCATAGAATTTTAAATTTTTATTTACTTAGTTATATTAGACAATGTACCTATATGTTTATACTTTGTCATATATATATATATATATATAAGCAGGAGCAGATAGACAAATTACTGCTAGAGTTGAAAAACTATCTAGGAAATAATGTAATAGAAAAAATATCTTAGAACAGATGTAACATATGTGTTGAATCATTCAAAGTAATCTTAATAATATCCATATAAAGTAGTTAAACTTATTTTTAATGTTCCCGTTTGTCAGTAACATTGGTCATTCTTAGTTCATATCAAAGAAGAGACCATATTTATTTTTACCTTTCCACTTTTCTAAAATAAAGCAAGTATCAAATAACTTAACTGTTTTAGATCCAGTGACAGACCCAAAGAAGGTGAGTTCAATTCCTGGTTAAGTGGAGAACTTTCAGAGGGAAAATTAGCAGGAGATAACTGATAACTGACATCCATCAAACATGGCACGTGGAATTAGAACAGTCTACCCCAGCGATCGAAATAAAGGGTTCAGTTCGAAATTCCAACCACCTGAAGAAGGCCGGAGCGTACAACGGCCGAAACGTTGTGACAAATATGGCGACAAAGATGAGGACAATAGTCCGACTAATGTAAATACTGTAACTGTTTTTCTGTCTATTTTTTCCAGTTTTTGTTATTGCTGCCTTTTCTTTACTTGAGATAAGAACCTTGACAATTTAATTTATCCATTGACATAATTGACATTCTGTGTTTTTCTTACTTTAAATGAATTTGTAAATCAAAAACCCATACAAGTTTTCAAGCAAAGTAGTACAAATCTTGGTTGGTCAGTGAACTGATTTAAGAGGTTACAAATGACAAGTAGTTTTTAAAAAGTTTAATTTGACTTGATTTCAATGAAGTATAAGATTATTAAATTTGAGTGCTTAGAGGCCATTTTTATTTCTTTTATACCAGAAAAGTGTTTTCATCAATGCAATCATTTTTTTTAAGAAAAATAATCTCTCCTTCCTAGAATTTTTAATTTTCTGCAACAAAATACTTTATCAGAAAAGTTAAGTTCTGATGAAATGAAGAGCCATTCAAAACAAAAGTTAAGTAAATTTCTCAAATTAAAAATAAAATTGATCATCAATTTTATGACATGATGAGAAAAAACTTGTAAGTAATAAGTATTTGATTAAGCAACAAGTGAATTGTAAATATTTCAATATTTATAAAATTTTAATTTACCAGTGTCAATATGAAAGAAAAAATATTTTAGCTGGTTGTTAGAGCTTCCAAAATAAATAGACAGGGAAGGAATATACCATGGTAAATGGGCAGGTTAGAACACGGTTGGGCTATATAATAGAATCTGCTAAAACTGAAGGTTTACTTAATGATTACTTGGGAATGCAATAACAAAATTTTGATCCAGATGTTACCAAAATGGAAAATCTTATAATCTGAAAGAATTTTCATAGATCTTTAAATAAGATAGGATTAAAATTTTTCAATTTTCATGCTGTCTCATTTTGAGGTTTCTTCAAAAAGAGAAAATTATTTATAAAAATGAAGATTTGTACTCTTTATTATGTATAACAAATTAAAAAAAGTTTTAAAATTCTGCCAGCAATAATTTTTACAATCTACACTGAAACAAGTAGTAATTTATACCTTTCTAGACTCACCATTTAGGAACTTAGGTCAGTTAAGTAAATCAATGTACCACCTAAAAATGTACACTTAATAAAAAGTAATGTAAACTTAGTCACAAAGTAAAGCAAAGGATCTAGTTTCATGAGTAATCTTATCCAGTAAATTATGATTTATGATTGTAGATCTGCAGATCAGTTTTCAGCAAAACTGTTGTAAGCAGGAAGAACATAAACTCCAAATACATTTCCACAATGTATTTGTAGCTAACAATATTACTCAGATTTACTTGAACCAACATTAGTGTTTATAAGAAGTTTCAGTAAATTCTTTGGTAGAAGTAGGTCAGGAAGAGACATTTTGTGAATACCCTCTGGAGGTTCAACAAGGAATATGAAGATAGAAAATCAAAAATATAACGTAGAATAAAATTTTAATTGAGAATAAAACGACAAAATATTAAACAAAACTGTACTGGTTAGTTTTATTACTGTAATTGGAGATAAGGCAAAAGATTTCAGTTATATGAAAATATGCAGTGAATTTAAGAAAAGAAAATCTGACAAGATAAAAATGAACCGAATAAAACAACTGTAACATAACAATACTGTTGGATAAAAAAGAAAGAAAAGATAGGGATAAAATTTAATGTAACTCCAAAAGTATTAAAAAGTTACTAATCATTTCTTATTTGTATGACATGTATTTTTATACCAGGGAAATTAGTTCTGAACCTAGCACAAATTTGAATCTGAATCAAAAAGAATAAAAATGTGAATAAAATTTATATAATAAATTGATGCTGACATTTTGAAAAGCTCCAACTAATTGCCTCTAGTGACCAGTCATTTCTTCTCCATCCAATAATCTGTCAGCAATGCATGCATGCACATATACTTAAGTTATCTTTTAACAAGAAAGAACTGAAAGAAAATTTGTCAGGAAAATAGTAAATAAATAAAATTTGCAACTTAGAATAAAATATAAAAATCAATCCAAATAATAAAAACCAGATCCCAAAACAGTGATAAAGTAACAAAAAAGTATTTTTTCTTTAAAATCAAATTCATCTAAGTAATTTTGTTTTTTGCCTGTTTGTATACAAGATCTATTTTTCTTTCTTCATAGTGGAAAAAAAAATCAATTTTTGTCAAAAATAAGTTTTCTTCAGTCAAAAGGGCTTATGGTTACATGAAGTTGAAATACTGGTTCCTGTACGATCAACACTGATCATGGTCAGTACCTAGATGGGTGACTGATTGGGAATACAAGGTGATGTAAGCTTGGATATGTAGATGGTGTAATGGATAATTGATTGGAATTGTTAATTGGAGTTCTGAGTTTGTTATATTCACTTAAACACAAATACATTTGGGAAAGGTAAGAATCCACCTCTTCTTCTCCCAACTATGGGTTAATTGGAAAATTGTATTGTTGTGTCTCCCTCTTGTAATTTTCCATATTTATTCTTTAATAAAATTAGTTATCCTCTCTGAATTTTTTAATAAAAAGGTAATAAAAAATTAGTTTTTAGTAATGAAATGAGACATGATCTGATATTAGGAATCAATATCTATACATGTGTATATTCTGAGGTCCCTAAAAATAAAGAATAAAATTAGCTATCCTTCAACATCTGTTAATATTTCTGAGATGAGGTATTGTAACTATTTACATTGTTTGAACTGTTGTCCTGATCTTTACTGTCACATTCATGATGTTTTAGTCATTGTATGCATCTGCCTTCTTCAGGTGAATTTGTTGGAATTTTGAACTGAAATCTTTATTTAACCAAGGGGGTAGATTGTTCTAATTCCATGTACCCTGCCTTTGGATATCTCAGTTTTTAGTTAATTTGCCTTGATAACTCTAAGTTTTTTGTTCTCTCCACTGAGACCAGGGATTGAACTCAGAACTCTTTGGATCAAGTCACTGTTTGGATGAATCAACCAATGCTTTTATCCACAGGGCCATGTGTCTTTTGAAGAAGACCAGAGTGTATAATGGCCTAAACATTGTGAATGTGATGGTAAAGATAAGGACAACAGTCCAACCAATGTAAATAATGTAAATTAGCTATCCTTATTTCTTAATCAAATATTGATGATATGTAAGTATATTTTTAGAGTTATTTTTCATCTTCTCTGAGTGAATAAATATGTGTGTGTTAGAACAGTTTATAACATATTATTCAGAGATACATTTCTCTCATTGCTAGTTTATGAATGATCTTTTTTGGCTAATCAAAGTAAATTTATTAAGTGAATTGAAATATAGTGCTGAAATTTTAGCTTTATAAAAGCAGTGACAATTTAAAATTTTCTTCTTTTCAAATTGGACAAAATATCTGTGCATGTTAAGAGAAAGGGACTCTAATAAATAACTTAAACATTCATGAAGCAAAAGAAAAATAAAACTATTATTGTTAAAAATGTTAAAAAATAAAATGCAACTAAAAAAAAACCCTTACTAACATTTTTACTAAAACAGAAAGATTTCTATAATTATTTTCTGCACCACTGATTAAAGAATGATTGATTGTTATGTTTTCACAACTTATTAATTCTTTGTCAGTTATTTAAAGCCAAGACATATTTTGGATTTTAAGAATAATTCTTTATTGTGAGTGCATATTGCATTATCAGTTTTTGAGAATAACAATGATTTTTCCAGATACAACTACTACTATTTAGCCTATAGCTGGGGGAAGAGATAGATTCATACATTTCTCAAGAGTATTTGTGCATAAGTGAATGTAACATACCTGACTGGAATTTGAAATCTCAATAAATAATGAACTTAAGACCAAATTTATACTGACAAAATGATGATGTAGTTAACTAATATTTAGTAAAAAAAAAAACAACTTTAAATCATTACCCATAAAAATATATATATAAATCATATCAAAAAATGTTTTCTTTAATACTGTAGAGCTGAAAAAAATAATTTCAATTTGAGATAATAAAAAATACTTCTAGTTTTAATGTTTTTATATAACTAATTTTATTATTATAGAGCCCCAAATGTAACAATTTCCCTTTAAGAACTATTTTGTATGCTATTTTTCTTTAAAGAGGAGTTGATAACAAAGAAACTAATTCTTGGTTACTTTTACACTTTAGGTTTTATCTAGCTGTTGCTCAAAGTCATAAAGTTACATTAATTATAAGTTTTAAGTGGATAGGATTCCAGAATTATTTCTTTATTATGGAAATAATTTTTTTTTATTACAGTAAGGTTCATTCTTTACAAGGCCAAGGAGCCACTCAAGGTAGAGGGTTATGTTTGGTGGCCATTTGTGTGGAAGATAACAGTTAACCCTTATCTTAGACAGGTCAAGATTGTAGTGATTGGTGAAAAATCCTGTTGGAAATTAGTTCCACAGGGCAATGGTTCATGGAAAGAAGCTGCTTAAGTGGACCTTATGTCTCACTGATCAATACAGAGGGTAGTTTGTTACAATTATGTCTGATTCTAATTTGACTATCAAATAGACCAGATTCTGATGTAATTCTGTCCAGGCTAGTTATTGATATTTATTATGCTTTGCTTATACAAGGAGAAATGGGTGTAATATAAGAACCCACAATGAATGCAGAGAAAAATGGGTCATATAGTGCATGGTAAATAACCAGGTAATAGCCAACCCAAGAAAATCCAAGACGATTATGGACATGGAGAAGACCAGGAGGAGAAACTAAAAACCAAATCGGCTACATAACTACCAACAAAAGATTCAGGAATGCAGTTGTTCACTGCAAAACCTATCCAGTGTTGACTGCAGAAGCAATCACCTCCTTGTTATATGTAAACTAAGAATGAAACTACAGAAACTGAAGAAGACTAACATCGGACCCAAATAACAATACAAGACTCCTGAACAACCAGGACCTGAAGGGAAATATGGACAGTGTGAAATGAAGATACAAGGTACAAAATGGGAATGGAAACTTGAAGTGGGACACACTAAGAGAAGCTTTAGTGACATCAGCATACAGGGTCATCCCAAAGGAAAATGGATGAAGAAGAAAAAATAACAAATGGATGACAAATGAGATTCTTGATATGATGCAAAGGAGACAGAAAACAATGCCAAGGCACAGAACAAAATACAAAAAACTACACAAATAAATAAGGAACAAATGCAGACAGGCTGAAGAAGAATGGCTCAATGAAAAATGTGCAGAAATAGAAAATGATTATCACAGATAAAGGAAATGTGCATAAAAAAATAAGAGAACTAACAGTACAAAAGACATGCTCATCAACAGGCTGCATAAAACCCAAGGATGGAACACTGATATTAGAGAAAGAGAAAATACTTCAGAGATGGAATGAATATATAGGAGAACTTTTCCATGACAAAAGAGAATAACCGGCAATACACAGAAATACTGACAGACCAGAAATATTAAAAACCGAAGTGAAAGCTTCAGTGGCCAAATTGAACAGGAACAAAGTGGGAGGCACAGACGGGATTGTAATAGAGATGCTGGCAACCTTAGACAACTTCGGCATAGACAAGATCACAGAAATAATAAATGGAATCTACAACATTGGGGATATACTGGAAGACCTAAGCTGATCTATTTTCATAGCACTGCCTAAGAAACCAGGCACAAATGAATGTGAACTCCACTGGGCAATCAGCCTAACAAAACTTAATATCTTAATTCTGATGAATAGTGTGCAGCAGAATCAGGCCAGAGATAGGACAAGAACAGTGTGAGTTCATCAAAGACATCAGAACAAGAACGCAATATTGATGCTCAGAATGTTATCGGAAAAAGCAATACAAATGCAGAAGTATGTGTACCTGTGTTTTATAGACTATGCAAAGGTGAGTGTGCCACAAAGATCTGTTAGAACTGCTTGGCAATCTTGACATATTTGGGAAAGACATTAGGGGTGTAAGACAGGGATGTGTCTTCTCACCAGATTTATTCAACTTATACAGTGAGGCAATTCTGAGAGAATTAGAGGTCCAATCAGGATTCATTACTGGTGGCTACAATCTTCACAATATAAGATATGCAGATGATACAGTGCTGATAGCAGACATTGAAAGTGCTGATAGCAGACATTGCAAAAAGACAAATTGAAAATAATACTAAAAAAGGCACAAAAATTTAAATATCTGGGAGTGAAGGATGAAAGTGTGACACTGAGATCCAAAGAATAAAGGACATTTAAACAGAATTTAAGAGACAGAAAGATTTCAGAATGAACATGATATCTGTCCTCCTGGTTATCTGGACAAAAATGGCTGAGACCAGAATGGCAAATAAGTGAAGCTTGAGTAAATGGATGGTGGAACAGGGTTTTTATTAAAATTATCACAGGGGTGGAGGCCAGATCACTTATGTTCTGAAGGTTTTAACAAACTGATCTCTGACAATAAACATAAATCCATTTTTAAAATAAATTTTTAATTGGGATACAATAATTACATTTTATTTTATTAAAAGGTTTTGAAGAGCTGTTTTAACAAAGATTCTGACAATAAACTAGATCCACTAGCAAAGCCTTTGATTGGGAGATTGGAGGTTTTGATGATTTGTTCCCACGCCCACCCTGACTCAGGGTGTTAGCACCTGTTAGGGTCCCAGCTGTGGCCAAACCCCCCAAACAAAACAAAACACTATAAAAGTATAAAAATAAATTTTGTAGTAAAAATACCAGCAATATATTTTTATATAAAAAGATGACCGACAATACATTTTATAGCAGAATTACTAAAAATAAAAAATTTTATAGCAAAATGGCCAAAAATAAGTTTTATCTGTAGTTGAAGGCATAAAATTGTGTTCAAAATATATTTACTTAAAGCAATAAAATTGTGTTCAAAATATTTAGATTTCAGCATTAAATAACCCATAAAGACTGACGTCCTGCTAAACAAAATCAATCAATCATCCAAGCAAACATGTTGAATTAGTTTACATTACTTACACTGAAAATACTGTCATCATCTTTGTTGTTATTATTACAATTGTTTCATCCACTGTAGTCTCTGGCTTGTCAATCCAGGTAACCCTTCAGGAAATTTTAAACTGAATGCTTTTTTAATGTACAGGGTTAGATTTTTCTCATTTCACTATTTGTGTGTAGTCACATCTTGTCTAGATCTTATTTATTGCAGTTATTGCTCAATGTTTTCACTGCACTACCTGGAGATTGAATTCACAATTACAATTTCACCAAATTCATGAACCAATGCTCAATCCACTAGACTATTTTCAGACAAAAATTATGCTGAACCAAAAAATATTTGATAAAGCATTTTTCTTTTAAATAAGCACTCACTTGATACTCAATACATGTTAAAGTTATGAAGTTATTTTTAAAGGCCACTTTCATTGTAAAGCTGTTATTTTTTTTATTAATATATATTATATATATATATATATATATATATACACATACACACACTTACCTTGAAAAAGATGTAAAGATGCTACAAGCATTCTTTGCACAGACTTGTTTTTAATATCAAAGACAAATGCAAGTAAGTAAAATAGTCTCACCTATTCATATCTTCTCGACTTTCTGTCATAAAGTAGTATGTTCTGGATCCATATTTCTCTGCCTTGAAGCAATAGTCCTTATTGGTGTCCAGGTATCGAGAGATACAATAATTTGCTAGAGGGAATGCACCTAGGGGTGTGTCTTCCTGTATAAATTAAGAGAAATAAATAATGGATAATAATTTATATATTTCTACAAGTCACAAATTTGCTGAGTAAATAAACTCTCAAATGAATTGCAAAAAAGAGAAAGAGCATTTACAAAAAATTGTGTGAAAAAAGGAAATATTTGGAGTAAAAATTCTTTCTGTCTCTGACCCAAGTAGAAAGTAATATCACATAAGGAAAGGAATGTGAGAAACTATATCTAACAAGATTTAAGTATTTTTAGTGAGAAGCAAATGGCTATGAAGGTGAATTGCACACATTAACATTTTATAGCTTTGAAGCAGCACATTATATTATTTTTGTATTTTACATGAAAATAGTTTTATTGCTTCAAGAATAAAAACATTTAACTTCATATGCCCCTGCTGTATTTAAATCATTGGCAAGAAATATTTCCTGATTGATAATATTTAATGAAAGCATTTGTTTATAGTATAAAGGAAACATACATATCTATCTTTGAATAAAAACAAGTTTTCATTTTGTCTTTATTCATATAGTCCTTTTTAGTTCTATCTGAAATTTTATCTATCTATCTATCTATCTATATATATATATATATATATATATATATATAGAGAGAGAGAGAGTTAAAGATCAAATGCAGATTGGAATCCAGAAGGATGATAAAATAAAAGAACAAATAGGAAATGTATATCAAAACAGAAAACAGACAAAAAGACAGAAAACACTAGTATTTTCAATTATATTTGGGTCAGTTCTCATTGGTCACACAAGTGTCATGTGTACTAAAACTGGATAATTCTATGTGTATGTTGGTTTGTGAAGATTTTTGTATGTCTAAGTGAACATCAGATTGTCATGTGTATTTGTAATTTCGTGCATGGGTCTCTCAAGTGGGGTTTTTTATCTTCACTTTTGTGCAGCCAATCTGCACAGTGGGGAGTCACAAGGTTCTAATTTATGGCTCATCTCTTTAAGAATGTATTCTTTGTATTAGATAGTGTTATAAAATAAAATAAGACATACAGGCAAATAAACTAACATACTCGAGAACGAGAGCCGGATGTGAACTGGACAAGACCCCGTCACAAAATGACCTTAAAATTATCTTCATTTACGCATGTTCCCGACACACGAGTTCCGGTCGAAAAATAAAATAATATTTTAAAATGTTTCTATTTTTCGACCAATAAAAATGCTTCCCTCCTAATTATACTCGTTTTTCGAGCCTGTTAAGACATAAAAAAACGCCATAAAAGGGGTCACACAGAAGTATACCGGGTAGTCAACAGGAGGCCAGGGAAGAGACCTGTCACGGTCAGGTTGAGCGGTCAGCAGCAGCCAGCAGCAGTAGCGACACGCCAACCAGCGAGAACTACTATGAGAGATCAACCCAGATTCGAAGCCGGCTTATGAACTTTACCACAAGGTAGCTGTCCCAAACCCACACGTTCCTGTTGAAATAAATCATGTAAATCTATTTCTGCTGTTGTCATATTTCTTTCTTGCAACCATACGCTTGTCTATAACAATATACAAGTTAGATTCTTTTAGAATGGATTAAATGAAAGCTGGCAATGTAATGTAATGTAATGTTTTAAGCATGTGTTTATAGTTGGTAATATTGCTATTATTAAGTTATCAATGTATTTTCTCCTTAAAGAATTATGTTCTTTTTTAATTAGAGTGGCATTAGTGAAATCAAAGTTATGTCCAGCATCATTTTGATGCAAAATGAGAGAGACCAATTGTCCAAATGCAAGTCACTCTTGTGTTTGTAGAAGTCTCCTCCACATAAACTTCTTTGCAATTAATTTGATAAATCCTGGCATTTGAATTGGTGTTGGGTTTATTTTTCTTCCTAATTACATTTCTGATTGTCTTGGATATTTTAGTAATGATCCTAGTATTAGGGATGATCATCGTAAACCCATCTGCACAAAACAAGCTCAACATCATTGTTAACTGGGGCAAAGGATGGCTTTTCAATTTTAACACCTCCAAAACTAAACTTCGCTCTGAGAGACTCCTCTCTACCTTCCATCAGCATGGCTGGTGCTATCCTGCAGGAAAGTGACTCATTGCACCTTCTTGGGCTAATATTCTTAGCTGACATTAAATGGAAAGACTATATTGACTCCATTGGTAAGTCAGCTGCTAAGAAAGTTGGCTCACTGCATCGGGCAAGACAATTCTTCTCTACTGAATCTATTTTGCATACCTATAAGTGTACCATTTGTCTATGCTTAGAATATTGTTGCCATATATGGTCTGGTGCTCCTGTGATTTACCTGCAGCTTCTTGATAAGATCCAAAGAAGAATCAGCAATATTATTGGTCCTGATCTGGCAACTCAGCTTCAGTCACTTGCACACCACCATACGATTGCCTCTCTGTCCATTTTTTTTTATAAATACTTTCATGGTAACTGTTCAGATTAGCTCTTTGCTATGGTATCTAGACTTATGAATTTGTGTGCAATACTAGACTGGTGATGAGATTTTATCTACTTACAGTTGAGCTAGCTAGATGTAGCCTTAACTTCTGTGCTAACAGTTTCTTTTCTCATACTTCTTGCTTGTGGCTCCATGTGTTTTGGAGCCCTTTTGGCTCCATGCTTTCCAGCCAACTTTAATCTGGAAGAATTTAAATGCAATGTCCTCCTGAATGCTTTTTTCTCTTTCTATTCATTACTAATGTTTCTGTTCCTAATTTTCCCACACCCTGTAATCCCTTGCATGTTAGTGGCTGTACAGCCTTGCTTGGGGTGGCACTGATTTAAAAAAAAAAACCCTTGCAAGTGATAGAGTAATATCACCTGCAATACCTTATTTCATATTCAATGTGAAACAAAAGGCTCATAAAATATTCCAAAATAGAAATTGTGGCCCCTCCTAACAAATCCAATGAATCAAAAAAATATATTGTTCCTACACTATCACAGCTACAATCAAAAAGAATTTATCTAAACTCAATATTAAATTTGTCAAAACTCTATCTAAAACAATAAAAGGCTTAATACAAAACAACTTGGAGGAATTTATTCTATCACCAGCAGGAAAGAATATATTGGAGAAACCTCAAGAAGTTTAAATAAAAGATTTTATGAACACAAAAGTGACATTTAAAAAAAAAACATAATAAATGAATTAGTTGTTCAATGTAATGAGATTGACCACAATTTTGATATAAAAATGCTACTCTAATTAAAAGAGAAAATAATTGAAAATGTTTACAAAATGCTTTAATTGCTAGTTAATCCACAGTAAATTTGCATCCAGATTCTTACAGCAGTTCACCATTTTTGGCAGACCTTCTATCATTACAATGTGGGATATTTAATAACAAAAATGATATAAAGGAAAAGAATCTAAATGAAATTAGCTAGATTATGTACTCAAAACACAAAAAAAAATTTTGAAATTTAAAATCCCTAGCATCTCTCATTCGTGCACATGTGTAGTCACATCAGTGTAAACAAACCTAGTCCAATGAAGCCTGAAGGGACAAAACACATCACATGAAAACTTCTTATGATTTTGTCATACGTCTTTCCTCTAAAACTGTTCTTGATATATAAAAATTTATATATTATCCCACACATAAATATATATACATATATATTCTAATGATAAATATTCATCTTGTTTCTTATTATACATCAAGCACAGTTTTATTTCCACCAGATCTAGTATATATATATATATATATATATATATATATATATATATATATTCATACATATATATATATATATATATATATATATATATATATTCCTTTTCTTATGCATATAACAGTGCTCTATTTTAAATTCTTTTTTAAAAGAAATCTCTAATATACATAAACAGTGTTGTAAATGGGTAAATAAAATAAAATTGTTATATAATTTACATTTGGATGAGAATCTGGCAAAATGTTAAATATGTGATAATTTAGATAAAAAAAAAATCATGTCTGGCAAAACATATCAGCATAAAAGTTTTTCACACACACATATACTATCTATATATATATATAGTTCACCAAAATACATGGCATAAAAATGTTTCCTAAATCTTTAGACAGAAAAACTTAGGCCCAATCTATTAGCCTTTAACCATGTAATGTCTTATTTCTCAATAAAAATTATCTTCAATGAAGAATAAGACACTGCTGATCAGAAATATTGGCATAGTGTTGATTCCTTTATTTTGAGGTGAATAAATTTTAAATATTATTGCATCTGAGTTTTTCTTTCATATGGAGGCAATTGTAAGTGTTGGGTGGATGTGTACACGAAGATAAGGTATATTTAAGAATTTACAACAAAATAAAAAATAAAATTAATTACGAGAGAAAAATATAAATCTTAAAATTGTTATTTTCTTTCATGTGAAAAGAATATTAATATAGTAATTAATTAATGACTTATAATTATTTCTTTTTTATTTTACAAATATTCAAAATTAAATATTTTTGTTTAAATATTTACTATCTTATAGAGAGTCTATTTTATCAGAAAATCTTTACAACTGAATTATCTTTGAAATTATTTCCAATAAACTAAAAAAAATAGTGCCAATAATTTCAGTATATGTTTGAACAACAGAAATTTAGAGTGAAAACTTATTGGAATTTTTAAATGAAGTAAAAGATGAGAGAAGATTGTATAAGTTTTGGGGCGACACACATGTTATATATATGTATGTATATATAGTTTATATGAATAAACAATGTTCTTGAAATTCAAACAAGAAATGTTCTTAGGATTTACTGTAGTTGAGAAAATAAATATTCAATATTCACATACATCAAATTTAGAATTAACAATAAAAATAAAGTTTAAAAATTTTACAGACAAAAGAAACAATATGCTGAGTTTTGGCAGTTGTTTACAACAGGCAAACAGGTCTCCAAAGCAGCTGGCAATGATATTGCCTCATGCAATCTTTTGAGCAGCTGAAAAATCTTAATGCTTTCTACAGGCTTTGGAAATGTTTTAAACAGAGATTCATTTTCAATTTTCCTTTTACCTCAGTGATTAACTGATCACTTTTGTTTTGTACATCATTAAAAAGTATTTTTATGAAAATTTATAATTCTTGTTTTTAAATTTTTAAATAATGGACTAAAGCTAAATACAATTTGTACTGCTAACGTAAATAAATAGTTCCGCACCAAAAGTTGAATTAGTGGCACAATTATGGTTATATTTATTATATAGTTTACTGTTATTCAGACTGTACTAAAATAAACTATAAACTATTAAAATTGAAATAAATGCTTGACCTGGGTACAGTGCATTCCTCCTAGTGGGCTAGTAGCTATATTCTGATAAGATTTTCAAGAGTCTTTGGTCAACTGGTGATGTAGTAACACACATTCAATTGGTCAAATGAACATTTCTACTTGTGGACCAAGTTCTATATGACCATAAAGTAAAGACATTTGTCAGAATCAATACATTGTAAGGGCAGCAGTGGTAGAAAGCATAATATCCACTGCACAAATCAGAACAAATATGATCCCAGGATTGTCAACACTGTTCATTGGGAATATTTAACTTGATGACAGGTATATGTACATTTAGCCAGACTCCCACTTAAACCACAGCAATGGAGTGCATATTTCCAGTGGTGTCACTTTAGGGATTGAATAACACTCTGCAATGTTCAACAATGACAGCATGTTCTGACTTCATCCAAATATAGTTATTTGTGTGTGATGTAGACTTGGGGGAGTGACATCTTCCAGAGTGTATTCACTCATGACACACGAGCCTAACCACTGGTATCATGGTATGGAATGTCACATTTATCATATTTGCTTACCTTTGGTGTTTGTGAAAAGAACATTGAACGTCATGCAGCATGTCAAGAACCTTGTTCAACTTGTTCTGTTGATATTCCTGCAACAGGAAGGCAATATAATGTTCCTGCAGGATAATGTCCATCTACATTATGCTCATGTTACACAACATATTTTGCAGGATGTTGGACAACTTCTCTGGCTGAGACAATCAACCCTCCTGTAATCTACTAAACATGAAATGGAAATAAAGGGATGATAGCTGACTCCTTTGGTTAACCCACATACAACAACTGTACTGAGACAACAGGTAGAGGCATAGAACAATGTATTGGTCAACAGTGCAGTCCTATGTTAAAGCCTTAGGACTTTTAGTACTGTTAATATACTCTTTATTTGGAACCTGTGCATGCATTGGTGTGTACATATGATTATTTACTCTCAATCAGCTATATTAACTGTATATTTAATTTTGACTAAATTGAAACACATCTTCAGGGTGTTGTTATTTTATTTTGCATCAGTATATGTGGCATGTAAATTAAGACTTAGAGAAGTTTACAAGTTTATAAAATGTAACTTTGCTAGCATCTTAAATAAATTCGTATTAAGCAACATTAATAAATATATAAAACAATTAAAAAATAATTGCATTTTGCGCATGTTACTTATAAACAACTAAATTAATTTTTATTTCTTCTATTTTTTGAGTTAATTTAAAGATTCTTGAGAATCCAATCTGAAACAGCACAAACTTTCTCAAGTATACTTTTATGTGATTAATCACAAAAGGAAAATGAAATGAACACTTCTAAATTAATTTGAGAAAAAGAATTTGATCATGAGATGAAGAAAAGTTAAAATGAATGTTTCTACTGTTTTAAAATTAAAAACAGTAATGGAAAATACATACCAAAGATCCAATATACAATAGTGTCAGAAAGCATGATCAGGTAAAACACACAATTGTAATGAAGATACATTTTAGAATGTTGATTAGAAGGCTGACTGGTAATTCATAATGATTTTAAACTTCATTGAAAAGATATCAAAATTTTATATCAGAAATGATTAAATTGCAGAACAAGAATCCCATTAAGAACTTACGGTTTTTCATTTGTGATTAAACTCTATACCATCTGCCTTTTTGTAGTTATGAGTGAAATTGATGTAATGGAATAACCTGTCACCCCCATGCATGAGTAACTACACTATACGTAGTAAGTACCTATAAGTATCGGTAAGTCAACAGACTATGGAGTCTAACTGGGATCTGTTCCAGCTAAACAGTCAAACTCTCTGCCTTCGGGTAGAGAGGAACTTGGATGAGGCTCCGCCAAAGGGCAGAGTTTCGTTCATGGAGGTAGACTGCCCCTGAACCCGTTTATGTGGGTTCAAAAAGGGAATATTTTTGGATGAGCCTACGGGCTTGGAGAACCTATGTTAAACCAGCCTTGTGCCACATGCAACCCTCGTGGTGGGGCAGCTAAATATACTAGTTGGGATCTGTTGAGTACAAATCTGACTTATGCGAGAACTACCGACCTTCCAATAGTAGCACTCACTAATGACTTGACTTGTGATGATCATGCGCATAACTGTTACCTTATTTCTTATTGTACTGGGTTTTATAATAAACTTTTACTTATTTTATCCACTGTGTTTTTCAAGTATATATTCCTATTAGCATGGAATATAACAGAAATCGAATGGGATTTTACAGTAGACTCTTATATAATGGTCATGTAATGTCATATATATATTTTTTTAGATAGGTACATATCATCTTTAATCATTTACTCAAGTTTTTGAGGTGTTATCACTCTTTGACATGTGAGGGATTAATTAGCATTCTAACTTGTCCAGTGGTGACCAGGAATTATGCAAGGTGATGAATTCTTTAAGGTGCTTTCCACAAATCAAGTGATAATGAATAAAGATAATATTATGATCTAAGACAATGAAAATAAAAAATTAGATCAAAAGAATCAACTTTTGACCTCAACAAAATTTAAATTTACTTAGCCCTGAGTAAATGTATTATTATCCTAAAACTATTCAAATGATTAACACAATCAATCAAGTTTAGTTGCATAAGACTTAAAAACACCCATTGATGTTGTTACTATTAAATATAAAAATGAAAAACATACATGGAAAAATTATTAATATAAAAATAAAGAATAGTGGATATAAACTTCAACTAGTCATGTTAGGATTGCTTTACAGATATTAACAACTGGTTATTTTTAAAAACAACAATCTGTCTAAAAACATCATTATGAAAAATTTCATAACCCCATGGATACTCACTTAACAATGTAGCTTTAATAACAAAGATCAATCCTAAACTTCTCAGGGCAAAAATCTAATACTTAAATGAATAAACAAAACCTTTACAAAAGATCACAAGAAGGAATTTACACTGAAAATTACTCAAAGAATTTTTAAGACTATTAGCTTTACTTGAGCAACCACTGAATATTAATATTGTAAACCATTACTAGGGAGTTTTTTTTTTATTGGTGTTGTTAGAATAACAAATATACAAAGATGATTAAAACAGTGATTTTTAAGTGTCAATTGTCAGCATGGTGATACTCCTAAGTAAATTGTACTTGGTGTCAGGGGATTCACTTTTCTTGGTTATATTTAAGGGTCCTCGTCTTATAATTGAACAAGTTCATTTTTCAAATCAATGCATTAACCATTTAGCTATTACTGGACAGAAAAGCAATTAAAATCTGTTTGAAAGGAACAATAGTGACAAATGCTTTTTGAGACAGACACTTTTAATTTTAGTTAATGAAATTGTTTAAAAGTTGCAAGGAGTGTAAACCCTTTAAATTAAATTTCAAATAATTTTGAAAAGTAATGTAAAATTCAACAAAATAAATAAACTACTTAACTCAATCAATACACCATAGTTTAGCAAAGAACATAAAGCTATATTTACTTTCTTCTCAGATTTGACAAAACAAAAACATAAACTTAACAATTCAAATTTCTACTGATGTTTTTAGCTCTAAAATACAGGAAACAAAACTTTAATTACAGCAATTCAAATATATAAAATTCTTTATTCCTTTTTTTCATGTAAAAGCATGTTGTTGGTCATATGCTATTAGAAGTTAAGTATGGTTAAATAGTACAAAATGGAAAAATGAAATCTAAATGAGCCACCATTCTTAACTCCTGTATTTTTCTGTGGATTTCTTGTGGTTTATGGAAATGAAAATGGATAAAGATTTTCTTCCTTTAATCAAGAGCATCTGATCTCTCAAACTCATCCATTAACTTTTGCCAAAACATGGACTTTTAGCTGGTGTGTTCAGTTGCTTAGACCAAGCAAGAACTGAAGATTCAATATAAATGCTTTCCATTAAGTCCAAAAGGGAAAAAAAGAAAATCAGCTTTGTGCCAACAGGTTGGCAATTCTTCAAAATATCTCTAATCAAATATAATAATTGTAGGCAATAATAACAATAACATTAATAGACTATATTATTAAAAAAAAAAATAATACCATTAATAAATAAAGAAGAAAATAGCAATCTTAAAATACTATGTTAATGCTCATTATTTTCATTATGTTATTATTAATATCGAGTTTCTCTTAAATACAAAGGTTTTTATGAATGTTTTATTTTTAAATGGAGAGGTTTTATTTCCTATTGTATTTATTTTTGCAACCAACAATTGATTAAATCTGAGTTTTAAATCTTTCTTTAATGTTATTTGAACTTCAGTTTCTTTAAAAAAAAGTAAGAAATTTGGATACATTTAATCAAAATTTCTACTTTAAAATTTTCTTATTTGTTCCTAAGAATTTTTAGTTTTTCAATAATTATCCCCAAGTTATTAAACTTTTTCATATTAATCATTCTATAGTTATTAAAGATTATACTTCAATATTGAAAATTCAGTCAAACAATGTTATTAATAATAATAATCTAATCAAGAGAACACTGAAAATGTTCCAAACAGGAGAGAGAATGTGTGTGACTATGAGTAACTTGGTTATCTGAGAACAACTTTTTCATATCATAATGTACTAATAAAGTTTAAGTTACACTATTGCAATGCAGATGACACTTTTGATGGATTAAATAATTTAATTTTTTTTAATTTTTTTTATTTACTGTTGTTGTGTTTATCACATTTGATTTGGCAGATGAAATGTTTGAATTTCTGAATGAATCACAAATCAGTGTTCATTGATTATCATCTTTGTTACTTTTTATCACTTCATTCTTTGATCTCTGATCATATTTGGGAAGAAGGTTGAAGCCATAGAAAAATATACAGAATTAAATCACTTCAGTTTTCTTTCTCATGTATATTTTTGCAATAACTTGCTTCCAAAACAGACATTCTGCAATTCTTAAAGAAGTTTTATAGAAAGCAAAATTAAATAGGAACAGAGAGGTGGGTGATTTGGCAGTCATCATAATTCAATCATATGTGTAAATTCTAGTTTTGTGCATGCTTTCCTCAAAATTCTCATACATAATAATAGTTCAAATGATAACAATGTAGATTGTACTTTAAAGCTCTTGTTGTATACAAAAAAAAATTAATACAAATGAACTCAAAGTACATTCATTATTTGGTCATTTACTTTAATTAATTGGATCAGACACCACCACCATCACCCAAAAAATAGATTTATTGAACTCGTATAACAAAACTTTTATTAATCCTAATGGTTACAAATTTTGGGGGAGATGCTTTCAACACCCACTCTGTACATGTTGCATTGATAATCAGTTAAAACGGAATTGTTAGTGGTCAGAAGGTAATTAACAATTTCACAAACAAGGATTCAGAAAGTGATTCCAAATCTGTCTTAGGCTCACTGGTGATTGGTAAGAATTGTGCAAGACAGTAGGTAGAGAAGTGTGTTTGGTGGTTAAAAGGAGCATCAAATTTATAGCACTAAACTCTTTTCTCTCTGAGTCTTCAGACTGATGCAGTGAGAAAATTGTGGTGCAAATAAGTCCTGTCAGTAGTCTTTGATACTCATTTGTGATGGTTGAGCCTTAATCGGTCCTTTTATTTTTCTCTTTTGTAGTGTCCCTCTATCACATTAACTGAGGACCAGATATCCAAATAGTCAGGTCTTTGAAAGATGATGATTTTCATCCTTGATATGTGACTAATTTAGCACAGATTGTTTTTTTTTTTTTTTTTGTAGCAATGTTTCAATAAAGCAGGCATTTTCCCTCAAGAGGACTGCAGTGTTTAAAATTACATTGCTCCAGTGCAGTTTGAAAATGGTACAGAGTCAATGCTGGTGGAAGCATTCGGGGCAAAAATGGTATCCAAGGATCAGCACAGTAAAAAGAAAGAAAGAGTGGACTTTGTAGACCTTTAATTTGGTGTCTTTTCTAAGGTTCTTATTGGACCAACCATGTCTTTGAAAAGTTTCGTTTTATTTTTGTTTTTGGCAGTCTGATATCAACATTTTGGTGATGGAATGCAGACTACTTATTAATTCTGGGTTTGTTAAGATATCAAACACTTGGTGTAGACAATTGTTCAACAAGACAATTTCTAACTAATGAAAAGCCTGAAACCTCAAATACTAGCAATATTTGAAGGCATATGTATGGTAGTATACTTATGGACATGAACATCCAACTATATATGAGCACTGTTCAAAAGAAATCCAGATATTTAATATTAACAAAAGAAATAGCATAACTAGGGAAATAGCACTTTGGTTCCCTTTAAATTACTCCACTTGGGAACCACAGATACTTGTTAAAGAATCCCTTCCACATTGCAAAATAGTCTGGAAAGTTTCTTACATGACTGCCATGAGCTGTTTTATCATGTTTGTCTTAATCATGTCCAGAGTTTGAAATTTCATTTTCAATCATGATTTTAGCTTTGGGAAAAGCCAGAGATTGTAGGTATGCCCTTCTGGACAGTAGTAAGGCTAAAATACCTGGTTAACACAATTAAATCCGTATCACTGCATGAGACATGAAGAATATGCACTCACAGTGTTATGATGAATGCAATGCTCACATTGTATACAATACATCTCACTATTCACTGAGTAACCTCATAGGAAAATATCAGTTCATGCATGTTCAGTAATATTTCTCTTTGACTGGCTGCCAAATTACATCAAAGAATGGCTGGATACTTTCTGGGAATACATTGTACACTCTTATTCCTAGTACACTTGGTTGTACATTTAGACACAACAGTCTGTATTAGATAAACTAAGTTTTTTTTCTTCAAGCAGTAGCGTGAACTCCAATTAAATGGTATTAAGAAGAAAAACAAAAAAAACATAATATCAAATAGAAATTATGACAATAAATCATAGTTGTATTTTGTTTGGAATGCTCACTAATTGTTACAAATTAGTTCCAAATTCTAAAGTTATGGTTGATAAAATTTATTACTGTTATTTCTGACTGCAAAGTATTGATTTATCATTAATTAAAACTACCACTGACCACAAGCAATAATAATCCAAAATCTTAATGAAAAAAACAAAAACAAAACAACGAAAGACATTTGAAATCTGTCAGTAGTGCAAAAATAGTCAAAAGTGTAGGTGATGTCATTCAACCTAAAAATTTACAAATCTAACCTTAAGTTCTCTTTTGATTCTTAAATACATTTTACTAAAATAGACAACTCCTTTTAATCAAAATTATAATTATTGTAATTAATTATGGCAATTTAGATATTGAACACAAATATAAGCAAATTTAAATTATCAAATTTAAGATGTTTAATCTATCAGAAAGGTTAAGTGAAGAACAAAAAATAGGAAAAATTTCAAAAAGCCCCATAAGACATAATTATGTGTATAGATGTTAATAAAATTAGTTTAAAATAAGGTTCAAGAATTTTAAATAGATATAGTCATTGAAATTATGACACTGTGTGTTGTGCTCTTATTGTATACAACAAATTAATAAAGATGAATTTAAGTATTATTTATTATCCAGTCATATAATAATAGGATTATATGTTATTACTGTTAGTAATAATACTACCACCAACACTAGAATCTGTATATGTAAGCTATGATAAATCAAAAAGGATTTATTAAACTCATATATCAAAAATTTTATTCACTCTAATGATTATGTAACAATGTAAAATTTAGAGAGACAAATTCTGGCACCCATTCTTTGCTTTGTATTGATAATGAGGTAAAATGGTATTGTTAGTGATCAAGAAGTAATACAAATATGGCTATCACACATATATATATATATATATATATATATATATAATGACTACATGTAAAAGTTCTTCATTTGATATTAATGTTTGCAGAGAGGATGAGGTTTACCAGTTGTTTGGCTGAAGATCAGATTTTTCAATGACATCATCGAAAACACACACTTGATTACTTTCTGACTTTTCATGCCCTTCTGATTCAAGACAACAAAGAAAAATTAAAACAAAGATGCCAGTTTTTCTGAGTGGAGGTGAATTTCTTAAAGTTAGTTTGGCATAAAAATACAAAAAAATCTCATCTTAGATATAAATCTTTGAAACAATGTATGGGTACAGAAAAAATGGAAAGACATTTTCTTTATAGAATCAATCAAATTAGATGGCATGTCAAAGACAAAGTTTGGCTTTCTTCTCTTTTGTCTTGTATTTTCCATCCCATCACAGATATGCAGTAACTGAAGAAATTCATGTTTTTTTTTTTTTTGTCTGCTTCTCTCATTTTTTTTAACAGAATGAATGAAGAAAAAAGCTGAATGATAATCATAGTTTGGGTTATTGCACTTTCTCCAGATAATCACATGTGTTTGATTATGAGAAAGGATTTGATAAGATATTTGAGACAGTTTATTGAGATTCACTATTCCAACTTCATTTAGCTAAGAGAAGATATAAAATTATATATTTAATACTTATTCTTCTATGTGCCATATCCCTTCAGGACATTGGAAATCATGGCTCTCCACAACTTCCTGTCTTTTGTAGTTCTTAATAACTTTTGTCTTTTTGCCATCTCTCACAAACTCTGCTCTACCATCCATTCACTCAAGCTCACCAGGTAGGTTATGCACTGCTTTCATCTGTCACTCTTAGCTTCAATCCATCCTGTGAGTATCAAGTTTTTCAAACTCTCTTTTCTAATTATGTTCCCCAGAAATTTCAACTATTTCTGCCCTTTTTGTTACCATTGTCTCTAGAACTTAATCATTGCTCACATCTTTGGTCCATGGTATACTCAGCATCTTTCTGTAGAACTACATTTCTGTTGCTTTAAGTTTCTTCTTCCTGTGAGAAGATTGTTCAGCATTCACTGCCATATAGGAGGGTCAATATTAAATAACACAGTACTCAATTCTTTGTTTCTAATGGTATTTTTCTATTTCTTAATAATTTATGCAACTTTTGGAAGATATCATTCACTATTTCAGTGCACCTTTGGATTTCCATGTTGCCCTTTCTGTCCTGTTAATATACTTCCCAGATATCTAAATTGTTGCATCCATTTGATTTCAGTATCTCCAATTTGTAATTTACATGATGGATTGTTCCTATGCCTAACAACCATGCATTCAATCTTCTTGCGATTGATATTTAGTCCTTTCTCCTTGCTTTCCTTCACTACTTCACTGTGTCATCTGCATATTTTATATTGTTAAGAATGTAGCTTCCAATACTGAATCCTGGTATGACTTCTAATCCTCTGAGATTGGCTTTGTGGTATAGGTTGAAAAGGTCTGGTGAGAAGACAAATCCTTGTCTTGCACCCTTTTCTATTTTTGTATATTTACTGAAATCATTTTCTATCCATATGCAGGTGGTTTTCTGCCAGTATTGGTTCTGGATTATTCTAATATCCTTCCCACATATTTTAAGGTTACCTAGCGATTCCAGCAGATCTTTGTGGCATACTTTATAAGTAAACTGAAACATCCAACATCTGTAACCATTTAAAGAAGATTATTTTTAACACACGAGGATATAAAGTCAATCTTAATTTATTCAAAAGTTATTTCTACTTTTCACTTGTACTTCACTGGGTTTGTATTTATACTGTAGTTATCCAAGAGCAGACATTTTTGTTACAGATATTTTAAAATCAATATTTTATAATCCCTGCAGTCAAAACTGTGAATAAAAACATGTTTTAAATATATATTATTTACCAAGGATATAAAAAGGTTTTCATATAATTGTGATTCTTAAAGATGAAGTTAAAATCACAGTATATATCAATCAATGCTTCAGTGTTGAAGCAAATCTGTCATGAGAGAAACAGTCACTCATAAAAGACTTGAGAACCTTTATGTCTGAAGCTTCATTTTGACAAACTTACAGGAGCTAGACTCTTAAAATATTTAAGGGTAGATTAAAAGAAGCTGATCAGCAGAATCATTGGTAAGCAATAACAGTGGAAATTTGTGAAATCTGAAAAGAGACTTGTGAAAATTGTTCACAAAGAAATTGCTGGACATTCTAGTGTCATCAAAACAGGCAACCTGATGACAAGTTGAGCCTCAGCAGCAAACACGATCAATGCCTGTAGGATATACAAACTCACAGATACAATTTGCAGTCATTATAATAGAAGCCATTTATGAAGATCTAGAATGTTGTTTTCTTTTTTTCTTGCTTTAAAGAAACTTGATGGTTGTCTCTGTCAACAGGACATCATAACAGCAAAATGTCCATCAACAGCCAAAGGCAGAATATATCAGGGACCTTGTATCCCTGCTGATTGCAACTATATTGATACATTAGTGAATAAAGAAAGGAAGATCAGTTTTTCTGCTGGAGCTATATCTGTTATCTTTTTTCTGTCTTTTCTCCGGCAGGAACTAGCAAGTTGTTCTTCAAAGGCAGTTAGTCAATGGAATAAATGCTTTCCAGCTGGAAGCCAATACTATGTGTTCCTTGGCATAGCTTTAAGTGGGCAGATGGGTAATGGCTAATTTATTTATTTATTTATCAATGAAATCCATGTGAATACCAGGATGGTGTATTAAACTCTCATATTTACTTGAAAATATAAAATGGTTGATATGTAACTATATTTTGGCTAGTAACACAAGAGTTCAATAGTTTCCCCACTTTTAAAATATTGTATGATCAATTTAAAGTAGAAACAATATTTCAATAATTTTCTTCAAAATCACAAGATTTATATAAGAATAATAGTCAGATTATCTTGTAATTTGCATACATATATCAAAATTTAGAAACATCTCAAAACTTTTATTTGAGTGAAAATCTAGTTGAATGATTATATTACCATTTATTCAGATGATCTCAGAATTGTAATATTCTAACAGTATGATAAAAATATCAATATTATGTATCATATTTTTGGACTATAAAATACATTCTTTACAATGGCATTTTTTACTATACTTACATGGCCCTTAGCTGTACAACTCAATCTCCCAACACATGACATGCAATAAAATATTTTTTCTTTTTTCATAGTAATAAGCCATTGTATATGGTACAGACAACACACACACACACACACACACATATATATATATATATATATATATATATTAATTTGTATATATTACAGGATGCTGAAAGATTCTAAGCTTGACTTCCTTCCAAAAATCTGAGTATCATTTTATCATTGTAACTTGAAAAAGTGTTCTTTTACAATATGAAATATTAATTTGAAGAATCATTGCTCTTATTTTTGCATTTGTCTCAGATCATTGACAATGTCAACAGAAAGTTTGGCATTTTCAAGTTTTGTATTTTGAGCTGTCATGAAGTTCCTATTCTGGTTTTTGCAGAACAAATCATCAAAAGAAATCTATGAGAATATGATGTAAACATTGGAGGACAATTTCCCATTATACTCAACTGTGAAGAAACTTCTAGTGGAAAGATTTTGAGGCACAAGACGCAACACAGTCTATGAGGCCTTCAAAGGTATCAACTGCTGAAATTGCGTCCATTTTCATGAGCTAATTTTTCTGCTTAATGAATTTTGACCAAACCTCTTATTCAAGCACGAAATATCCAGAGAACATGATAAATTTATATTTCATGAGCAGTTATGTATACAGAAACAATCAGTCATGTGAGTGACAAAATGTTTAAATCACCAGAAAAAATATTGAGTTGACATCTCCAAGTTGATTGTGCAGCATTTTCCATGATATAGCAGACATACAAAGGAATCTACAAGAACTCTTATGGAAGGTAGTGAAGGGAAGTGAGAAAAAAGGACTAAACATCAATTGCAAGAAGATGGAATACATGATTGTCAACAAAAAAAAAATAGCCCAACATGCAAATTACAAATTGGTGATACCAAAATCAAACTAGCACAACAATCTAAATATCTAGGAAATGTTTTAATAGAGAATGGAAAATTCAACACTGAAAACCAAGGGTGCATTGGGCTAGTAAAAGATGCCTTCTAAAAGCTAAGTAAAGTATTAACAAAGAGAAAAATTTCATTAGAAACAAAGAATAGGGTACTGAACTGTTATGTAATATCAGTTCTCCAATATGGCAGTGAATGAAGATGCAGAAGAAATAAGCAACAGAAACATGGTTCTATAGAAGGATGTTGAGAATACCATGGGCTGAACAAGTGAACAACAATGAAATTTTAGAGAAAATGGAAACAAAAAGGACATTTATACTTAACATCAGAAACACAAATTCCTAGGGTACATAATTAGGAAAGAGGGTTTGGGAAATTTGATATTCACAGGATATATTTGACAGCAAGAGAGATAGAGGAAAACAACGCATGACCTACATGATGAGCTTGAGGCAATGGATGTTGGAGCAAGAACAAAAAGACAAAATTTATAAAAAGTTACAAAGAACAAGAAATTTTGGAAAGCCATGATTGCCAACTTTTTGAAGGGACACACAGCACATAGAAGTAACAATCCTTTGGAATGAATTGTCTCTATATGAAACTTGGGTAAATGATCAGTAGGGGCTAAGGAATATAATTTGATGGTTAACTATATTCAGTTAATTCAGAATACTAAAAATTAATGTGCCTATTAAGAGACATTGAATTTGAGTGCATAGACTATCTACTCTACCAGATTTTGCCATCACTATTTCCCATTTCCAAGTTTTAAATGAAGTTTGAAAGAGAATAAAATTTTGAATAATTTAGGTGAGATCAGTTCCAGAGCAGTATTTCAAAAACTAAACATCAGAAGTTTCTTTGGAAGGGTTATAGAAACTTGAGAAACAATGTACCAAGTGTGGTGAATATGTGGAATAACATATACATATCTTAATACTCATTAACTTAATTCTTGGTCAGTCTGAGAACCTTTCAGTATCCTCTTGTATGTATATCTGTACATAGATACATTTTTAACATTTCACTCCAAGCAAAGCAATAAAGCAACTAAGATGCAAGGCATTATTGAGAGTGAAATAAGCTGAGAAAATGTTATTGAGTAGAAAGAACAATAAAAGTATAGTATTCCAAAAGATAGATGATGATGATTAATGTTGCATTTAAATTTTTGACGATTGTAGTTGACAGAGAAGCAAGCCAGAAAAGTGTTCTGCAGGTGAGAAATGCCAGAGAATAAACTATTAGAATAGAACTTGAGGTTACAATCTAGAAAAATTCAACAGTAAAATGATGAAACCTAGTTACCAATCTAGTACAGCACTTAAATTCATGAAGTCAAGATTCGTTATATTGGTGGGAAAGTGATTGAACCGGTGATACCAGGTCAGGGCTTCTTTGGATTTTATCAAGAATCTCCAGATACATAGTAGATGCACCAGACCAGATGTGGTAACAATATTCAAAAAATATTTAATATATATATGTAAGATATAAATTATCTGTGTGAAAGACAGCAAGTCATTTAATATTAATGAAAAAATAGCTTATCTAGAGCAATGACATCTGAGTTCTCTTTAAATACTCCCTTTAGAACTTCATGTATTCACCCTTGCATTCCTTGTTTTTTTTTTGTTGTTTTTTTAAACTATCTGCAAAGTCCTATTTTAGGATTGGTGTCAGCTGCTTCATCATATTCTCTTTAATATTGTCCATAGTCTGAAATCTCCTTTTCAGTGGTAATTTTAGTTTTACAAAAACCCAGATATTATAGTGAGCTAAATTTGGACTGTAATGAGGTTTGACATACTTACATATCTGAGTGATACAATGTTTTACAGACCCTACCCACTGCCAAAAGAACAAAAACAAAATAACATGATGTAAAAAATAAGCAAGTATAGTGTCAGGATAAATGCAATGGTTATACAGTACACACATTTGCTCAGTGGAATCTCATTTAATATTCTTCAGGAGTGTTTCTGTTTATATATGTGAAGTAAGGTCCTCCCTGATTGGTTACTAAATTATATCAAATCTGTACAACCGCTTCGAAATAGTTGGATACTTTTGGAATGGATCTGCTCTCTTATAAACTTTATATATTGATTTATCTGTATGCACACATAAATAGGCATAGACACACATGCATTTACACATGTGCATATACAAGCATATAAATCAACTATTTAATAAATTTTGAGGGGGAGTGTGCGAGGGATTTTTTAATTTTCTGATCTAGTAATAATCAAGCTAATTGAAATGTGAAGGTGAAGTTTTTATAAAACATTTTCAAATCATCTTTTTTTCTTTAAAAGCTTTGTACCAAGTACTCCCTGTATATGTCTTTGAATATCCATCATAGTTACTATCAATATAAACTCAGTTAAAATGACAGATTATATAGATGATATATAGCTATATGTTTCAATTATCTTAATGATATATAAATTATACTTATTACTTTTTGACTAGCATTTACTGTCATCATAACTTTTTAGTTGCTTTTTATCACAACTCATGCCATTAATCTATGGTGGTTAATAGACAGTGCAGATTGGAAATAAAGTTAGGTGCTTGATGATACTTGAACTCATGTCCTTTTGTTTCAAGGTAGTCTAATTTAACATACTAGTTACTATAACCAACTTAGCTATGTATACATAATGGCTCAAAGAAGATCAAATCTAACCTTAAAGTCATTGTGCTTTTGTATGAACTCTCTATTCATCATATGTGCTTTTATGAGGTGTATTAGTAGCATCAGTAATAACTATATTTTTGGTGGTAGTGATAAAGCATTATCAATGGTTATTAATTTTGAGTTTCATTTTAATTTTTATTTCCTTTTCTCATCATGCACCATCTCAGAATATATATATATATATATATATATATATAGCTACATCTTATAAGAACTTCACAATATTCTTTTCTTACTGCAAACTCAGTGTTGAAATGGTCTTAATAGAATTTAACAAATCTCTAAATAGATTTAATATATCAAACTTAAATTTATTTTACTTTGCCATTCATTATGCTTAATCCCTAAAGTCCAACTCAAATGAACTAACAACCTCTTGTGGCCTCATTATTGGTTCAGATTTGAAATTTAAGTTCATTAGGATAATTGATATTCTTAAATTCACCATATGGGGCTTGTTGTAAAGCAATAGTTAGAGAATTAGTCTTGAATTCTAATCCAAGTATGCATGTCATCAAGTATGGCCTAAAAATCACAGTTAAATTTATCCAACAAATATCATAAATATAACAAAGTTATACATCAGATAAGTTGCTAATTTGAAGTCCTTTATATAAGATTCATAAATTCAATTTATTTATTCATTTCTGAGTTTCAAAACTATGACCATAAATAAAAGCACATTTAAAATGAGACAAAATCTCATATATTATTAATCATAGAATGCTGAAACTTTTCTCAAAATCTTTACTTTTACCTATATATGGTATATAATGCATGTGCTTTTTCAATTACTTAATCCCTCACACAAATGGTTGACTTTCCCACACATTTTCCACAATAACCAAGATGGTAAGGCTTCCCTTCTCGATCTCTGTTTCACCTCCATTCCTGAGTCTTGTCGTGTCATTCAGCTCTGCCCTCATGGCAACTCTGATTATGCTGTAGTGTCTGTCAACATCTTCTACTCCACCCCCAGCAAAGAACCTCCTACCAACAAAGCATCTTTCCATTATCAACGAGCACACTGAGATGCATTCCATGATTTCCTTCATGATGTCCCCTGGAATGTGATCTTTAATCTCCTTGTTCAAAAATGTACCTCTGAGGTCTCCTGGGTAAAAACTGGAATTGAGGCCTTCATCCCCCACAAGGAAATATAAGGTTAAATCATGCTCATCCCCTTGGTTCTCTGCTGCTTGCTCAGCTGCCATTGCCATAGGAATCACTTCTTCCATCTGTACCGTAGAGACATGTCAGGTTGCAACAGATATCTCTGTCTCTGCCTGCAAGCGTGTCCTCAATGAAGCAAAGTCACTATTTACTGAAAGAATGAAACAACATATTGCATCTCACAAATTCAGTTTCAAAGATTATTGGCATCTCTGCAAGAGCATACTAAACAACAGTAAACCCACAATTCCTCCTTTATTTAACCAATTTCAGGTCCTGACTTCCTCAGCTGATAAGGCTGAGTGCTTTGCTCAGAAATTCTCATCTAATTCAACGCTCAACTCATCTGGTGTACCCACAACTGATTTCTCCCCTAGAACTGAGGCTCTATTGAGCGAGTTGCATGTAACCCCATCAATGATATTGGGCATCATCTCTAAATTAGACTCCCACAAGGCTAGAGGTGGGGACACGATACCAGCCGTTGTCTTGAAGAAATGTGCTCCTGAACTGGCTCCTGTCCTCTCCAATCTATATAACTACTGCCTCAATGACTCTTGCTTTCTAGCCTGTTGGAAGTCCTCATCTGTTGTACCTGTCTTTAAGAACTCTTGAGACCCTTCTGACCCATCTAACTACGGTTCTATCAGTCTCCTACCAATCTTTGGCAAAGTCTTTGAAGCTTTAATCAATTTCTCCCGAACACAGGTGCTCCCCAAGGCTCTATCCTGAGCCCTACACTGTTCCTGATCTTCATTAATGATCTTCTCAATGCCATCAGTCCCCAAGTAGGCATCTATGCAGATGACATTACTATTTACCCCTGCCCCAAAACAAATCTGGTATCGCTGAGAAAACTAACCTGGTTGTTGGTTTCAAAAAGGACCTCCAATCTGTGGCTGACAGGGGCAAGAAATGGCTGGTTAACTTTAATGCCTCAAAAACAAAACTGCTTTCTTTTACCCACCACAGAGAACCCTACCTACCTTCCATTAGAATGTCTGATGCTCAACTCCATAAGAGCACCTCTCTGCGACTGCTTGGTCTCACACTGTCTGCTGACATGAGATGGAACAAATACATTGAATCAATAGCTTCATCTACTGCAAGGAAAGTTGGTTCTCTGTATCGCACCAGAAAGTTTTTCTCACCTAAGTCCATCCTTCAAATCTATAAATCAACCATTCACCCTTGCATGGAATACTGCTGTTATATATGGCCTGGAGCCTCCACTGTTCATCTTAAGGTCCTAAAACAAAATCCAGAGATGGATATACAATGTGGTTGGCCCTGATCTGGCATTTCATCTACAGTCACTCTCTCATAGGTGGGCCGTTGCCTCCCTCTGTCTTTTCTACAAATACTTTCACGGTAACTGCTCCGACAAGCTACTTTCTCTGCATGAATTTAAACGTGCTACTATGTTGGCATCTCAGTCCCACCCTTTCACTGTTGAAACGGTTAAATGTAGCCATCGCTTCTATTCCAATAGTTTCATGTCTCACACTTCCCTTTCTCCAACTATTCAAATGCAATGTCAATTGACATCTCCAGATGCCTTGATCTACTCCCCATCCTTCTCTTCATCCTTTCCTCTATCATGCCTCTTTACTCTTGTTCTCACTCTCTGTAACCCCTTGTGTGCTAGTGGCACTCATACCTTGCTTGCGATGAAATGCTTAAAAAAAAATATAGGGTATTCATATATGTATAAAATATAATCAACTACATGTCACTTTTATAATGTGGCAACAATAAGAAGAATTTTACCAGATTTCCCAAGTTTCATATTATTATCCAGGTTATTGAAACTCCAAGAAATATTAAAACTTATAATTACAGAAGAGTGTGAAAAGTTTACATAAACAAATGTTTTGAACAAAAATTCAAAAACATTGTAATAACAGCAAAGTTATAAAAACAACATTAATGTGAATTGTATGCTCCATGTTGTGAAACTAGTTCATTTGTTGATTGTGTGAGTTGTGGTATTTCTTCATATGTAACAGTCTTTGAACCATCAAGAATTGTATTCTAAGGTTCATCTTTACAGGTAACTTGCTGTATATCAAGGTAAACCTTCTTCTTCAGAAAGCCCCCACAATTTTTCTGTTGGCTCAGGAGAACAATCCAGGTTCTGAGTGTTTTTGAAACAAATTTTATTGAAGTTGTTTATTAGTTTTCTACATCAAATGTGATGTAGCATTGTCATGCATGTAAATCATCAGCTTCCTGAAAGCATTTGATTTCTTTTTTTAACAATGCTTCCATGTATGCCTTCAAAAAACCAATACATGTCTGAACATTTTGATTTTTAGTATGAAATCGAGGTTGTATGACTGGGTGTTATTGACCTGAAGACAGCTGAGGCAGCCCATAGTTCACCCAAACACCAGTGAACCACAGAGGATGTAGTGACTATGCTACAAAATCAGTCTTTATGTATTCTGTTGTTGATTTGATTTTCTTTATAGGTCACTTTTGAAGAAAACTGAGAGATCAGTCACATAAGTTTTCCCACCTGATTTAGAACCTAATGTTTTGTGCTTTTTGACATGTTCTCACCACCACAATGCCTAAAAATTTTATAGTTTGACAAAAATGGATTTTTATATAATTTCTCTATTGATATAGATCACAAATCAGTGAGAAAGTGTTTGTTTACATTTGCAAAGAAAGAACAAGCTTTTATCTTAACTGTGCATATAGATGTTGTCACCATTCAGCAAATAATCCTCTAGATTACAATAAATATTTATTTTATATATTGCTAAAAATATGAAATGACTACTCATGTGAGATGAGATACACACACACACACACACATATATATATATATATATATATATATATATATATATATATATATATAAAATTCTTCATAACTTTTTTTACACTGCATAAATTTTCTACTTTCAATATTGGATTGGTGATAAATTCAAAACAATTTAAATATATTTTCAGAAACTGCAAAAAAACAAAAAGTATATTTCATAAACCATCTGAATGAATTGTTTGATAAAAGTAAATATTTTTTATGATATATTTTATGATTCCTATCACCCAGCAATTGTTTTTGGAGATGTTCCTCAATGTAAATGTTTCTTAATAATTCTGATACTTTTGTTAAAATAACCCTTTATTAAATTATGCACTGAAACTTGAACAATTTCTTTTTGAAATGATTTGAATTGTGATACAGATATTCTGCTTTTCCTTTTGATCTCAATGCTAATAAAATTTGTTTTTTGAAAATTTCCTGAGGTCACTAGTTATTTCCAAGATTGAATGCTAAAAAATAAAAATAAAATTTAGTTAATTTTGTAAAAGTACAAAAATAAATTGAGTGAAAATCACAGTAAATCTTTTCTTACTATACAAATTACTAATTCTAGGTAAGCATAAAAATTCTGCTTTTACAAATTTAAATATTTTCGTATAAACATTGATGATTGCAAGTAAGAATAACTTATTTAGAATCCCTTCAAACAAATAGCCAGGCAACAACAAATACCACATACACTGAATCAAATCATCCTTATTCCATTCATATTCCAATAATAAGAAAGTTCTGTTTGAACAACTTCTTTCCATAAGTTGCTAACTTGTAGAATCAACTCCCAAAAGGATGCTTTCCTAACCACTACAATCTTAACCTCTTCAAGTCTATGGTTAACCATTATCTTTCCACATGTTCTCATAAACCACACCTCTTACAGTTACTGCTCATACAACAATCTTCTTCAATAACCCTCTTGGGCTTTGTATTAGGTGACATTAGTAAAAAAACAAAAAAACAAACAAAAGTAATTTAAGTTAATTTCCTATGATTCTTATGATTTTAAATATATTTTCCAGTTTATTTTTCTCTCTTAATTTTTCAAAGAAAAGTATTAATGTTTACTTCATAATATAATAATGAAGAAACCCTGACAATTTACACTTAGAAATTAATCATTGAGTGTCTTTTATGTTAGGGCATTATGAGATTGCATTAAATATGGATTTGTGGGGAAAGTTTTAAAAAAATAAAATATGAAACAACCAAATAAGAAATTAAATTGAATTTCATTGTGGTTATTATATGAATATGAGAAAACTTTGCAAAGAAAATTTTATTTTGAGATAAACTATACAGCTAATATTTTTTTATGAAAACTCCTCCACATAAGAAGCAATTTTTAAAAATATGTAAGATAGCAAAAATTAACCAGAATTTGGGATTGCAAATTTTCCTACTTCAGTGAGAAAAATACTTACTGGAATCTATGGACATAAAGATCTACCATCATATTTTGTTTTTAGCACACAAAAAAGTTTTATATATCTAATAAAAATTAAAAAAAACAAAACAAATCCCAAATAAATGTAATCCCCAAATTTACATGTAGATATACCCAAGGTCGGAAATAGGCGTAGTTCACTAAAATAATACAGATTAAAAGAACAGTTCAGCATAAAAGTGGGGAGAGAAAGTGGGTGGATGGGAAGAGAATATTCATAAACAAAAAGGTCAAGAATACTTAATTTTCTTTCTGATTTATTCAGTACACAAATTGTTTAAGAACAAAGAAATTTTGCAGCAGCAGATTTTTCAGGTTTGTGTGGGTGGAGTGCAAGGACATGGAGAAGGATAAGAACAACATCATAATTAATTCTCAGAATTTCTTTTTGATTTGGGTGGATCTTTATAGCTTCTCTGCCCACCTTAATCACTGCAATTCCTACTTAGATTCCTATAATGGTAGCAACCAGCTGAGGTTACCCAGATTTTTTTTCCTGTGAGTTACAGATATCATTGAATTCTAGAGGTTCAAACATATTGTTTGTTCATTTAGCAAGCACCCTTTACCTTGGATTCTTTCTTTTTTTTATTACTGCTACTATTATTTTCCTCAATATTAATAATAATAATGATAAACATATTTAAGACTGGAAAATGAAATTATTTCAGCTGTATTTAATATATTTTCCTTTTGTTGCAGCAGGATATTCATGAAGGACAGAAAACTCATACTTTTGTTCATTTCTTTTTAAATACTAAGGTTTCTCTTTCTTTTCGAAGTACACAGGAATGCATGCATAAGAAACAGTGTGCTTTTATAAAGATTAACTAAGAAAAACACAGCAACATTTTAAATTCAGTTTGATAAAGATTGTTGCAAAATCCATCTTTAAAAAACATCCAAAATTATTAAAAAAATATTATAGGATGTATACTTTAAATAGTGTTTAATTATCCTTGAGATTGTTTTTAAACTTTCATAATCTCCTGTTAAATACCGAACATTGTAACTTTATATTTATGCAAGTAGTTATTTTCTGACCATAAAAAAATGATTTAAATGGACACTAAACATTCAACAAATTTCAAACAGACATCAAAAATAATTATGTACACTGAAGAAAAAAATATCAGTATGTATTTAAAATAAATGATTATTATAAATATTACAGAAATCTTAAAAGCAATAATTTAATGAAAAACTACCGTATTTAAAAATTATTATGCATACTATTTCAAAATCAACTTTTATTTTATATAGATTATTACCGTTAACGTGACAAGTATTTTGTGAAAATAGCCTGTTGCTACCGAAGTAAAACTAGGCTGAGTTACTTCCCTTAGATATATCGTCGCTCAAATTTGTTTTCAACGTTTTTTAATGATTTGATAAGATTACTTCTATTAATTACTTAGATGTGAATATAAAAGTTATGGTTATTTTTAAAGAAAGGTCTTAAAATGATATTTTACGAATTATTTGATATACACAAGATTTGAAAATGCGTTTAAATAAAAAAGATTTTTGGCCGGTACATATGAAAAGAAAAGAAAGCAGACTGTAAAACTGCTCTTCCTGTCAAGACAATATTTAAGGCAATTATTTACAGTTGTTTTTAACACAACTTTTAAAAATAACTTTATATTGGAAACATTATTTAATTCCATTAAAATTTATTGGGAAAAAATAAATGAAGAATTAAATCTTAGGCTATTCTGAAGAAAATTTGAATTTATTCAAATTACTGCTTCTGAGAAATGATGAATAACTTAATAAGTAACACTAGTTTGGAAGTGATAGTTTTAATAAGGAGAATAATTATTTTTTTTTTAATTTTAAGACTTTAAAAAGGTCATTTCCAAAAATTCAAAAGAATATTCATCTTCCTTTTAAAAAGATATGTTAATGGGTAATTAGGTTGAGTCATAAATGGTGATTTTTTATTTTTTTTTTATTTCTTCAAAAAATAAAAGTACAATTATATTTTAATTTTTATTCAATTATATATTCCCATTACTTGCAATAATTTGTTGCCACATGTCAGACAGCTCTTCGATAGCAGAGTAAAATTTTGCAGGTGAAAAAGTTTTCAACACATTTTTGAATCTGGTTTTCATTTGAGAAGTTGTTGGAAAGTCAGGTGAATATAGCCGGGGAAGTAGAACCAACACCACCGAGATATCTCCATGGTGTTGATAGAACAGATCAACTGACTTCCAAAATGTTTTTCCTGTGTTGTTCTTGCTATACAATGGAATGCATTGTCATGGAGAACAACTTTTTTCTCTGTTAACGAGTACTTTTCAACTAGATTTTTATAGTCACATCATGGTTACTGGATGTATAAAGGTATTTTTCCATGTACTCACAACATTACCAAATGTGATACAAGATTGAGGTGTAATGTGGGTTTACTGACAGTACTGTGAAAAAATTGCTCAAGTCCCATCAGAATTTCCCATTTCGGTGACAAATGAGGTACTGCTGGAGGAGATGGCCCCACATTGGGCTTGGGCTAATATTAGTTTCATCTTTCCCAGCAGAAGCCAAGTAAGTATATAACTGGATATGTAAATATACATTTCAAGTTTCATTGCACTTAAGAACTAAATAAATAATACCCTAATGATCCTATCAAATGCATATTATCTTTCTTTGATGGAGCTCAGCTTTTAGGGTCAGTTGTAGAGATTTATCCTTGTCAGTCTACTGACAGTTGTATTTTAGTGTATCTCAAATTTATTCTTAACTGGTATGCATGTTTAATAGTTATGATGATAGTCATTACAATTGGTTGTACAAAACAAAAATTATTTATGATTCAACCTAATAAATAAAGACCCATAAAAATGATAGTGAGGTTACACATCAGAATAAATATATCAGTTGATAATAATTGGAAGAAACTAATTAAAAAAATTTTAGTTGATATTTATTAAGTTCAGAATATAAAAAAAACAAATAGGAAGAAATGAAAAATATACAGTTGTGCCACACTTCTAAATGAGAATTGGTTTATAGCCACATCATGTTGAAATACCAATTCCCATATGATCACTGAAGTTAAGCAACATCAAGCTTGGTCAGTACCTAAATGGGTAACCACTTAAGAATACTAGGTGTTGTAAGCTTGGATGTGCAGGTGGTGTAATGAATAAAGGCTTGGAATTATTAACCAGAGAACTGAGTCTGAATTCCCATTGGATTCATTATATTAACTTATGTGCAAATACCTTTGAGAAAGGTATGAATCCACCTCTTCTTCCCATGTATGGGTTAATTAGTAAGACTTTTATCATTAAACTGTTATTATCTCCCTGAAAAAAATTCTTATGATCTAAGCCTATTTTCTGGCTTTAAATAACTGACAAAGGTTTGATAAGCCATAGAAAACAAATCAATCAACCAAATGAAAATTGTTCTGGCCTAAAAATCATCATTTGAAGTCTCTGTTTTTATTTAAAATTTTACCTGTGCTGAAACACCATCCACAAGTATGAGAAGGAAAATACGCAAGTGATGCAATTTTTTTTATTTTAGCAGTACTAAACCATAGTAACAAACTAACATTGGTATTTAAAATTGGTTCTTCAGTCAGCTATTACAATATAAATCATTTTTTTAAAATCTATCCAGAAATTTAAAAATAATAAAATTTTGTTAGGGGAACATGATATATATATCTCAGGGATCAAGATGAAATATTTTTTTTGAATATTTAGAAATAATCTTCAGGACAAGAGAAAAAGCAAGACCATTTTTAATTAAAATGAATTAATTTCACTTCAAATGTTATTATAAGCTGATCATATTGGTCTTCTGATACCCTTCACTATTAATTCGTCCATCATCAAAATATTTAAACATTTGAGAAAATTATGTAGAGAGACTTAACTCTGCCAATACTTTAAAGTTACACATTTTTACTTTAGAAATGAAAGAAAAATATCATTTAACTTATCATAATTCTTTTTCCTTTTGTTATATCTTTTTTCTTAAACTTTGATGGTTACTAGTTATTATCAGTTGCATATATTTTTATGAACTATACTTCTTTTTCTATGTGCCACATCCTTTCAGGATATAGACAATCATGGCTCCACAACTTCCTATCTCTTTGTGACCCTTTAAAACTTCCTTGTTGCTTTACTTGCTCTGTTCACAGAATTTGTACAGAAGAGTGCTGAAAATTCCATGAACTATATTAACCGTATCTTACTCTGCAAGAACAAATGAGGGTAAATAATAGAAGAAAGATTGTTGTACAAATCTTCAAAGTGAAGTGAGTGTGCCTGCCTTAAAAATCAGTATTTGAAATCCTGTCATTTACCCAGTGGTAAGCATTAACTATTGGCATCAGTGGAAAATAGACAACTATCTGACCCATTAAGCAGGCTAACCTACATGCATTTAAAGTTCATATGGTTTTGTAAAGAAAAATGGTTAAGACTGAATTCTTGTGTGTTGTGTCCCTTCAGAATATGGGTGTTCATGAGTCTCTACAACTTCCTGCCCTTTGTAGCTCTTAATAAGGTTTGTTTTTTTGCTATCTTTTCTAATCCCTGTTCTGCCAACTGTTTACTCAAGCTCATTAGATAGGTTATTTACAGTTTTCCTCTGTCCCTCTTGCCATCAATGTGTCCTGTGAGTGTTAAACCCTCTTTCCACATCTTCTTCATCTGTGAGGAGACTGCTCAGCATTCACTGCCATATAGGAGGACCGATATTACATAACAGTTCAGTACTCTTTTCTGTGTTCCTAATGCAATTTTCCTGTTACTTAATACTTTGCTTAACTTTTGGAAGGCCTCTTTTGCTATTCCAATGATTCTTCGGATTTTAACACATTTTACATTCTATGTTAAAACACTTGCTAGATTTTTGTATTTGCTTGATTTTGGTATCTCCAATTTTTAATTCATATGTTGGGCTTTTTGTTGACAACCATACATTCTTTCTTCTGACAACAGATGTTTAGTCCTTTCTCTCTGCTTTCTGTCACTATGTTCTGTAGGAATTCCTGTAGTTTCCTTTCTATGTCTGCTATTAACACTGTCTCATCTGCATATCTTATGATGATAAGATTGTAACCATCAATAATGAATCCTGGTAGGACTTCTAATTCTCTTAGAATTCCTCACTGTATAGGTTGAATGTCTAGTGAAAAGACACCTCCTTGTTTTATGCCCCTTTCTATTTCTGTTTTTCTGTATTCATTTTCTATCCATTTGCAGGTGATTTGTTTCCAGTATAGGTTTTGGATTATTCTAATAACCTTCCCAAACAAATTAAGCTTACCTAACATTTCAAACATTTCTTTATGCATAAAAAAGAACAGCTTTCCTCTTTCATTGTAGAAGAGTTCTCTGATGTATTTATTCCATCTTTGAAGTAATTTTTCTTTCTCTATTATCAGAATTCTTTCTTTTGATGTTATGCATCTGAGCACATGTTTGTGCTGTTATTTCTCTTATTCTTTTATGTGTAACTGCTTTATCTGTGATGTTCATTTCTCTATTTCTGCACACTTTTCCATGAGTTATTCCTCTTTTGCTTGCTTGCATTTATTTCTAATTTCTTTGTGAGGTGTCCTATATTTTATGCCATACTTTGGCATTGTTTGCTGTCTCCTTTTCATTATGTCATGAATTTCATTTGGTATCTATTATTTTTTCCTTGTTTAGTTTTCTTTGTGATGATCTTGTTTGCTGATGCTAACATTGCTTCTCTTAATTTGTCCCACTTTGAATTTCCATTCTCATTTTGTTCATTGTATCTGCTTTTAATGCTGTCAGTAGACATCTCTTCCAAATTTGATTCATTCAGGAGCCTGTTGTATTGCATTTTTTGTGCCACCTTGTTCCTCTTTATCTTGTGTAGTTACATATTACTGGATGATGGTCACTCCTGCATTTAGCACTTAGATATGTTTTACAGTGTAAAACTGCATTCCTGAATCTCTTATTGATCATTATGTAGTCAGTTTAGTTATTTGTTTTTCCTCCTGTCCATAAATGTTTTAGGTGTTCTTGAAATCAGGTGTTTGCTATTACTTTGTTATTCACCAAGTACCACTGAACATCTTTTTCTCCATGTTCATTATGGATTCCTAATCTGAATTTGCCAACTATATCCTTATTTCATTCTTTCTCTACTTTGACATTCATGTCTCCCATAATTATTGTAATTTCCTGTGATTTACACCACATTTGTGTTATCAGTGCATTTTTTTTTAATTATTTCACCCCAAGCACAGCAATAAAGCAAAGGGTACTGAGTGTGAAAGAACATGAGAAGTAGAAAAACATTCTTAAGGAGAAAGAACAATAAAAGAATAAGAATTAAGAAGACAGAAGATAATGATTGACATTACATTTAAACTTTTGAAGATCAAAGTTGACTGGAAAGCAAGAAGCTGGAAGAGAGTTCCACAAGTGAGAAGTGCAAGAGAAGAAACTGTTAGCATAGAACTTACAGTTACATCTAGTAATTTTAACTGTAAAAATGGTGAGACCTTGCTGCTAATCACAACTGTGTTTAAATTCATAAGCTCATCAGAACAATTATCATGAAAATATTTAAAGAAAAGGCATAGGGAAGCTACATTATGGCAGTGGGAAAGTGACTGAAAATGAGATGCCAAGTTAAGACTGATAACACCACAGATTCGTCACTAGATTTTATCAAAAATTTCTAAATATATAGTAAGGCACTAGACCAGATGTGGCATTAATAATCAATGCATCAACAAACAGTAGACTTATAAATGTGTAAGATAGATTCTGATGTGAAAAATTATCTAGTATAACACTATGAACTAACTTTCCTAGCAGCAGATCTAGCAATTGATTCAAAATATTTTTTCCATTTCATGTCAGCAGAAAATGTTAGCATGAGAAGGTGCAATGAGTCTCTTCTCTAGAAGTCGGCATTCACCATGTTGATGAAAAGCAAAAAAAAGTTCTCAAAGACAATTAAAGGGGCACTTTTGTTTTGTATGTGTTAAAATTAATAAACCCTTTTTTGGTCCAGTTAACAGCAAATTGTAGGTAATTTCTGAGATCAGCTGCCAATTTGACATTATCAAACTGGTCAGACTTATAAGGCAGGAATAGATAGTAGGGTCATCAGCATAGATACCAAGTTGCAAACTGATGACATTAGTTAAGTCTGCTGAAAATTAGAACATTGTAGCTCCAAGGATAGAGCCCTGGGAACACCTGCATTAATGCAAAAAGATCTAGAAGAGTGGCTATACAAGACAACTTTTATTTCATGATTTGATAAGAAAGGCTGAATCAGTTAAAAATTCATCCAGAAATACTATAACCTTTCAACTTGTGAAGAAGACTAACATGCCAAACCCTATCAAATTCTGTTAAGATATCCAAAGCAACAGTTTAATCTTTAGCATTCTTATCTAAAGTTTGATAGACTCTTTTAGCAATAGTTATGAACACATCAGCAGTTGACCTAGAGAAGTGAAAGCCATATTGCTTGTGTAAAAAAAAAAAAAAAATAAAAAAATAAAAAACCCTGTAAGTCAGTTGCTTAGTGACTCTAGTACTTTGCCAAAAAGAGGTAGCAGGCTAATTGTCCCATAGTTAGAAAAATCAGATTCATAAGATAGAATAGAAAACATTAAAGAAAAATATGTGGAATGAACTTTAAATTACATTTAATATTTCTATAACTTGTGTGAGAATAACAGAAATACTGCAATATAAGGTTAACAGTTTTCTTCTTTGATCAGAAAATATGGCAATAAAGAACAATATCAGCATAGCACTGAATCTGAACTTAAATAATTCAGTCAGCAACTTGACAATCTAACAAGAGAACTATACAAGCAAATAAACAGGCATTAAGCAATATCTTCTGAGATAAGAATCTTTGATTAAAAAGACACATATTCTGTATGAAATCTTGAGGTAATATATCACAAGGTCCCACTTCATTTGTGTAGTAAATTCAGTCCTCACCAGGAAGCCACCTTCAGTAGCTTTGTAACAGATGAAGTTAACATTAGTAAAGGTTCAAGTTTATAAAAAAGATAAATAATAGAATATAAGTAATAATGTGCATAATGTTTCAGTTTAGAAATTGTTAATTAAAGAAAATATGACATGTAATTAAGTAGACAGGAAAAAAAAATCTGACTTTTCACTTATGCTTAATAGCATTTATGTTTGCACAATTTTCCTCCTCCATTTATGGAAATCAGAAAGCAAAGCAGAAAACATTCTCTCCACTTTTGTTCTTATATAACATAAAAAAATGTCCAAGAAACTGAATAAAAATTCTGTTTTAGCATATTATTTTTATATTGGCTCTCGGTATTTTTTCTGCTTGATTTCTGTAAGCATTAAAGAAATTTAATATTATGAATCTTTTTAAACTACAGTGTTTGGAATGACAGAATCTAGAAAAGAAAATTAACATGATTATTTTTGTTCCTATGATAATAAGAGTCAAAAGAAAAAAAGAAAAGTGGAAAAATATAACCATTCATAAAAATTAATAAAAAGTCATATAAAAATTTAAAAACTAGTGATTTATGTTACAACCTTTCTAGGATGTTCTTTCAACAAACTAAACATTACTAGCCTATCTGAAAAAGTCTTAGATCTACCACCAATACAAATAGTTGAGTGAGTAAAATGATTACTGTTCTTTGAGAGACCTGTAGAGATTGAAATCACTTCTATTAAGAAGGCAATGACATTTGTGGCTATATTTTTTATTTTATTTATTCCATCAGATCCATTTTCTTCAAGACCATTTGTTAGCAAAAAAGTAAAATTTCTTTTTAAATATTTCTTTTTCTTTCATATTGTATATTTCTGGACCTTCACTTGCAACTTGATTAATGTGTTTGCACATGTTGCTTTTCATCTTGAGGCTTGCTCAAAATGCACAAAGAATTTTTAAATAGTCTCTTACTCTGTTGAAAACAAACAAGTTTCTAACATTGATCAGTGGTCAAAATCTTAAATCATTTGCTTTTCCCTCCTCAATAGAAAATATGCCTAAATATTCTGTTCTTATTTTTTCATCTGTCTGATTTGTCTATATCAGCTTCATCATTGCAATAAAAACACATGGAAATACTATAGGTATAGGATGATTAAGGAGTCTGGCTCCATCTTTTTAAAATTTATATCTACAAGAGTTGGTCAAAAAGTAATGAACACAAAAGTTCAAAATGCCAAATCTAGTTTTCAACATAGTCTCTTTCCTTCTCAATCAATAAAATATAAAGATTGGTAAAAAAAGTAATGTCTTTTCTTCTTTAATTACAACAAATTTAATAGCAGAAGCACATAAAGTATGCCAAAATGAAACAAGTATTAGGATTCCAAATCTAGTCCTCAATGTAGTCTCCTTCCTTTTCAATCATGGAGGACATATATATCTTTCATATTGAAGTTTTATGGCTACTTTCTGTGCCATGTGCATGTTGCCTATTTCACCTCATCATCATTGGAGAACCAATATATAATTTCTGATGACTATTATTCTTAAAAAGGTACTATTTATGTTTTTCAGCTCCTGAATAACTTAGAATCCCTCTTTATATGGACCTTTGATTAGACAAGTGCTTAATGGCAAGTAATAGCAAGGTTTAACTGATATCTTTCACAGAATTTTGAAATAGGGATTCTTCTGTTAACTATAATGATCAGCCTGTTTGGCCTTATTCTCATTCACAGCTACATATGGCCTGTCACTAAGATTAGTTTCTCCTTCTCTCCAGTATTGCCATTCATTTTGCTGACACATCTTACTGTACTTAAATTAAGTGCATGTTCCATAAACAATCACTAACCTCCTGTGAATGTTTGCAGTGCTTTCTTTATAACAGCTCTTTGCTTTTTATGCATTTCCAGAAGAGCAACCATTTTGAAAGAGGATTATGAGCAAGAAAAGAGAAGGGATTTCCAGGAATCTTTCACCTTGGCTTCTCAACATTTTATGGTTAAAAAAAAAAACAGCATTCTAATATAAAAATGAATTAGAACAAGCATTACTTTGTGAACAACCCTCTTCATTTCAAGTACAAAATTTCTTAATTCTAAACTTTGAATACAGGCAATTCTTAAAGAACATTAAAAAGTCATAATGAAATCAGGTATTGCTGATCATATCTGGGAGGAAAAAGATGATCACACATGTTTGTGGAATGAAGTTAGAATTAATAGAAAATAACACTGAAAAATAGGATAAATGAAAAAAAATCAGTGTACATACTATCTTCAACAAGTGAAGCATAGAAATGAAAACTATATGAAATAACTTGATTAGGAAAAAAGACATTAGGTTCAATATCAGTTCTTCAGAAAAAGCAAAAGTTGCATTACTAGAAAGGATTCAGAGATTCAAAATATTTTTTTCATAGAATGATAATGTTCTACACTAAGAATTTTCATAAAGTGCTTAGTTTGAAATTTCCAGATAGTTACTGAATATAGCAGCTGAAGAAACTGATTATAACAACCAAGATGATAACATTAATCTGAACAGCTTAATGTATAATAATTATTTCTGGGATCAGAAATTCAGACAAACTTACACATTATGATTATGAGTTCATATGAGAAAAATAGGAAATTGCGTATATTTTGTATAATATTGTTAAGTGTATATAATTCAGTCTGTGAATATATGTAATTTAAAAATAATTTTTAAAACCAGTGTTTGATTAAAATTTTGTTTTTCTTGATACCTTTACATAGATTTAGTTAACATTTCAATGTTTAATCAAATCATTCTCAGAATATTTCCTTTCTTATACTAAAAACTTTGGATTAAAAAAATCATGAAAATATTCACAAAAGTCATCTGTGATTTTCTCTTCATAATTATTAAATACTTCCAAATATGTGTTTACATATATATTTTTTGTCTATTAGCAATAGAGGAAAGCAGTGAATAACCTACCTAATGAGCTTGTGCAAATATTTGGTAGAAGAGGGATTAGGAGATATAGCAAATAGATAAACTTTATTAAGAACTACAAAGGACAGTAAATTGTAGAGAGTCATAATTCTCCTCATTCTGAAGGGACATGGAATCTAGAAGAAGATATATATGCACTGCACACACACAATAAAAGGCTGAGAAGTTATTGGCCTGACCTACTTCTCACAATGTGACCAAATGACCAAATATCAAAATTTGGAATTCCTTCTTAGGCTGAAAACATTTCAGCACCCACTCCTATATGCTCTATACAGTGAGGCACACAATGATCTGTATGCAACAAACAATTCCATGTAAAATAATATAATTAATTTTTAAAATATTCAAACAAAACATATTTCTTTTATATATAAAAGATAAAATTTGCTGTTAGGTATTGGATAAATATGCATAATACATTTCATAATTTTTTTATTCAATAGAATAGCATTGTAAGTACTATTAAAAAATGCCAAAGACACAATTTTCTATAAGTATTTATGAAATTCATTACAAAACATAAATAAGTCTATTACTGCAAATGGGTATTAATAAAATGTAAATAATATATTCATTGTGACTTCCATTTTCAATTAGAATTTCTACATAATCTCAAAAAGCTATACAACTCTTAACTGCAAAGTTCTTGGGCATCTTGGCCCACTAGTCTTTAATAGCAACCTTGAGGGTATTGATGTTTTGGGTGGGAGGTTTTGTTGGTAGCTTGCTACAATATACTCCATGCAGATAGTCTGACAGCTTCAGATTTGGAAAAGAGCCAGAAATCAGCTATGTTAGCTTTGCAGAATTTCACCTTCTTGGTTGTGTGGCTAGAGAATCATCCTGGACCCATAAATAGTTGCTCTTTGGATAAATGGCTATCAGTCATAGCAAAATATCTCAAGATCCTGTAATAGGCATCAGCACTTATCTTTTCTTCAGACTCTTATAAAAACAGGAGCATAATTTTCCCTTTGGAGGCTACAACACAGAAGAACATGCCCTAGACTATTTGGCCAATTGTTGATTTTGCTGGGTACTGGTCATTTCAGTAGTTTCAAACAGTTTACATTGTGAAAACCTATTATTCTTGAGGTATCTGAGCACATTTTTGCACCTTTGGCATCCTGTTATATGATTTAAGGCCTATGCTGTCAAACATGACTATTCTGAATGTCTTGGAGTTCACTTTCAACTTCACAGATATCTTGCTCTTGAAGATTGCAATTTTGGTTTTGAGAGCAATAATCAAGTTCCTATTCTATTTTGCATTGATCCTGCCAATACCAAGATTCTTTTGGTTTCCAGACTTATAGTCTTTTTGATAGTGTAGACAGTGTATCGGTACACCAACTTTTAGGTTCAATTTGTATATGAAGCAAGAATGACATTGCCTTTTGTATTTCTGTGAAGTCATATTTCATGATATTCATTAGAAATAGATGTGTATTAACAGCTGACACAATACTCTTTGTTCTGTATATGATTTCATATTATTTGGTATTATGGCTCATGGAAAAAATTTATTTCTAAATAGTAATTTTTCTTTTTCAACATTAATAAATGTATGTATGCTATATATATATATAATAGTTTTGGAGAAAAACTTTTCCCACTTTGTTATACACACACACATAACAGAATATATTTTGTCCAAAAGAGAAAAGAAAAATTAAATAAAAACTTGTCAGTTGTTTTTAACAAAACTTGTATAAAAGGAGGGATTGCTGCCCGAATATACAATTTTTTTATATATATATATATATATATATATATATATATATATATATATATTCAATGAGAAACAGATTTCCACATAGGTATCTGCAGTGTAAAAAGCTTTGTAAAATTTATCTTAAATTTGTTTCAGTCTTATTAAATAAATACCAACAAAACTGTATGACTTATTATACTTGTCAGAGGTTTGCTTTCTCTGATCTTTTCATGATTTTCATGACTTCTTATTGCTTGTGTATGTCTACTTTGGCCATAGTCAATTTAAAATTTTATGGATTTTGTGAGAAGCTCTGATAATAAATATAATAATTCCTAATACAGCTGTGTTAATGAAATGGATTCATTTCTTTCAACAATCACCAAGAGTTCTATGAAGCAATCAACAATTTGAACCCAACTCACAGGTCTTCATGTTCAAATTGACGATTTATAGATGCAATAATTACAATATTAATGCTTCTTATTTATTGCTTGATAGTTTAGACATAGTATTATACAACAAAATTTTTCTTTGAAATACATCAGTTTTCCTTTCACATTCATATTTCACATAAATATAACTACTCTTTATTTTAATTTGTATCAATTAATTACAATTTATGCAGTTCTAAATCTTTCTTGCAAGTTTTCACTTTGGAGCTTTTGTCATGATTTGAATTATTAATACTTTGATAATCTGATGACCTTTTATTGCATTTAGCATTATAAAATCTACAATGCAAATGATAAAATAATTACTCTCAACTTTGTTCAAACCCATTCTCCATGTACATTTAACTGCATTAGTCTTTCTTTCAGTATCCATATCTTATATTCTTTTTCTATTAAACTCTCACAATATCTCTATCTGAAGGAGAATACTTAAATTTGTCCAATTTCAGGAGGAATATCTTTTCCAAAAGGTCTTCTAACCCTGGAACAATTTATAAAAATAAACTAAGGTATTCTACTGCATTTGTTTCCTTTTAGAACAAAACAATAAGAATCTTACAATTAGTTTGTCCAGAACAAGAGCTGACCCACTTGATAAAATATGCATGAAATATGCAGTAGGGAAAAGCAATGAGAATTTCCTTTAAATATTACAACAGATTATAAACAAGGAAGAAAAGGGAAGCCACATCAGCGCTAAACAAAATAGGAAAGAGGATAATTGTAAAATAATAGCCAGTGGGTTGAATGAATATGAGAATGAAGATGTCTGATTGTATCTTTTTATCAGCATCTAACAATTTCATGAAATCTCCCATGCATGATTTTTAATCCTTTTTAATTCAATACACTTCATTTCACTAGTTGTTGCTTTAATTCAATTTTTCATTTGCTATTTCTCTTGAGTCTATTCATCAGCAATGAGTGAAGCCTTATTCCTGATTGCAGTAATGAAAAAAAAAAAAAATACAAATATATGTATCATCAAAATTGCTGCATTAAATTCATAAACATGAATTACCATCATTAAGTTATAATTCTGAGTATTGTATGCTTTTCTTGCAAGAAACTGGATTCTGAGCAAGATGATGTCAGTGAAGGCATTACATTCATATAAGTTCCATCTTAGCAAAATTGCTGAGCACTTTTATCAGTAATGTAGGAAACACATCTAACAGAGCCATATTTCAACATGATTGATTATGTTTGATCATATTTTGCAAAGATTATTAAGAGGCTTGTTGGAAATTAGCAAAACAAGAGTGAAGAAATACTTCTACAAGATCAGATTTAAATAAAATTTGGAAGGAGATAAAGATATACACACAAATTGAAACATGTTTTAAATTAAAATATCTTATATTGTATATATATATATTGTTTGTATGGAAATGCTATTTTGTTCATCACATTAAAAAATTACTATCTATTTATAAAATAGATGATTATCTCTCTGTCTCTCCCTATATATATATATATATAGATTCATGTCATTAACAGATGAAAAAGTTTAAAAGATTTATATATTGGACTTTTGTAGATACATTGTTCATCAGTGTCAGATATATGTAATGAATTTATTAACAGATATCATATTTATATAAATTATTGTTGCTTTATTTTTTTTGTTAATATTGAACACTTTGTTTTGCAAAAATCTGCTTGTCCTTAAATATGTTAACAGATGAAACAGGAGATTACCATGATAATTTTACTATAGTAAAAATTAACATGAACATAATATAACCTAATCATTGTCTTTTTAAATTCCATTATGATTCTCATGATGATCCTTTTTTAATATATGTCTAGGAATTTGAAGAATGAATGTTAACCACATGGAGTACAGACTTATGACATTACTCTATTTTTAGCCAGTATACTTATTTGCAAGGAGACTACTTCAAGGGAAATGATGCAAACTATTTATATTTTTCATGGTTAAATTACTCCAACTTTTGGGTAGCACCTCATCTGTCTATTTATTGATAAATACTTATTGAACTTAGTTTCACACTGAGTTCTGGGTAGGAGAGGAGGTTTGTGTCAAATGAATCTTAAAAGTAAGGAGACTCCCTGTCTTTGAAATTCACATTTGAAATCTCGGCTTTTATTTTGGTTAAAACACTGATAGGAACCTCAATGACTGAATAGGCTCATATACTACTCAAATCATAGCAGCAATGATGTCAACCCCCCCACCCCTAGCAAATAAACTTGATATGGTTTAGTCATAAAAATGTGATTATCTTCTATTTGCAACAGATGAAGCAGAAGATTACCATGATAATTTTACTATAGTGCAAAAATTAACATGACCATAAAGTAATCTAAAAGCCTTTAACCTAATCATTGTCTTTTTAAATTCTATTATGATTCTCATGATGATCCTTTTTTTTATATACGTCTATTTTACCTCAAGTTAATACTTTCTAATTATAAAGCAAATAAGAATCTGGTGTACAGTTTTAGGCATGTGTTTTTACATTGATCTAAATGCATCTCAGGTGACATCATTTTTTTCCAGCAACATAATCTTTTTACAATCATATATCTTGTATTTCTTTTTGTAAACTGGATATTTTCATATCTATTATATTTATTACTTGAAGAGTATCATAATAGTGTTTTTAATCTTTTGTCAGAAAAAATACTTCAAAGTATGTTTCATAGACTTCATATGCACTCAGATTTTCATCATATACTAACACATATACTTGTGGTAAATTTTTCATTTTACACTTCTGGCATTTTTTTGTTGTGTATATAGATAAATGCAGATATACATTTGTCAACAATATATGGAAAAATGCACCAAGATTGCTATAAAATATTAGTTAATTTCATTTTTATACTAAACAACACATCTATTGCCCCAGGCCTAAGTGTAAAGTATGGTAATCATAAAATAAAAATGTTCTGAAAGAATATCATTAATGGAAATCATTGTTTCTTGTGTTTATCTTTACATATAAGAACTGCAAGCACAAAGGAAAAATAGATTACAAAGGCAGAAACTATTGCTGTAATGAAAACAGGAGCAAGTTTCCAACATTTAACATCAAAGTTAAAAAAAAAGAAAATCTATCACTTAACAAAATTTGTTGTTTGCTTCATTTCAATCAATATAGGTAAGGATATGAATGCTTAGGTGTAAACTGCAAATGCAGCTCACGGATATGTCATATTTTAATCAAGACTAAAATTGAATTGAGTTAGAGTGAGCATGTCTGAATTGTGTAAATTTAGATATATATGTTGTATAACTTAGAGACAAGATATAGGACACTTATTTAATAAATTATTTCCACATATCACAAGATGTAATTTATAATATGACATTGTAAAGTACAGTTAGTAAAGCATTAGATTTAATTATATATTCATATATAATTATGTAAATTTTACAAATAGCAGCTTATATATATGGTGAGACAGAGAAGTACTAAGAAGAGGAAAAAAGTCAAATAACTATGTTCTGACCCCAAAAAGAAGAGGTATTGAGCAAAATTTCATGGGAAAATTAGCTCAGGGAGAGGTATTATAATGGAATGTCCCACTCACCCTATTGCTTATTGTGGACTGACTATATCAGTAGATATATATAGTGTGCACAGAACATACCTGGTGGACTTGCTTCGGGAATTATTAACTTGCTAACCAATTCTCTGTCTTTCAGTAGCATATTCTCTTTCACAATAAACCTCGTTTTCTTTCATTTATGCACGTATTGCTGTTCTTTTCACTTGAGTACCATCTTTGTCTATTTGTAACCTTCTTTAAGGATATAAGAATATATATATATATATATATATATATATATAATATTTATTTTATTTTATTTTTTTTCACATTCTCAGGTATCTCTGCAAAATATATGCCTATGAAAAATGTATAGTCTCGATCAAACTATAAAAATTGTCATGTCATTTTTTGTCATGAGTAAATCAGCTTTAGAAATAGGTGAAAAGAGAGTTATGTTCAGATAACAAAAAATTATATTAAAATCTAACTGGAAAATTAAGTTCTGAGACACATGTTTTTATATATATATATATATATGTGTGTGTGTGATGTGGTTGTAACAATATAAAAATAATTACAACCATATTCCTATTATTATGGATTTGATCAGAATCTAAAATATCCATAACAACAATAATAATAATAATAATTCTAAAGCAGCTATATATTAAATAAACTGTCACAGCTATTCCTTACAGTATATTGGAGGCACTTACCGAAATTTAAAGAAAATGTATATATGAACAAAAAACGGATATTATACACAACAATTTATCAAATTAGTCATACATCGAAATAAGTTCAGCCACAACTTCAAACTAAAGAATGCCACACTTATTAACTATTAACAGAATTAACACTCCTTGACCCCCATGTGTTAATGGGTCTGTTGCCTTGCTTGGGGTGAAATGATTAAAAAAAATAATAATAATTAGATATATAAAAAAGACTTCAACAACATTTTCTCACTTTTGTTTATGAGATATTAAATTACATCCCTGAGCATTGTCTCTAATTTACTTTGACCTTCAGTTAGCCTGATGGATATTTATGAGTGTTCTTAAAATTAAAAATTTTGAATAACTAATGACATTTTTACTTTTATTTATAAATACTTGTAGCGAAATAAAACCCTTATATTTGCCTTGATAAAGTCTGTTAGAAAATGAAATGCATTGTTTAAATTTTTCTTTTATCTTTATTTATAATACACTAGCTATTTATACTAGCATGTGTGTGTTTTCCAAATTATAAATATATACCCACATACATGATCTTTGCTCCACAATACATTGAGTAGTTTTGTTAACTGAAACACACAGAGCCATCTTAATAATAAAAAAAGAAGTATAACAAAATAAACCTACATCTCTTTCTAAAGAAGTCTTTATTCAATGGTCTAAGCAATTTGATACTATTTTATGTAAATAGAATGAAATTTTAATATTTTCTCATATCTACCAAGTTTTAACTTGTCATGAGAAGATATTAAAGTTTCTACTCTTTCAGGAATTGAATTAATCAGATCTGCCATATTGTGTATCTACCAAAACAGCTTTAGAAACATGAAGTTTGTCATTTTTAAAGATCATTTTCTGAAAAATTTCTTATTTTATAATCCAAAATGGCCTCAGTATATTCAACAGGATTCATATTAAGAGATTGATTGATACTTTTATGGAATTACCACTTTCAAGACATTTTACGGCATAGTACAGAGCTGTGCCCTCTATTGTCATTATCCATAGGTAAATATTGTGAAGTACTTTTTGCATAATAGATATATATATTTTTCTGATTTAGTATTCTTCATACTCTTTAAATGCTTTGAATGACAAGAGCTTCAAATTGCTCCCTCCATCAAAACCTGTTTGATAGTAAGCAGACAAATTCTTTGCATGACAACACTCATCAGATGCTTGAAAATTAAACCAATAAAAACTGATCAGAAAGGATGCTTGCCAAAAAATCTCAAACTAAATGTTGACTGCTTTAGAAAGTAGTTTTCTTCTGGTTTCTCCGCCATCATAATCCATGTGATGATGATACCATACTCTGCTATTCTTGAACTGTCATTGCCATATTCTCTCATGTAATTGTTTTCTAATTGATTGAAGGCACATTATTTATGATCCAAGTTGATCTGAACAAGATCCAGTGCTTTCTTTTATTAGTGAACTGTGTAATTACATGGGTCACATTTGAAAATGGAATTCCAAATTTCTATGCAATATGATACTGACATATTTTCAGAGTGGCCGGTTACATGTCTCTTTTGAAATCCGATAATTTCTATACACCATTGTGAAGTTTAAAGTGAATTGATAATTGTTAATGAGTATTTTTTAAATCAAGTAAATAATGGTGAGCAATTTAGATAACCATATATATTTTTTCAATATATTGTCTACATAAAATACAAACTTAAATTCACTTAAAGCATAACACACATTGTAAGAAATAATAATACTGAAACAATAACATCAAACATTTAAAATGAAGACATTGTGGTATTAAAGATATGCTCTTGAACTAGTTTTAAAAGTGTGCCTCAAGATTAATAACCTATTCCTAAAGTCAAGTAAAGAATTTAATACTTTCTTTATTATAATAAATGTAATACTAAGCACATGTTAACAGGTTTAATACTATCTCTCAAAAAGAGTTTTCTGATTTATCAATAGAAAACAAAACACTGTCATGATCATAGTTTGTCAATAAATCTTCAGAGAACAGGAATTCGCAAATGAATAAAATATTTTGTTTTACATGGTTATCTCTGCTATAATTTCTGTCGGGGCAAATGCTATCATGTTCTTTTAATATTATTTGGTTCATTTCTGTTAGACAGAATTTTTCAAGTGGATTTTCTTGTTACCTAAAATTGAGTGATTTTTTTTTTTTTTTTTAAAATAGAAGTGTAATTTTTCTTTAAGGTTTTATGAACACTGTTTATTATTTGATTCAAGTCTCTTTGATTAATCAACTGTGTCAAACAATAAGCAATTTTAATGAAATCTGACAGAAAAATTAAAACTTTTGTGGGATTGTTAAAATTACAGATTCACCCAGAAAGAGTTATTGCTTTTGCTACTATATGTCAAAGTTAACTATAGTAATCATTTATTACTATTGTTCGGGCAAGGTATTAGAGAAACAGAAGTATGAAAATCACAGATAATTATACAACATATAAACAGGGTCAGATTTATACCTTTTCTTAGAAAAGAAAGTTTCTCTGGCAAAATCTTGAATTCAACTTGAACTTAAAGTTTGAAAAACTAATTCCCATATGATCATTGAAGTTAAGCAACATTTAACCTGGTCAGTGCCTAGATAGGTCACCACTTGGGAATACCAGGTGCTGTAAGATTGGATGTGTGGATGATGTAATGGATACTGGCTCAGAATTGTTAATCAGCAAGCCGAGTTCCAATTCCCATTGGGTTTGTTATATTCACTTACTGGCAAATACCCTTGGGAAATGTATAAAACCACATCTTCTTCCCCCTGGATATGGGTTAATTAGCAAGACTTGTATCACTAAATCATTATTTTTTTTAAATTCATACAATATAAATGTTTTTAATGGTTTTAAATAACCTGCAAAAGGTTAATAAATCACAGAAAAAAATCAATCAATCAATTCAGTTTGTACATTTTATTTCTTGAGCAGTTTCAATTAAATGTAAATATAAGTAATATGGATAATAAAAGTTTTTTTTTATTTTTATTCTAATTTTACTGCCTGTCATTCTTCAGTCAGTTTTAGATTGGGTAAGGATTTATTTTTGCTAACTTCAAATCCTATCATTGATAGGTCACTTGTTAAACAAAATAAAAATGTTAGAGATTATCCAGTTATAATTTATCAGTAAATATCCAAGACAGTTAAACAAAACTTGATCACTTAAAAAAAAGTCATTTACAAATTAATAAATTATTTTTGTCATATCATTTATTAACAATCCATTATACATAAAAGGTCCTAACATACTTTAGATTTCTTTTTAATGATAAACTTAGACTGAAATGTAATTATTTCTAGATGAACATTAGTTTTATAAGTAGGATTTTATGCTATACCCCATAGGTGACATAAATTTATTGAATCAGACCTTATCTGACACTCATTACCATCATGGACTCTTGGATAACATTTAATTTAAAAGATTTCAAATACCCACATTTTAGGAAATCTAGATCTTGAATTTTTAGAAACAATAAGACTGAATTATCTTTTAATGATGACTTCTAATTAAACATATCTGAAGGGTTAATGTTTATGGATATTTCTTGTACTACAAATATAAACAGAGCATGATACTTTTAAGTCTTTATTTTTGTGACTGCCAAAAAGAAGACGTGGACGGGGGAGTAGTCATAAGTTTCATTTCTGGCTAGGAAGTTTTCAGCTTGACAGCTACTTGATATGGTTAAAGAAAGAGATACATATTCCATTTAGTTAAACTGCCAGAAAATCTTGGTTCAATTTAGCATTGCAAATGAAGCCGTCACTAAAAACTTAAAATATTTTGGAATTTTCAAAAACTAATATGCTAAAGCCAAGCTTCCATGTCCAATTATTAATCATAGAAAATTTGGTAGCCATAGCCCTAGTTGAGTTACATGATAATAGACTGACGGTGGAAAATGACATTTGATGAATTGTAGCAAGATGAGGTAACAAATAATTTCTTATCTTTAGACAAGGTCTAAAATAATAAGAACTGATGTAGATATTTATTATTATTATTATTATTGCTACTATAATTCATTATTTTCTTCTTGTTTATTCTCATTATTGTAGTTATGAAAAATGTTCAGTGCAAGGCAAAAAAAATGAAACTCAAATTCAGATTACATTTCTAAGGCTTCATTGATAGAGTTCATTTTTTTTATGTTATTAAATAAAAAGAAAAATGTATGCAAGTTTTCTTTTTTTAAGTTTTTTTTTTTTTTACAGCTTAGTACATGTAACCATTTTAACATCTACACATTTGAAATAATTATAATTATTATTCCTAAGAGAACAATACTTATTATGGGACAATTATCAAAATTTGAAATGGGTTATCAAAAAAAGTTTAAAAATTAGTTCTTACAAGAAATAATAAACACCATATTCTATTTAACTGGTTCATGGTCATAATGAAACCAATTCTTATAGACCTTACATAAGGTTGCTGCTGGAATCTGAAATACTTTGGGCAAAATTGGAAATATATCTGAATCACACATCCTTAGCTTAAGTAAATCCTGCAGGGAAAACTTTGAAGATGATGCCAGGTTCAGTCATGAATTGGCTAAACTTATGTGAGACTACAAGAATATCAGAGATTTTATTAATTAAATAACAGTTACGAATTTTTTACCTGTTAAATACGTAAGTATATGAAATCATTGCACATGAACACGATTTTAAGGTCCAATTTTGTCAGATATAAATATCCATATGAAAAATTTATTAATCTCAGCTAAAGCTGGTTTTAGTTGGACAATATAAATAGGGTGAAAAAATTCATAAATTTGTAAATTATTTAAAATCCACTTAAGAGAAATCAAACGCTGTAAATAAATAAATTAATGAAAAATGAAAATGTATCAATGGTAAACTAGAAAATAAATAATTCCACTTATCAACCCTAGAAATATTCTTTTTTTTTTAAAATTTTGTTTCCCTCTATGATGTAAGCAATTGTAGCTAACCACATTGCTTCTTCTTTATTATCTGTGAATTACTATGCCTTCTTGGGAAAGACTGAAATGTTTTTTTATTGCCTTATCCATTGTAAGAGAATGAAAATTCTCTTACAGTGGTTGCCACCATAAGAGACTAGATATCCCAATTTATCCTGTTATTTAACCCATATCTGGGAGAGTATAGATGGATCCATGCCTTTCCTAAAGGCATTTGTGCATAACTAAATGCAGGGCAAACCGGAATTTGATCTCAGCTTGCCAATTATACTTTCTATGCTGACAACCACTGCACTACCTGCACATCCTATCCAGAGATGCTAATATAAATTAAGAATTTTAACACATTATCTGTCTATATCTCTGATATGAGGTATTATGATTATTTACATTATTTGGGCTGTGATCCTCATCTTCATTGCCATATTCACAATGTTTCAGTTGTTGTACGCTTCAGCCTTCTTCAGGGGATTGGAATTTCGAACTGAAACCTTTATTTTGTCCACCAGGATTGTTCTAATTCCACGTGCCATGCCTCTTTACGATGTCTCAGTTATTTCTCTTTAACTCCTCTCTCCAAGTATTTTGGTTCACCACTGCTGTTGACTGGTATAGAACTCACAACTCTTTGGGTGTAGTCACTGAATCTAACCAATGCCTTTATCTACTAGGCCATGTGTCCTTAACATGTTATGTTTATAATAATTGTTGCAGAATTTATATTTGGGGTAATATTATCTTTATAGAGTGCTAATGAACTTCCAGGGAAGATTTATTTTTTTTATCTTTTAGAGTAACAACATCAATGCATTCTCTGCTATATTTTTTCTTCTCATTCTATTACTCTATTATAAAAATGGGATAAAATGGATGTTTTACCATGAACTTTTGGTCAGAAACCTAGTATCCCAGATGAATAATACTACAAAGAGTTCAATTCTGGATGCACCACATCTATAACTCTTTACCAGATGAAGATAAGGTTAGTAAAGAAAAGCAGTGATGGAATATAATATTTGGGATGCTTCTATATGCAAAATATATAAATATATAATTGGTCATACAAGCAAGTAATTCTAGTGTGGAATCACAATTTCTTTCTTTAGAATGTATACAGATAGAAATTAAAACAATTCACTTCAAGTGATGAAATATCAAACATTTTATTACTGAGCTTCATCTACTGTCAATGAGCTTATATCTGTAAGCATGAGTCAGATTGCTATCTGACAAAATTTTTGTAGTAATCATTGGAAAGTAGGCTTATAAAGCTTGCTTTAATAATTAGCCAGACTGCATGCAGTTTAGAAGACATTTAGGTTAGGATATCAGAAAAAGTTAAAGTGGTTGCAATAGAATCTATAAGCAAATAGGGATGAAAGTAGTAGTATCTACAAATATTATTTGCAGTAGTATGTACACTGGGAGCAATACAGCAAACAAAAAATATGTGAGTATAATATGGCTTCAGTTGATTGATGTAGAAAAATACATTTCATAGAGACCAGTAACTTATACTTAATTTGCATACACAGTAGCATATATACACACAAGCTTTACCAGAAATGGATATTCCCATAGATTTATATTCTGACTAACACACATGCCCATATATATATATGTGTGTGTGTGTGCACGTACAAAAGTTGCTCTGAAAGTAATACCCCCTATTTGCTTATACTTGTCCATAATGTCAAAGGTAGATGTTGGTGGTATGGCAGTACATGTCAAAACTTCCCATAAATAACCCATAATTCACCCACTCCTATGACTGACAGTAGCTGGGTTGGCAAGATGTCTGATATGAAAGTGTGTATGAAGCAAAAGTATCTTGTAGGCAGAAAAAAAATTGTACACCTTGACATTCATTGATGCTTGCTGAACAGTTATAGAGACCAAACAGTGGGTTTGAGCATAGTTAGACAGTGAATAATGTATGATAAACCACATTGCACGTAGCTTTGCACAGCTGTAAACCAGTGAAATGCAGAGATCTTGGCAAAAATATATAACTAGTTCTGGTGATGATGTGGAGGACAAAAATGTTTTGTAGCTGAAAACTTGCTCTTTTTAACTATGTTATTGCATTTTGTTGTAAATTACATGGAAATAAATAGGGACCATTACTTTTGGCAAATTCCTCATATATGCATATATTATTTCCTTTCTTTTCCAGTAGATTGTAAAAGCTAGTCCTAATATTCAGTCATTTATATATTACATTATACACTATAGTCTAAGATGCCGCTCTGAACAGTATTTCTTAACTAACTTATTTAGACTGTTAATTATGAAGAAACAATTCTGAAAAATTTAATCCATAATGCTTGATTCCCTTTTCAGAAATTTCATACAAATTGATTTAAAGATAGATTTTTAGTTCTAACAAAAGAAGAAAACTTTTAATAATAATATAAGTGACCAATGGAGAAATTAGCCTGTGGTCATTGTTGTGAAGTAGCAGGAGAATGTTAGCCAATGTGTGTCATCCCATCATTGGTAAGAGAGACTAGTGCAAAGACTGATTTAATCTGATAGACAAACTCCCTGAAGAAGCTGAATGTGCTAAGATTTTTTTAATTAATTCTTTGGAGATGGAATTGTTGGCAACCATCAGACATTTTGCTAGAATTTTGTACATTAAATAAAAATGCAAGTTTTTCATTTTTTTTTGTTTCTTTTTTTTACTAAGAGATACAATTTGGTAGCAAAGTAAGGTAGGAGCATAAAATAAATTAAATATTGAAACTTGAAATATTTTCTGTGATATATTTTCAAAGTAAAATCCAAAGCAACTTGTAAAAAAGTGAAGAATACATCTTTGACATAAAAATGATGAGAAGCAATCCCTTTTGTCAATTTTTGAAATTTTTACAATATTTTTTTTAAAGAAAAATCTTTGAAACAATTTGGACCAAAACCAAAAACATTCCAAATATTTCTAAACAGTTCTCAGATAAAAATGTGAGTTTGCAAACTTAATATTTTGTATAAATTTTACTTCAAAACAAAAGTTAGACAATTTCTTTCAAAATAAAAAATAAATTCATTAAAAGGATTATTTCAACTGATGACACAGTTTCAGTTATTTTACAACTGTTATTCAGGATTCTCTTCAAAAGTGAAGGAGAGGATAGAATGATCAATATTCCAAACTAAATCAACCTTACTTCTGATTTCTGGTTCTGTGCCAATTTCCATCTCAGTGATGACCTTTGCTCTGAGCAGTTTTCATACAGGATCCTTCCTCTCTGACTTTCAACCAATCATCTTTATATTATTGTGACACCTGTCCTCAAGGCAGCATGTGGTACACTGGCTTTCTTCCCAGAAACAATTAGATGGACCTGGTTTCTCTTAAAATTGCTTTTTCCTATGAGCTCAGTCTCCAAGAGTTGCCTAAGCACCATCTGTTTTACACAATTCATCCTCTTCTAAATGAAGGAGACTTGTATCAGATTAAGGGAATTTTCCTTTTCTCGAATTTCTCTGCTCTGTACATAAAATAGGTGTTTGTATCATAAATTTAGTTTTATGAAGTCACTAAAAAATTTAAATATAGATGGTATATTAAGTGAAATTACAATTCAGAAATCCAAAGTGTAGGAAACTCTTTTATTTAAAACTATGATCATCATAAAAGAAATTAGATTTGAATAATTGAGGTGGATACATGGAAAAATAATGTTCTTTTTTATGTCAATTTGAAAACTTTGCTTGTTGTCTTACATGAGTAACACATTCAAGAATTTGTTCATTAAACTAATTGTACTTTTTGGATAATTAATATGATAAATATTCCTTATAGTTTTAAATATTAACTATTCATTAGAAGTAAACAGTGAAATCAATTCATTTGAGGAAGATATGATTAATTCAAGTGATTCATCACTGATAGAAAACTAATCCATGACTAGGTAAGTAATTAGAATTGGATTGAATTATGCAAGATAGAAGTTAAGCAAAATCATTTTGATATGTATAATATCAACTATTTAAGATTTCCATTTCCAAAAACAATCTGTAGAGGTTAAATATTGACTATTGGTTACTTTTCAAAAAAATTTTCAGTATGTGTGAAATATTTTCTTCCAAAGAATAGTAGCATTAGTTTCAATATAGACGTCCAATACATTTTTTGTGATGTTAAAAAGGATCTGCTAAATTAATTTTAACAAAAATTAGCAGAACAATTTTGAGAATCTGTCTGAATTTGATAAGACAAGATAGTCATGACAATGAAGATATTCTTCCAAAGAGACAGGATATGGATTTTTTTAAAGTGGGAATCATACATGAATGTCATGTAAAAGACAAAAATTATCAATCTACTTTGGTAATTGCTTTTTGGCATACAACATGTATTAGGGATTAACATTTATCCCACTCTTTTCAGTGCAATAGGGATTGAATCTTCCTAAACTGAACATAGTCATATACAGAGTATATAAAATGTCAATTTTGGCCAATAATTTGGTTTACCAGAGATTAGACACATAGCACTTAGATGCCTTGAGGTAAACACTAAAATCCTTTTCTAATAGTAAAGTGATTTTGTGTCCAATCCCTCCAGGTATGAAGTGTAGAGATTTTCTCAACACCATTCAACTTTCAAACAATTACTCACATATTTTAAAATAAAGTAATATGTATTTAAAAATATTAAAAAGTATTTACAAATAAAAGAATACATAGTAAGAAATATTTACAAATAAAAAATACATAACAAGAAATGTTTATAAATAATTCTAACCCTTCAAGATGGCAGGCATTTGTGAGGATGTATTCCTGAGAAAGAAGAAGCATGCAAAAATATAGTACCTGTGTGAGAAAAAGAAGACAAACTGCAAATTTCTTTCAAATATGCAGGTAAACTGTTTCTTGACCTCATATATGTCAGGTTTTCTTTTTGAAGAATATTCCCATTGAACTATATAGAAGCAACATTTGTATTCATCAAAGTTACAATTTATATTCAGTGGATTTCACTTCACTGGGAAACAATGGAATCCCAAATTTTGGTACTATAAGTGGTTGTTCTTTTAAAAGAGATCTGCATAAAAAGGAAAATCTGATTAAAAATGTTGATTCTGTTTTTTTACACATTTGGTTCTACTAAGTGGCTTTTCCTTGTAATCGATGTTCCATTTAGCCGGAATCTTTTTAAGCTGAAGATAAAGTAATTATTTTCTTTTCTTACATTGCTGTCCTTGAGGATATAATTTAGAGTTAGGACATTTATCTCTAGTGTACAAGAGTTGTTTCAACATCTGCAAAATCAAGACTTTTTTTTGCTTAAAATTCACTTTGCAGAAGAACATTTTAATTTTAAAATCAGTGTTAACAAGATGCTTTTGTTTTTTAAGGTAGGAATAGCATCTGTTTCACAGGAGAAAATCCTACATTAATATTCTGAAAAAAAAACATGAGCCAATGAAGAGAAAATGCAGGTGCTACCAGCTTTTTAATGTCCTTAAATACCTCCAGATGAATTCAAAGGGATCAAGCAAGCTATTGAATTAATGGATTCAAAAATACAATTTTAAACTGAATGAAGAACAAAGAGATGATTATGCCATAATATGTGATGATAAAGTGGTTTGGGATTGAAAAAAAATACCAAAGAGCTGACAGGCAGAAATTAACTAAGCAGCTAAAATATCAAAGGAGCAAAAAATGATGTGTCAAATGCATTTCAGGTTAATAACAGCTAGCATGGGAATTACATACTAAGCTTGTTGTTTTTGTAAGCTACGATATCACAGGAAGGGTTTATTAAACAAATATGTCATTTCTATAATTCATTTAATGATTATTCATATAGTGAAATCACAAAATTTTGGTCGTGAGGGAAATATGAATCAATAATTAAAGTTGTTTTCTTTGCACAAACTGCACTTGAGCCCAGTATATACAAGCAAGGATTCAGCTTTTCTTATTACTGACTTTAGAGCTACTCCCCAGTACATACATTTATATTAATTATGTCAGAAATGTATTCTTGTCATTCTCTAGTAAGATAGATAATATATAATCTGTTTAAGCTCACTTAACAGTTTTTGGCCAGAAGTGTTCAAATGCAACTGCTAGTTTCAAATGCTTACTTAACTGTACCAGCTAAGGGAAATCACATTATTTGAGGAGTTTCAACAGCAGCAATGACTAAAATGGGTAGCACATCTAACTTGAAGAGAGAATAATGACATAGACAAAATGTTGAGGTTTGACACAACCCCAATCAAAAGACAAAGACGGAAACTCCCATCAATACTGGAAAAAGCATTAAAGGTTACTGGACTTGAAAAACCTATTTTCCTGAAAAATTGTTTTAAGAGAAAAATTTTATAAATTTCAGTTGATAGCAGCACAGACTGCTCAATTAATGAATGAATACCAAATGTTTCCTTATAAGGAAACTCCTAATATTACCATTGTAATAAACAAGAAACAATTCCAAATCATCTAGATGAAAAGATCTTGTGTCTCATCACATGAATTGCATTTAAACTGAGTTTCATTCTTCTGCTGGAATAATTACCATTTTGATTAAAATCAATGGACATTGGGTTTTCTAATCCTTTTATAAACTTTAAAAACTCAATAAATAATAAAAATAATTAAATTCTAACCAAAATTCAAGGGAAGTAAATCAGATTGGTCACTATATTTCAGCATTAAAATAAATTATTGATTCTATTCAAGTAGCTTGTTTAAATAAAGTAGATTAAATGTTCAATATTTTTTAAAAAGCACTTCACTATAATTACAAAGTTATTGAACTAAATGCTGTAATATGCTTTAAACAAAAAATCCGTTAAAAAAGATGTAACCCATATAATTTCTGTCTCTGCTAATTCAATATTATGGGATTGCTCCACTTTGTTTTCTATGAATACAGAATAAAAATATGTTATCAAACCACTTTTCTCTATGATATTTTAATACCCTTCAAATGTTTTTCATTTCTTGTTCTGTAAACCATAATTTTTTTGCTTGTTTTACCATATGTTCAAGAGTATTTCCACTTGGAAGGATGCCTGCAGATCTTACCTTAATGACTTGTGCCTTCATTATTTAAATACAGTGATTGACAGCTGGCATTCACTCTCATGCCCCAGCCCCCTTTGCCCCCTTTTTTTTAAAAAAAAAATGCAGAGATCCAGTTCTGTGGCATACTTCTCATATTTTCTTTAAAACAGCCAACTGTCATTAGTGTTCCCTAGAGGAAAAGCTAGGGTCAAGTTCAAGTCAAACATCCTAGGCGCCTTCTATACTGGACAAGTCATCTTAGTTAAGGATAGGATTTCAAGGACATAGTGAAATGAAGAGATAACATCACTCATCCATGTCATGTGTTGGATAGAAGAAGAGACACTGTCTGATATATAATCTGTATCAAGAGGCAGTCATGATGCATATAGCTGTATTGTGATACATGAAACTTTGCTGGCCCAGACCTTTAAGATCTGTGCTTTGGCAAATATTCTATCAGTTTTCATTGGCAGTAAAAAGCAAACAAAGGTAAAACCTGTACACAAGCACACATACAAACACAGAAAAGTCAATTTACTTGCAACAACATGTTAACTGATTTGTCAGCTGACCAATGTAAGTTAGAATGTTCAGGTAGCAGATTAACTTTAAAGGATATTAGAAACTTCCACTCATATAAGCACTGTTGTTTAAGATAGATATTTTGAAATTATGCCAGGTTTATTTTTTGTTTACTTTTTTAATTACATTGCATATACAGACCAATGAATAAAGGATATCAAATCCTTTCAGTTTTACTATATTAGAAATGAATGAAAAAAATTCCTTATTAAATGTATTCTTAAAAATACTACAGTAGAATTCTCAAAAAGGAAGCAATTATTTAAATACAGGAGATAGTTTGTAATGTGCAAAAACTAAAAAGCACATCCTTGGATTGAAAATGTTCTTTAATATTCCTGCAATAATATGACTGGTTGCAGTTATCTTTTAATCGTTTAGAATATCAGATTTTCAGCTAAGAAGGTAGTCATGCTATTTTACACATTTGAATTTAACACAGGAATTGGAAACCTAGGAGATGTGCATGCTACACAAAGTGATTTAATGTAATGTTGTTTTAACAGTAAAAATCAACAAACTAACTTTTTTAATGAACATTATAAATTTTTTATCCATGAGACTCTCTTCTTTAAACCATGATATAGAAAAAGAATAAAAAGAGAGATTGAATAAGAGAACCTTTTCTCCCAACCTCCTGCTGTAACTTTTATTCATGCTTTTGCATTCTTGATAACACCTGTGTGCTGATTTGCCACAAAGCAGAATTAATTTACATATTGATCTATGATGACCTCAACAGTATTATTACATTATTCTCTCTTAGTACATTACAGAATCTGGGACATACTGAAGTTAATAAGATCAGGTTGTTGTAGAATGATAAAAGACTTAAACAGCTCAGGAAAAGAAAATTAGGCGATTTTTCAAACTTGTAACCAAAAATCTGTGAAAAATCAGTGATTCAAAGATTTTAAGTTCAAGTGAAACAAAGCATAAAGTTAAGCATCACACAAACAAAAGTTAAGAATCATCGAAAACATCAATATAGCTGTAACCTTATATGTATCTGCATCTCTTTATGGTGATATGAGTGAAAGCAATGTGTAACCAGCTTGTAGTGTTATCATATGGATTTAATATTTACTGTGCAGCTTAAAAAGCATTGAGTATTGCCTGATGAAATGCTATCATAACATATATCAAAATGTTTATTAAAACTGTTAAGTTGTTATAAGTATTCTCTATTTTTACCAGGAATGAATGAATCATATTTTAGAGTATTGCCACAGTTTGGAAACACATATTATTATTCTTCAAAGAAAATTCTGTTTTAATTAACATTGAAATGTATTTTATGTCTTCAAAATTAAAGTATTCACAAGATGCATGTTGTTATGTCTATTTGTGTGATTCTGAAATTTATGTAATTCTATTTAAAGTAAAAATAATTTTATTTAAAAGGCATTTTTAAATCAAGAAATATAAATTTGTGCTGGTGTCTGTGTATTACACATAGAGAAAGGTAATAAGTACATGAATCTTATTAATTTGCAAACTTTGGGTGCAATCCAATACTATTTTTAAATTAGAATGATGTCACATCATGTGTATTTTAACAGAGATATTTAATAAATCACACTGGATTTTTTTTTCATATAACAAACATTTTACCTATCAAAATATTTAGTAATGTCAGAGGAAACATGTTTTTCTAATGTTCCACACTACCTCAAACAAAAGGCAAGAAAGGAAATCCTGATCAATACTGAAAAGATCAATAACAGCTGATGGACATGAGAACTAGCAGAAACTACATCACTTGAGGACTTTCAATAGAAGCAACCACTAAAATGTAACTTGAAGAGAAAATAATTATATAATCAAGATGTTGACAATTCAGACTACTTTAAATTAAAGGTTAGTAAAGAAACCCCCATGAATATGAGTTATTGGACTTGATTTAATTTGTAAATATTTTGTTCATTTTTTCCCAGATATCTATATGCATATGTATATGAATATTTACTGCATTTTATGGTGTGCATTCTATGTCCATTGCTACAGTTTAGCTATATTTCATCAATCTGATTTACTGTTTAGTTTAACTAGCAGCCAAAGACCAGAATACTGAGGGAATAAGATATGTAAACAAATGTCAAATAAATTATCTTCTATTTACACCTGCACCCTTTTTCAATGCATCTCATAAAAAGAAAAAAAAAGAGGATAAATGTTTTTATATAAAACTAATAGATACATGCAGATACATTTACATACATGTGTATTTGTGTAATATATATATATATATATATATACATACACACATCCTCATACATTTTGTGTAAATATATAAAAATAACCTCAGCATTGTTGATTATGTTTATAATTTTTTTAAACGATTTAAGTGTAATTTTCACAATGCATACAGGAACTTTCTCATTCCATAATCTATTTTTACAATTGGATGCCTTCCCTTAGAAATATTTACAGTTTTTATTAATTTAATATTTGATTCCATATACCTGATAGTAATATTTGTAGATTTGTAGGAATAGGCCATCTTTGGTACATAATGATCGATTTAAACTCAATAAAAATGTCATTTTGTCTGAATAGGTAGCTAACAACTATGTCATGAGAAATTATTTGTATTATTAGAAATTTAACAATTATAACAATGCGTTTACCCCTTACACTTATAAAAGGAATGATGAAATAAGATCAGTAGCAGTCAGATTAAAGTGAAAGAAAATATTTGTTTGGTAACAAGTTTCTTAAATAATGAAACTTTGCCAGAGATTTTATATGAAATTTTCTAATTGAAATGAATTAAAATGACACCATAACCTAGTGCTTTTGAATATCTTCATATAAAAAAAAATATGAACATTATTTTTATAATTCTTCTGTGAATCAGAAATACTAATATATTGACCCAAGTTATCTTAATGCTAAGAAATATTTTGATTTATATCAAGTAAAGTGGAAAGTGTGTGTATATATATATATATATATATATATATATAAATGAGGGTTCACTTGAAAGACTGGTAAAACAAGTTTTTTCTCCCCATTTGATGTTATGCCAGAGACATAACTGAGCAAAGTAAATATTTTTAACATAGATATTTTTATTATTATTATTAATAATTCATGCCTAACTAAAATTCTTGTATCAAAATCTGCTTTCATTAAAAAGGCAACCAAAACAATCCTTGCAAATATTTTTTTAAATCTGAAATTTTTGTCAGAAAATAAAACATTAATAAAACTGAATTTATTTATATGTCAATATGTACCCCACTCTCTCTCATTATATGTTATAGATTACTCTATACCTATATATTGTTAAAGAGAGAATGTTAGAAATGCTAGAATGTTAATTCTAATTATTGCATTTATATATTGATATATTTTGTTTAATCATCTTCGCATTGTTTATAAAACACATGTTTATTAATGATTATTTTTATTTACAGTGTTCAAACTGTTGTCCACATCTTTGTTGTCATATCCACAATGTTTTGGCTATTTGACACTCCCACCTATTTCAGGTGATTGGAATTTCAAACTGAATCCTTTATTCCATCCATTGGGATAGATTGTTCTAGTTCCACATGCCATACCTTTTCTGGATATTTCAGTTTCAGTTATTTCCCTTTAGTAACTCAACTCTCCAGGTTTTTGTTCACATCTGCCAGTTATTGAACTCACCACTTTTAGGTCAAGTCACTGGATTACTTCAACCAATGCTTTTATCCACTAAGCCATGTGTTCTTGGGGATGTTGTGAATATGACAACAAAAGTGAGGACAACAGTTACAATACCTAATCTCAGAAATATAGACAGAGATTATTAATATTATTTATATTTGTCCTCATCTTTGGTTTTATTATCACAAGCTTTTGGCCATTGTGCCCTTTGGCCTTCTTTAGATATTTGTTTATCCAGGTTACCTTCAGGGAATTTCAAACTGAATCATTCATTTAATCTATGGGGTAGATTATGCTTGTTCTACTATCCAGGTCTCATCTTGTTCTTATTTACTTCTACTGACCAGGTCTCATCTTGTTCTTATTTACTATTGCTTAGTTATTGAAATAACTGAGTATTTCTAAATAAGACTTAGACAGAGGAATGAGAACAATCTACATTCTAAATAGGGTTCTGTTCAAAATTCTCTTTAAGTAGCCCAGATCAAGAAACACCTGAAAAAGGCTGTAGGGTACAACAGTGGAAATGTGATAGCAACAACAACAACAAAAATGAAAGAAATAGTCTGAATGTAAATAATGATAATTCCTTATCCCAGAAATTCAGACAGACCATTTATAGTTTTAAATCATTTCCACACCTAGAGAAAAGTGAAAATGGTTTTGAATGCTATTACATATTTGACTTTAATTATCCAAGAGGTATATACATCAAAATAACTCTAAATAAAATAACAAGTACTTTGATTTATAATGCTTACCAAAAAGTGTTTACCAATTTCTGTCATTTTAGAATTGGAATGACTAACACTCCCTTCCATCTGAGAATATCTTCCTTTTAGGCCCAGTTAATTTTTATTGCATTTTATGCTTCAATATCAATTTGTTCAATAAATCTTATTAATGTTTATTATTTATCAAATATTACCAAATAATTAGTCTACCAAGAAAGATTTGTTACTGATACACTACATTTGTAAATATAAGCAGACTCATACACTGTTTTCTCTTCCTTATTCTTCTTGAGCCATTTCAACATCTCTTTTCCAATAAGTGGAACTATTGTGTATAAATGACAGTTAAGTAAACTTTTTTGTAGATTTTTTTAATTATAGACAGAATACACAAAATGAATTGAGTCAGCAGAAAAGTATGTACTTACAGCAGAAGGCACTGAAACTTCAGTGATTACAAATCAAGCAGTACCAGCAAGAATATGGCTGCCAAGGAAAGCAAGCAGCAATTCTATGTAAGGACACATGTACTGGATTTGTATTTGCACACACACACAATGGTTGGTGAATGGTACCTTTGGGTGCAGTTCGATATGACTGAAAATCTCTCTTAACAATTTTCACTAGCTCAATTCAGAATCAGTAAGAAACCGAGTTGGACTCAATCTCAGCCAACTCTCAAGTTTTCACATAAATATGTGTGTGTTGCTAATTGGGAAATATATATTGACTAAAGGTTACAAGGTAAAAATAGTTTTTCCATATTTATGTTTTAATGTCTGAGTGTGTTTCTTTCTCTTTATATATATATATATATATATATATATATATATATATATATATATATTCATGCATAAAAGAAAGAAAACTGTAATAAAGTAATCAGCAGGGGGAAACAAACCCACTGATAGAGCAACCAATCTGCCAAGGAATTATTAATAAGAATGCTGCTAAGATGTCAGCATGTCTGAATCTAGATATAGAAATAAGTTTTAAAAAATAAATGGGCACAAAAATGTATTTTAGTGATGAGAGTAAAAAAGAAATTTTGAAAGTCAAAAGAACAGATTCTAAATGCCATCTTCTAAACCAATCCATCCTTAGAAGAAAGGTTACAAGATCTAGTATTCCACTTTCATTCTTGGTGAAATAAAATCTATTTGACATTTTTAAAAGAGACTCTTGTAAATGATCAGGAATTTCTTTCATATTTTCTACTCTGAAAACTTGTGTGTTTTCTTTTTAATATTTGTTTCCTAAAATCCTTACAAATTATTTTAAAAAATTTTCTTTTTTGAATAAAAATATTAAAAATTCAAAAGTACAACATAGTATAATGTGATGTCAGATGATATTTTTAAAGAAGTTTTACCAATATTCTCTCAAACAACAGTTTTCATTTTTATGACTCAGAGCATTTGTCCAAAAAATACACACGGTTTCATTCTAAGCTAAATCTTTCTTTATTTGGTAGGTACAGTGTTTTGTTCACATGGCAATAAAAATATTATAAATTAAAGTTTTCAGATAGCAAAAATCTAAAAAAAATCAGCTACTGCAAATGCATAAGTAAGGCTGAGAAAATTTCTAAAGAAGCATGATGGCACTTCATTTAAGTCAACTGTTACTTATAACTGGGTGAAGAAATATTTCTTAAGTTTGGGAAATTTTTGAGAAAAAGTATCATGTTGAGTAACAGACAACAATAGACAATCTGAGCTTGATAGTTCAATTCATGAAATTCTAGTCAACATCTTTAAATCAAATAATTGAATTATTTGATAGGTATGAAGAAAAATAATTTTTTAAAGGCACATTGTCTTGTAAAATTTGGAAAAATTTGCAAACCTTGTCTTTTTAAAATATCAACCTAGTGATTCTAGCTGGATAAGTGCAGAGAAACTTTAAAATTTCATTGTACAAGTTTTAGGCTAGAGAGTTTGAAAAAAAAAATATGTTGATATCCACATTGTTCATTTTTTTTAAATAACTGGTTAATATTTCTCTCTTGTTTGTGGCTATTTATCTGGTATTGTGGTTGGTGTTTATTGTCTTATTACTGAAATTCAATTATAAATATTGAGAAAATAAATTATGATTTAGAACCGTTTTAATTCTTTTATGGTTGTTCTTGAATAGAAAGTATTTTGAAAATTGTGGAATTACAATGAGAAGAATAAAACATAGAAGATTGAGGAAAGTAATATACTAGGAATCAAAATTGCATTAAATCATCTAAGACTTAAGGGAAATTTTAATGAAGTTTTGCACTAAAGTAGCTTCAGTAATTTGGCTCTAAAAGCGTTAAAAGAAAATATTTGTTAGATCTGATAAAATTTGATAATGCATCTTAGCCATTTGAGAAATGAACAAAAAGTAATGAGTCAGTCAATGTATTTGAGATCATAGTCACTGGGAACTCCACAATGATTTCCTTAGCTGCATAATATGTACTTTGCCAGGGCTACATTTGGTTTTGAAATCGGAGATGTCATCCTCCTAGACTTACTGGCAAACAAGGCTGAAGAGCCTAGTCTGTTTTATTATTTAACCCATAGGTGGGGGACAATATATAGATTCATACCTTTCCCAAGGGTATTTGTGTATAATTGAATGTAATGAAGTTAACTGAAATTTGAACTTGGCTCAATGATTTCTTTATCTGAACTGATATCTATCATACCACCTGTGCTGTGCATCCAATTATTTTAATAATACAAGAGAAAAACCTCATATTTTAATGTTTTAAAAAATTATGTATACATATAAAATTTAAAAAATTTAGTGAAAAACACTCATACCCTTGCCATATATATTACATACTGTTGAATCTTAACATTTATTATGCATTTGCTGCAGAAAAAAAAAATCTTATAATTGACCATACTTTTGACCAGATATAGAGAGTTATGGCCAGAATATGCCATTTGATGCCACATAGTCGAATTTCAGTTTCTCACCAGGTCAAGAACCCCCACTTCCACTAAGATGGTGGTGGAATAAGCTAGCATGGAGTTTCTTCTCTTTCCAAATTTTTTTTTTTTTTTTTTTGGTTTTCAATTTTTTTTTACAAACGTAAAAAGCAAAAAGCAGAATTCCCACTCTTTTTAACTGTGTCACATATTCCTGGTCAGTGTCCATCAAAAAACATTCATTAAATTCTATGACCCCAACAATTAACATTACATTAATATGCATATTATCAATGAGGATGTATACATACACATACACATATGTATATACACGTTAAAACAATGATTACAACATGAAATAGGATAGTTGAAGAAGAAGATATTGGAAAGAATAAAAAATAATTAAAATTAAAACATAAAAATAAAAATAGCTTCAAAAGTCACAGGGTACATACATTTAAGGTCAGGTGTATTTACTTGGTGGAATCTTTTGACTAAATATAAAGAATTATGGTTAGAATATGTCATTTGATGCCATAGAGTAGAATTTCAGTTTTTCGACAAGTCAAGAACCCCCACTGTTCTCCTGTATGGTAGCAAATGCTGGGCAAATCTCAAAGATGAGGATGAGACTTGAAGCAGCAGAAATGTGGTTCTACAGAAAGATGCTGAGGATACCATAAGCTGAACATGTGAGTAACAAGGTTTTGGGGAGAATGGAGACAAAAAGGAAACATACATAACATCAAGAAAAGGCAGGTGAAATTTTTGGGTCATGTAATGAAGAAGGAGGGCTTGGAAAATCTGATACTCACAGGAGAGATTGTGGTGAAAGAGGGACAGAGGAAAGCAGTGCATAAGATACTTGATGTACTTGAGCAGATGGATGGTAGAACAGGGTTTGGAAGAAATAACAAAAAGTCAAAACTTATTAAGAGCTACAAGAAACAGGAAGTTTTGAAGGGTCATGATCGCCTATGTCCTGAATGGATATGGCACATGAAAGAAGTAGTAAGTGTATTTCAATAATTTGTAAAATTTATGTTGATCCTTATTTAGCAACATTGAATAGCATAAAGTCTGTTCATCCAGGATGAGAACAGGATTAGATGTTTACTTATTATCTTCCAGTTTTCCAGTGAGTAGACGAAATATATTATAGTCATACAGACAGAAAGGACTATTAATGATCTCTGGAGAAAAAGATAACATGTAACATTATAGTAATTGTATTTTATGGAAGTGTAGGAATTATTAAGCATTCTGTATGTAAGTAGGTAATTTTATACGAATCTGTTGATACATAGATTAAAGTCTTTTATGTGTTCATGTTAATGCAGCACTGAATTTTTTATCAATTTTTTGCTATCAATTCAATTAATTCTGAATTTTTAAAAAAAATTTTCCATTCTGATAGGATTTAAGTTAATATAAATTTAAAAGAAGCAGAATCTACTTACCTTTTCTGATTTGTAATAATACATGCAGTTGTCCTTTCTGAGGACAAACCATCTTTTCCTCCAAGCTGCCCTCTTTAGTAGAGGCAGATGGCTGTTTCCTAGTTTTAGCATGTAGCCAGTCATTACCGGGGCTTCAAGATCACGACTGTAGCAGACATTACTTAAGCCAACAGACAGGGAGACGCTGTTTTTGGCTAAAAAAAAAAAAAAAAAATTCAAGTTGTTTTTCTTTTAAAGTTTAAATGCAGTAACTGTAAAGTTGTATTTTTTGTTCAATTGAAGTTTTTATTTCAGACTTTTGAAGTGAAGAAATTATTTCTCTCTCTTTTTTTTGCAGAATGATAGCTGTAAGTTTATTTAATAGTGTCAATATATAAGTTTTCTCCTAGAGTTTACCACATGGAAAGAAGTTAAGAAAATTCCAAAAGTGTATAATTTATTTACCATTAAAAAAGAAGGATGAAAATAACTTTGTACTCAAAGATAATCAATATTTAAAAAGCAAAAGAGTGTAACTTAAAAGTTTCTATCTTTTGTTGTTTGTTCACAGCAATATAAGGACATTTTTTTGCTATTATATATTACTAGTTATTTATGTAACCCATGATAACATGGTTGATTAAATATGTAAAAACTTACATTTACTCTAATGATTGCATATAAAAGGGGCTGCTGAAAAGTTCTCAGTCCAACAAACTTTCCAAAATCTGATCAAATAGCAGAATTTTTTTAAATTCATTTTTGGTCAGGCTGAGAACTTTTCAGTACACTCCAAATAGTAATATAAAAAGATTTTAAAGCATGCACAAGAACTAAGTGTAGATATCAAAATTATCATTATACATTTAGCATTGAAGAAGATATAGTGGATGTTAATATTCATAGATCAAAAAATTGTTCATTTAATACTTTTTATTTTCTGCTAGAAAACTTACACAAAATATTAAGAGGTATATCATGAGAGTAATACAATATGGCTGACTACTCATTACCAAATATATTGATCTTCTAGGGTCAAGAGCTAATCCCTATTACAGACACCTGCTCAGACATGTGTTTCTTCAACTGTGGCTTATGCTGCAACTATGTAGTGTGTCACTTAGTTACACTTTCTGTGAGAGAGTTCTGGCATGATCATTACTGAAAAAAGGTCAGTACACTCAAACTCATGATGTCTTGCTACTTCAAGCAAGCCCAACCACTGATGGCTTCTGAACAGCTTCATCTACAGAATTTCCCTCACATAACTGGGACAACATGTGGTATGGTTTTCAAGCACTTCTCAATAGTGCTGCATGCTAGGATCACCTCCCTAGGTTCAATATCATTAACCATGGTGAGGTTCAAACCTGAGCATCATGGTCAGAATATTAACATTCTAACTATTTGGCCATATGCCTATTTTGTGAGAGCAGATAGGGTTTATTAGATTTCCCCACTCAGGACCCCTTACACCTTACAGAATAATTTGTACTAGTTCACTTTTCAGGAGGGTTCCTCTTGGTGCAAAGTGAATGTAATTCACCATAATAATTGTAAGTGAATGTAATTCACCATGAATAACATGAAGCTTGTGAACAGTCAGGAATTCATTTATTTGTTACTGAGAAATTAGTGCCATTGGGAATGTGTAGGTAGTGTTATGTTTACCAGCATGGAAAATGCTGAGCTGAGTTCAAATTCAAGTCAATTCTGTTATGTTCATTTCTTGCTAATTCCTTTAGAAAAGACATAGATCCATCTTTCTCCAGCTATAGGTTAAATAGCAGAGCATACTAAACTCTCTTGTCTTAGGTGGTAGCCAGTTTGGAAAAGGAAAATTCTAAATTCAAACTTATTGAGGGCTGTTTGGGGATTTTGTGGCACAATGTGCACCATTTCATTGTTATCAGTTCTTCTGAAAGGGTTGATTGGTTCTACACAAGCCTTCATAACTATAATCAAAATGATCTGGTGAATTGGCCAGCAGTTCAGTTCTAAAAACTAAAAAGTTGAGCCCTCATACATTAAAATTGATAGGAGATTCCATCACATATACAATAATTGCACTGGTAGAAACCTATAAAGAGATGTTTTACTTTATTGAATTGGTATCTAAAAGTACAATATGTCATGTAGAAATAGTTAACAAATTATTACTTCTATAATGAGTTTGCTCTTCATTAAGTGACCTACAAGTGCTTAGCATACTAAATAATCTGGCTTTGATAGGGTAGTTTCAAAATAATATTAAGTTCAAGCCCCAGTGGGGTACCCCCCTCCATGCAGTACTCCTCCTTTGGGAGGGGGCTGGGGTCAATACTCAGTGTCTGAAGCATCTGCAAAAGAGGAAGTGCCGAAAGCACTTGAGCAATTTTTCCACAGTATTGATGTTAAACCCTCTTTAAATCATTACCTTGTGTCACATTTGTTAGCAATGTTGGAACACTGAAAAATACACTTAGTAAATAATTAAATGTGAAAGTCTTGTATGCAACAAACAGAAATACAGATTGATTCTATTGCAAAAAATTTTATATTACAAAATATATTTTATCCATATACTAAGCCTATTCTGTTAATAATTCATGCATTAGTTCATAGCCAGAAAATGACTAAAGCTAAGTAAGCAAGAAGTAGTTTTAAGGTCAGTGGACTGTGAAAAGAAAAATTAAAACCTTTTCTACATATCTTCTTTTATGTGCTATTCTTTTTCAGGATATTGGCTATCATGGCTCTCCACAATTTCCTGTTCTTTGGATCTCTTAAGAAATTTTCCCTTTTTGCTATTTCTCCCAAAACCTGCTCCACCATCCATTTAATCATGTTCACCAAGTAGGTTATGTGTTGTCTTCCTCTGCCCTATGAGCATCAAATTTTCCAAGCCCTCTTTCCTCATTATGTGCCCTAGAAATTTTAACTATCCCTCTCTGATGTTTTTGTTTCCATTGTCTCTGGAACTTTGTCGTTACTCAGATGTTCGGTCCATGATATTCTCAGCATCTTTCTATAAAATCCTATTTCTGTTCCTTCAAGTCTGTTCATTGAGAAGATTATCTAGCATTCACTATCATATATTAGGCCTGATATTAGATAAAAATTCAGTACTCTTTTCTGTTTCCAATAATACTGTCTCATAATACTTTACTTAGCTTTTGGATGGCAACTTTCACTATTCCAATGCACCTTCAGATTTCAGTGTCTCACTTTTCATTTTCTGTTAAAACACTTCTCAGTTATTTAAATTGTTGTAGTTGTTTTGGTATCTCCAATTTGTAATTTGCATGTTCCTTTTACTAACAACCATGCACTGTCTTCTTGCAGTTGATGTTCAGTCCTTTCTTCTTGCTTTCCTTCATTATCTTTTGTAAGAGTTTTTGTAGTTTACTTTCTATGTCTGGTATTAACACTGTGTCATATGCATATCTTACATTAGAATTGTGGCTGCTAATATTGAATCAAATAATAATCACTGACTGCATTTGAAACTGGTTGCCTGCATAAACCAGTTTCAAAAGCAGTCAGTAATTATTGTCTGATTTTCTTTCTATGGCAGAATTTCTTGTGTCTATATAGACATAATTATTAAAATGAATGAAAGTTTTGAAATATCTGTTGAATAAATCCTACCTATGATATCATCAATTACATGCCTACCTCATTCACCACAGTCATTATGAATTCTATAATACTATGGCTGTATAGAATGTGCTTTTCCAGGGCTACATAAGTTGTTTTTTCTTTTACCTCAGTTCTTTCTTCTCGACTACCAACGATGGCTATTTAACCTATAGCTTAGGAGATGATGTATCCATACCTTTACCAAGAGTATTTGTTCAAAGGTGAATGTAATGAATTCAAACTTGGCTTGTTAATTTTTCACTCCAAGCTGTAAATCTACTTGTACATTAGATGGATTACATAAACTACTAGTAATATATAATATTCTTGTCATAAATATTAGGGATAAAATTTTTACTAGTGTTTTTAATTCAAAAACTTACTATGAATAATGTAAAGACAATTTTTGAAGAAGCAATTTAAAACAAATTTTAGTGAAGAAGTTGTGAAATTTACTGTAAAACTTTGGTTATTTTCCTCTGTTGTATTTCTTTATGAAACAGACTGTTTTTATATTTTTGTTAATCCATAATATAGCAGTCCCATATTAAAACATTTTATATCTGAAGAAGCAGATTGATTTTAAACATCATCAATGCAAGTATAAAAAAAATAGCATCAAATACCAAGGTCAAATTTATTTTTCACTCTTTCATCTCATTAACCAAAGAAGAATCAAATAGATAATCAATACATATTCTCTGTTTGCAGAGAAAGAAAATCCTGTGTTTGGCTGAAAGGATCATTCAGATATGAAACTGAGCAATTAAAAACTTATTTTAAAAACATTTTGAAAAAGACATGTAAAAGGACATTTTAATTGAAATCTTCAAAAAGTAAATGATACTAATTGCATTGATGCTTTGAAAACTGAAGCAGAGAAAATAGTTACAAAAATAGTTAAGAAAAATAACAGCAGAATTTAATAGGAAGCACTTTGTAATAAAGTGGACAAGTCAGTCATACTGAAATTTCAATTCTTACTAAAGTCATTATTGATTTATAAATCTATCAATAAAATATTATGCAATCAGAAAAAAATATTGAGTTCTGTTCAATACATAGACACATTGAAATCCATCTTTGATTTTTTTTTTTAAATGGATTTGCAAAAGAAACGCAATTGCTGGTGCAATTAATTAATCATTAAAATCATTTTTGGGCAATTGTATATTTTTTGAAAACATTTTTTCTTTTTTCCATTCACCCTACATAGAAAACATATTTGAAATATCAAAGCAGGAAATCTTGACTACTCATCAAGACCTTGTGAATCAAGTTGTTTTATTATGTAATTGGAGAGGAGAAAGTGATTGATTTTCCTTGTAGAGAGGGTGCTTGAAATCTAACAAGGCTGCTGTAGCCTTGGAAACTAATTCAGAATCCAAGCACTGTTAAGTCTCTTTTAAAGATCCCCAATTATTTTTAAAATTATACAACTCCTTCAGAAGTACAAAACACATTCTTTAAAAGAAATTATTTGGTTTCTTTTGATACAGGTTTTCTTTTTAATCAAATCAAGCATGACTAGTGAAGAATTAATGCATGAGGGACTTGCTTTCTTGGTAGAGCATCATACAAGAAACTGTGAGGCCGAGAATATCATTTCCAAAGCAATATATTCCATGGATGAATAGCAGAGCTTCTTTTCATATTGAGTAGAAATAGCTAAGAGATAGAGATTATTTAACAGATAATTACTAACATGTGGATGAAGAGGATTTTCACTTATGCAAAAATAGCTGCAAATAAAAGTTTGTGCCTGAGATTTTCATAGAAGTTTTTTTTTATTACAGTATCTATCTTTTATTTTTCCACAATATTTCAAATGGCCTATTCTGTGGCCTTATCTGGGTATAATTATTTTGTCTAGTGTTGGTCAATTTTACTTATAATCCAGACTGTAACGTTGACCTATTGCCATCTTGATGACTCACTATGCCTAACAGTGGCAGGTTTTCAATTCTTTAGTTTCATTTTTTTTTCATTTGTATACCTTATGTCTGTCATACAAAAGAGAGAGAAAAAAGAAAACATTGTCTTCAGAATGAGCTTATAGTGACAGACATTAATTTTCCACAATAAAGAAAGGCTGGAATTGACAAGGCATTGAAATTACTAAGATGAAAACCAGTGAGTAAGAAAGAAGGCACTAGGACAACATGACATAGCCAGTAGAGTGGATTATAAACAGAATTGACCAGCAACTGATTAAAAACAACAAAAAAAAAATATCTAAAATGTTTAAAAAAGAAAGGCAGAAAATTAGTACTGCACAAAACCACATTGAATATTCCAAGAAAAACCCTTTTAAAAATCTTGATTTAGATTAGAAATTTTCTTTTTCTTTAATAATTATATGTTATCATGGACCTTGATAACTTGAGTCTAATGCTTAATCACTATGCTATGTCCACAGATGTTACTACATATCAATAACAGGGAGAATAAAAATAACTGTTTATTGAAATTTTCAATTTTGAACAACACAACTCCTTTCCATTTGAGGTAATGTCAGTAAATTCAGTGAAGACCTAAAAAATAGATCTAATGTATTATTTATTGCTTTACGCCAGCAGAAACCAAATAAATATTTACACTAGAACAGACTTTACAAATACAAGTTGAAATTGGAAGTGTAAAACGCTCAATGTTATTTCATGTTTTATCAACTATTCAAGAAGAGAGTTTTATGTACAATTCAGAGAAGTCTAAAATATTCTTAACCTCTTGATCTGGAATAATGTGCTCACCTAGACTTTCATAGTTTAAAATTATATACTTTAAACTGTTGGGTTTGATAGTAACTAACAGTTTCACTCTCATTTTGCTAAATATGAATAGAGGTTATTTGCTGGTGAGTTTAATACATGGGACTTGATTAACAGACCATTATATTAGATTTAGATTGTGTTAAGTATATACAAATTTGTCACCATCAGAAATAGATCAATGTATCCAAAAAGATAAGTAAAAATGAAAAATTCCAGTTGTGTAATTATTTCATCCAGCTTGATAAAGAAAAAATATTTTTTAAATGCTAGATTGAATGCTGGCATATCCAAACTCAAAAAATCATAAACCTTATTGATATATAAATTGGCAGTAAAAATATACAGATAAATAAAAGCAGCTTACAATCTTAATATAAATAGAAAACTTTATGGCCTAATGATAAGAAAATAATAAACTTCAGAATACTTAGATTTTTTCCAACCCTGCATAATATTTAAAAGAAGTTTAAAATTTTGTCTCATTTCTGAGTGATATTTTTACCCTCAATTTATGGATAAAAAAGTTTGGCATAATTTTTACTTGCATGAAACAATTCAATCATTAAACCTGTTTAGAAGTTAGCTTTGTATCTGCATGTATTTCCTCTGAATACTATAGTTATTCATATATTATCTATAACTTGGAAAAGAGTCATTAACAGTCACAGATTGTTCAAACAATTGAACCCATACCTTCTGTTACTGATGGTATTACAACTTGAAGAAGGCTGTAGATTTGATTGGCAAAAATGTAGTAGTAACAACATGAACAATGCAAATAATGAGTTCATAGTCATAGGTTTTGGAAAGATAGATGGACTGTAATGAAATTATTTTCTCCAATCTTTTAAAGAGATTTATAGTACCTTAAGATTTGAATCAATTCTAGATGATGTGATTTAACTTAGATTTTTGTAAAACATTCATTATCAAATGGCATAATTACACTTGGGAAAAAATAATTCAGAAGATGAAAAGATGCTGATGGGATTGATAAAAGATAATACACTCGGCCCCTCATTTGCAAACACAATCAATTCCAGTAGGTCATTTACAAGAATAACCTGTTTTTTAAGGCTAAAATAATGATTTTTAAGAGTAAAAATGAGCTACATTTCTAACTTTCATTGTTTAATAACTAAACAAAAAACAACCAGATATAATATTCAGTGCATAATATTTTTATCTTGTTTTGAAAGAATGTAAAATGGAAAATATATTGATTTTTATCTTCAAAGTGAAAAACTTGAAATTAAGTTTTGTTTGTTTATTTCCTTGTTTATTTTTTATTAAGAAAATGATTATATTTCTGAATACTTGAAAAGGTATGGATCAATGACAACATACCTATGGAATGTTTGAAGGTGACATTAAAGCAGACATTGACGAATCTGATATAATAGGATCAAAAGGCAGCAAAACCTTAAGGTACAGACATTATGGCACCAAATTAACATGGAACAGGTGAAAGCAAGTCTTCATAAAATAATGGATGCAAGAGTCTCTTAATATATCAACTGCCAATATGTCAACTGAGTATATCTGAAACAGATTCAAATATGTAAATTTACAAATCATAGCATGAAGAAATGAAATATAAATAGCAGGTACTTACATTGTTGAATGAGTCTAATAATTTCCTCGTGAGATGACTCCAAAACATTTACACTATTCACAGAAACAAGAATGTGGCCCATCCTGATACCAGCTTTCTCAGCAGGACTGCCTGGAATTTGGAAATAAATCAACACCCGTCATAGCAAAGAAACTATTTTATTTTTATAATTCTTAAAATCAATAATTACAAGTGCTTCATCAAGATATATTAAGTTTTTATTTATTTCATATATTTCTTAAACATCTTGGGGTCTGTATTTTTAAGAGCCCAACTTGAATTAAGAAATCAAAGATACAACAGGATTACATTTTAATCAAACTACTAATATCCTTTAAGACTCTGGTAAAAATGTATTTTTTTTAATCTGATGTATTTTCTCAAAATGTTTATGTTTGGAATCAGTTGTTATAAAGAAATTATTGCAGATAATAAGATAGACAGCTCAAAGCACTTTAAGTTTGTACTTTATATATTATCTCACATACACCACTGGAAAACAACCTTTGTACAAATTCAGTCATTTGCAGATGTATTTTTCTTCTGGTATTATGTATAATATGTACTTTTTCTTCAAAATCTTTCTTAAAATATAATTTTGCATAATTGTCATAGAGGTTGAGGTAACTGGTATATGTTCACCAGAAAGGAACTATTGATGACTTCATGAAATATCTATTTTGCATCATGTATGTGACAGATTGCTTATATATCTTCTTTTTAACATATTTTTGAGTGTATTTCATTAATTTATTACAAAATAAGGATAATTTTATTATCAAAATATGATCAATGACAAAAAGTTAGAGATAAAATCATATACAGATTTTGAGGGATTAGAAACAAGCATATATTAAACAAGCAGTAACAATAGTTTAGAGAGTGAGTGAAGCTAAAAATGTTCATTGTTATCTCTAACAAAAGATGCACTTGAAAACAAATTTAGTATGAATAAGAGATGTGGTATAAATTATTTTTTTTTATTAATAAATATTTCCTATATTTCTTTATTAATGATTAAATAAATTGAAGAATATCTTAAACTTGGTGTAAATCCTCAAGATGTAATATGACTATAATGATTATCACATCTATTAATAAGAATTGTTAGCAAGTTCAATCAAGACTCACAGCTTATACTCTAAGAACTTTAATTAATTTCTTGCAACTGTCTAATCCACTAAGTTGGATAATCTCTAATGATTTCTTTCTAATATTTCCCAAAATGATATTAAAATTTAAAAATTTAAATTCATGCTATCTTTATAACTTGCAAAGTCCACAACCTGTAAAAATATTGTTCACTCATTCTAATTAAAACATTTGTAATATTTTCTGTCCTCTAATCCAGGTAGACTAACATTTTAAGTTTTTATATGCAAAATTTTAATGTAAAAGTTATTATTAATAAGCTGCTTGAATAATGCTTCAAATCTGATAATATCACAATTAATAAATAATTCATTTTATAATTTTATCTACTTAATAATGAAATTAATAATAAAAAATTGGTTTGAATATAGCCTTAAATGCTTCAAACTGCAGTTCATTTGGCTTAACTGTTAATACCTTTCATTATTAGGCACATGGCCAAATGGTTAGAACATTTACTTTCGGACCATGAGACCAAGGTTCAAAATGCACTATGGTTGAATTGTGAGGAAGGTGATTTCTTGATGCAATCAGCCTGCAGAAGTGATCCCAGCATGTGGCACCTTTGAAAAATGGCTGAAAATCATACCACAGGTTGAAATAAGTGAGTGAAATTGGGTAAATGGAACTATTTAGGAGACATCAATATTTGAGAGAGCACAAAGTCTCAAGTCATAATGACTGAAGGTTTGAGTGTACTTGTTTTGTTCAGATTTTTGATTACACCAGATATTTTACTCTCTCCCAGAAACTGTAACTAAGGTCTGCTCAGTAGCAGTATAAACAGCCAGTTGGGCTCTGTGGGTGTTGAACAAACACAAATGTGCCTGAGCAGGTACCTGTAATAGAGATTGGCTAGTTGCCCAACAGACAGGAATGCTCAGATATGAGCAGCCAGCCATTTCATTACTTTCATTATTCACACCAAAATTATTTTCAACATTTTCACTAAACTCAGTTTAATATGGCACAAGATCAAATTGGAGGGAAAATGGAAGTATGAAGACTGTGTTCCACCTCTATTCCAAGTATGGATAGGCTATCCACTTTTAAAATTAACCCATTAATGCAGCAAAACTTTCCATCATTTACACTTAAACCACTGAATCACATTGACAGAAATTTCTGTCATCTGCAGTTAATGGGTTAACATTGAAAATTTTGGATTTTATCTGAGCTTTGACCATTGGGAAATATGTAACTATTTCATCCATCAGGCAAGCCACTTTTTACTGAGCTTAGCTTTACAGCCACAAAACTGAACAATCCACTGAGGATTAAGCTCACTATTTTTCATTTTCCTATTAAGACTTACTTTTACATTTTCATTATAAGGAAAACTACCTTAGAGATGTCTTTACATATCACAGTTGTAAAGAACTTGAAACCTTTTCTAATCTGAAAAGACTTAATTTTGATTTTGTATGAATCAGTGATTTTCCCAAAATAAATATGATACTGTGATTTTTACTACTAGTGTATAATGTTGATCTTATTATCATATCAAATGATTGTTCTGTTGTGGATAAAAATGCAAGAAGTTTGACCAATTTTAGATGGATGGATGCCAGTCATTTTACCACTAATTTGCATAATGAAAGAACCAGCATCATAATGAGAAGATCCACACTATCTGAATCAAATTTTAATGAGTAGGTTGGCAGCATGCAGCTAAAAGCGAAAGATACTTCTTTGAGAAGAGTACAAGTTGATGACGTGAAATACAATTTAGTTGCAATCAAAGAAAGGAGAAAAATACCTTAACATGAATTATACACTGTTTCTGGTTTGTAAGTGGTTGCATGTAGAAAGACAAAATATGTTAACCAGTTGAAAAGACAACTTTTTTCTCCATTAATTTCATTTAATTATCTTTCTTAATGTACTGAATCCATTTCTTATCTACACTTTCACTGGTTAAATTGTCCAATCTACTTTAAGTATGCCTTAAGCATTGATTCATTCTTTTTACATGCAATGTCTATAAAATCATGTTTCTTTTCAACACTAACTCACAAAATGATTAATCAATTATATTCAGCATGCATAAATGTTTCTCTATAATATATGCATTGAAAAAATGACTCAAAAGAGAAGGCAGATATATATTCTACCTGGAAAGCAACTTAGAATTATCATTTTTTTCTGAGTGAATATGAATTTAAACCAATCTTTCAGATTTACCACCCTTTAATCCTATTTTAAAAGAATTTTTGAGTCAATAGAATATTTTTCATAATTTTTCTCTCCTTAAATAATATTTCATGTACCCCACTGTTACAGAAAACTGTTCTTAATAACAAAACAAAAAATTCAGTATATATATATATATATATATATATATATATATATATATATATATATATAAAATATTATTATTATTATTATTTAAAATTATGTTTTTTTTCATGACACAGAAATAACTGTTTTGGAACTAAAAATTAAAATAAAAATTTTAATTTTTAGTTCCTGAACATAGTAATTTCTGTGTCATGATGAAAACATAATTTTAAATAATATTTTTATATTATGCTCTACTTTGTATTGACCACTTTTTAAAAAAATAAATGCTAAAGAACTGTATATTATTAATCTGATTGCTCTTTCTTTTTATTTTGATATATATTAATAATAAATATACATTTTCTTCTCACCAGTAGCACAACACTGAGTTTCATGCACAATGCAATCTTCAGGTACTGATTATTAATATGGAGATTATAGCTTTGTTCTTCTACATCAAGCACTATTTTATTAACACCATCACTCACTGTGCAATATTATATTTATATGACATCATTTACAAGAACATCACTTATTCACTTTGATTCATTAGACACTAAGTTTTGTCACTTCATGTCCTACATAGCTTGCCTGACTTTTTGACCAACCTGATGAAACTTTATGAGCGTTCTTAACCCTTTGCCTGTCTAGGGCATTTTCATGTGTACTATCCAAACGTTCATGCTTGTTTTCAGATTTATAACTATTGCAAGGCAACTCTGCTTATTTGGTAAATAGAATGGGCTGATATATAGTGTTTAATATAATAAAAACGTACAAATCATAAGTTATTTACGCTATGCTCTGTGCATCACATGTGATGCATAGGTTTTTATTATGTGAAACACTATATATCAGCACATTCTCCTTGCCAAATAAACTGAGTTGCCTTGCAGCAGTTATAAATCTGCAAACAGATGTCCTGCTCAATTGTAGACCCCTTTTCTAAAGTGTTCTTAGTTTTACCACTCTTTTAAAATCATGGCCTGTGTGCACCACATATGATGCATGAATGTGGAAATCATATGATGCACAGGGCAGGCAAAGGCCTAAATTTTAAAATTTTGAAAAACTAATAACATTTTGCTTCTGTATATAAATACTTGTTACAAAGTAAAATCCTTGCATTTGCTTTGAAAAAATCTCTCAGAGGATGAAATGTGTTGGCTAAGATAAGTTTTCCTTTTGTTTTTATGAATGTTTTACCCCCCATACACACACACATTATATATATATATATATAGTCAGATTTGAGTAGATATCCCAATTTCTTTTTTTTTAAACTGAAATTTGTCTACTGACCAAGAGATCAAGAAGTCCTACTCAAGAAAATGTGCCTCCCAACAAGAACCAAACATATATTCCCTTTTGTAATCAGGGAAATCATCTTTAAGCTAAATGTGCCTTATCATTAGGTAATAGCCAGCCATGATAACTCAATTACACTATTTGAAAATAAAATTGCACATTTTCAAGTCTATATCTGGTAACTTTATTTTCATACTCAAAATGTAAACAAAGTAATTTTAAGCAGTTAATGGAACTTTTTAAAATCTGACACACACATATATATATATACAAATTTAAAAATCTGACAGCACTAGAAATATTTTACCTAGGTTTTAAGACAGCCCCTTTCTGGAAACAACCATCATAATTTATATAAACTGCAATTAAAAAAGAAATCTGAGCCTAGAGCAGATTACAAATATTTACAGTTTATAGAAGCAAAATAAGGACAAAAATATAAAGACCAAAATAAATTTATTCAAAGGAATCTTTTAATGAAGATCATTATCTTTTCATATTTAGATATTTTTCAGGAATTGGAAAAAGTTGGGGTACAGATATTGAATAAGAAAAATTCCAATCTAATTGAAAGGTTGGTATTTTTAATTGGAAAATTAAAAGAAAGCAAAACTATATAAATCATAGACTTTGCCTTTTGTCTTATGAATTTTAAATGAGCTTTGAAGAACATCATTTAACATTTAGATTTTATGAATCAGTGTAATCACTGTTTCATTTGATAACATGATATCAGTTTATGAACATTTGCATGTGTGTTTATAATCAAGTCCTTAATAAGATTTTACATCTCTTAAATTTGTGGCTTATAATCTCAATTAAGAGAACTCATATAAACTCTGATTCAAAACTTTAATGTAATCCAATTATTAAGCTGAGATGCTTGAAGCAAAAGCTCTGAAGGCAAACATACACATGGTCCAAGGATCAAAACTTGATGCCAGCTTAGGCAGAGCTTAATTTATCTCAAAGGAAAATGACAATCATGTTTAAAGATTTTTTTTTTAAAGTAGGCCATAATTTTATTTCTTTTTTTGTATCACAAGTATATTTTTACACATAGATCCATATTACTTTGAATGTTATTTAGTGGATACCCATGTTTGAAACAGATGCTTTGTTTTTTAATGTTTTTGAACAGTGTGTATTACATCTATTGGCCTGTGCACACACACAAAAGTAAAAATAATAAAAAATGTGCACTCCAGCAGGGTTTGAACTTGTGTCCTTTTTTGTATAAATTTTCATGAATGTCTTTAAAAAAATAAAAAATGGGCCATCTATTTCAAACACAGGTATACAATAAAAATAACATAATGAAGTAATAAAAAAATTGGATTAAAAATAAATATATTAATTCTTTAGAAATTGCATAGTTCCATGTATAAAAATACACACATATATGTACAAGGTTGTTTTAAATGTAATGAATGTTTGATGCATTCAAAACTTGAACTTATCCTATATAAAAATCATTTTTAATAAAAATGATATTAAAATTGTTATGAGAAAAAAATAATTAAACTATTGGAATCATGTAAAATAAATGTAGAAACTAATTTTAGTAAAAAAGATATAAAATTTTATTAAAACCTAATTAAGAAAATTAGAAATTTATTAACATAGTTTCTTTTTCAAAGAAACTGCTTAAATTAAACCAAATGGTTTATATATATATAAAAAAAACTTGAATGAAAATTGATATTTTTAGATTTGAAAAAAAAAAAAAAGAAAGTTCCAAACTGATGTCCTAAAAAATCTGCTAAAATGAGGACAGATGGTTTAAACTTTCCATGGTGAAAATATTGAGGGATGGACTTGGCTTTGATGTTTTAAAAACCAGCCAAATTGGAATTGAAAAAGTGCACAGTTTGATTGGATGCTGACTCTTGATTTCTTTTTTTTATTTTGATTCAGATATTTGCTATAAAAGAGGAAAACTTTGACTGCAAAGGTAGAAAAGGATAGACCAGAAAGGGGTAGATCATACTTGAGCTGCAGAGAAAGGATTAGATCACTCAGACAATAGACTGTCATCAAGCACTGATGTTGGTAAGAAAAGAAATAGACTACTTGCTGATGTGGGATGATAAAAAAAACTACTTCTATTGTTGCTGTTGACAAAGAAATTAAAAGAAAAAAAATCTTCTAAATTCTCATAATAAGAATGACTTTCATAAATCTATGAGAGTTTCTCTAACTTGAGGATGCTGGTTCCAAAATCTGAATATCCATCAAAAGGATTCCAGAAAAGGAACTTTGTTGAGATAGGTCAACCTTCTCTCACCCTGCTTTTGAATTTTAACTTTTACCTTCAAATTTCAAGTTTCAATCTGTGAACCAGCAACATTTTAAATTTTGAACTTTTCCAAGTAAGTAAATTTCATCTGTTACTAAGAAATTGATTTATATGAACTGTTGGTCAGAGAGAAAGTTGTGAAAATTTCCTTGTTGTTAAGGAAAACATTTGCTTTACACAAACTAATTTCCTAAGGGAAAACTGATTTGTATTTGAAAAAAAACTATTAATCTGCCTTGATAATTTGAAGTGTACAATGGAAATTTTGTGGAAAGATTATATTGTAATTTGTAGAACTTTATATTGTGAAAAATATTTTGTCATTGGTTGTTACTCTGCAAATTTCACACCAGAATATGAGTTTTGTCTTTTTTTTGCTTGTGCCATTCAAAATACTTGGTATAAGAGATTTTATCTCCCAATAAATCATTTCACCTATGCCATATGAATACTGTATAATACTTGCATATCATGTGACCTTTGAAGACCTAATTTTAAAGCTAATTTGACTACAGTAAATGGATATATAGTTTAGTCAACGGCATAGCCAGAGCCAGCAGTACATATGCTAATTTTATATTTTGTGTATGATGCAACCCCTTAAGATTAGCTTCAAAATTAGTTTTTTTAAAACTTGCATGATACAAGAGTATATATAGTATTTAAAATATTTTATCTTAATAGAATCATCATTGGTTTTGCAAATCTAAAATGCTGAACATACACCAATTGATGAGCAGCATAATTCTAAAATAGGAAAATCTAGAAGCAAAACAGAAGTTAACAAAATCATCTGACTCTTCAATTCAATATACACCTTTAAGCATATTCTCTGTACATTTAAATAAAACTGAATAAAAACTAATAGCACTATGATTTCACAGCAGATGCTAACAAGTCTTCATGATTTAGTCATATTATACTTGTCAATCAGTTTTTAAACTTAGTAATTACTTTCTTCGTAATTATTTCTTTGAAACACAACTTTGCTGATTTCATCTGTACAAATGGTAATAACTGAAGTGCAATAATTTATTAATTAAATATATGATCTTCTGCATAACTGGTTATAGAACTTTTATATATTAAGATAAACATTTTCTGAAAAAAAATCAGAATGTTAATTTCAGGGCAAGAATAATTAGAACATTGTGATTTGGCCTGAGGCAATGGCAACTTATTCTAATTTGCTATTGAGTGGGTATAATCTTTCTTAAAATATAAAGAAAATATATGAAGAATATGAATCTTTCTTAGCACAGGAATCACATGATTCTTACAAACTCTTTATTTAAAAGGCTTTCTGGTTTTGATAGCAAAGGTGCTCATCAGCAAATTTCTTTGTTATGTCTTTGTTTCACATATAAACTGCTTTTAAACAAGTGCAATGACAATACTCTTATGGCAAATCTGTTATAAAATTTCATTTATCAACTACAATAGATAAATGATTTATTAAATATGATATATGATTTCTTAACATTCTAACTTTGTTTCCTTATGCCCAGAAATCTAGACAAAGTTGAAACTTATACCCTATTGCTCTGTGGACACACTGAATTGATTTCATAAGAATAGGAATGTTGGTGGTATAGCTGCTGGTATCTACCTTACAATATTACATACATACATACATACATACATAATGTGTGTGAATGGTGGAGCTACAGCCTTGGGAGTTACTTTATGTCAGAGATAATTGCATATTTCCAACTTGCAAACAGCAGGGGCTAATATCAATGACCAATCAGAAATCTGGGTTTGAAATACTGATTTTCAAGGTGAGGAGGCCTTTTCAAACTAAAAGATTAGTGCAACAGGATCTTTCTACTCTCTTTAGCCTTATGTCAGACTAGGCTAAACTTTGTGCATAACTCTACACATATGCACACACACAGATTTTGTGTGTATAATTAATTTATTTTTAATTTTTAAAATAAAAATCAATGTGTAATTGAGTACAACATTAAGAATCATATTTGCATACAGCTCTTGCCAAGAGTAGAAAAGAAAGGAAAAACATAAATAATTATATTTTTTTTATTAAAACCATAATTCATTTAGAGTAATTTCAAAAATACCATTCTTACTTTCAACATGTTTAAATGAAATTTTGCTTTATAATTACAAGCAATTGCACTTGATTCTTTAACAATATTAACAAGTCATTCTAATATTTAATAAATCAAACAACTTTACATACAACTTTTAAATATTTTATTATCCTAGCCCTCTCTATCAAAACACACTAACTCTACAGAAGTAAAAAAAAATGAATATATAGACTTGTATATGATTATTCTGTTTTTAATATATGAATAGATATATTTAAATAAGTAAATGTCTTTTTTTAATTAAAATCCACAACGATTCAACATGTTGCTAAGGTTATAAAATGGCTAAAGGCTGGTTGGCATCTGTTCAATTGGGAGCTCAAAATAACAAAATTCTTTTGATGCTGGGCAAAATGTAATTTAATAAATTTGATACCAAAATGCAAAGAGGATTCTGTGCATTTGTTTAGACATAATGCCATCTGCAGTTAGGACAAAAATGGTGTCAGTAGTTGAAAGCTAGCACTTCAAGCCTCCCAATCATTAAGCACACTTCTATTTCAGACTTTTTTTTATTGCTTGTTATATTTTTCCCCATTATCAACATCAAACCATTCTTCACAATATCTGGATCTACCCCTATCAAGACAACTAACTGCTAGTTTTTTTCACCCTTTATATTTGACATACAATGACTTGCCATTTGAATCCATCATGACAGCAAACAAATTGTTCTATTAATATTTATATTAAATGCTCAAATCAAATTTACAATCTTCAGTCAAGTATATTATAATTCCACTGGGATTAAAGTTAATATCTCTTATTATAATATAGCAAAGATGAAACAACTATAAAACCATTTTGATTATACATGTGTACCTTTATCTTGGGACTAAATATTTCATATTCACTGGTATCTCCATAGACAAATGTTAGCTTGTTTCAGAGACTATGACTACTACAGTGAATTCAATCTATACTGTATGGTCTACATATGTATTCTTATGATAGACTAAGCTAAGTTTAGCAAATATTTTGGGTGCCTAATGTATATAGCACACTGTTTAGAAAGTTCCTCATTCAAACCAATTTGCTAGCATAATTCTCATTACTGTAGGACAGCAAAAATTAAATTCACTACTGTATGGCACCCACACAAAGAAAAGTTATGCTTAGAAAATAACTTTACTCACTAACAGTTTCAATTAGTAAGGCAATTGTAATGATAATTCTGAATTCTTTCAATTGTTTGTAATATAAAAGGAATCATACATGTGAAAAATGAATAATTCATATTTATACTTTTTACATTGTATGTTTACTAGCATATATATATATATATATATATATATATATATAACATGAGATGTACAAATGCCTTAATTTGGGCACATGCTGTAGAGTAATGTTAACAAGTTAGTCATGCAGGCCACTCACTACTGAAATCAGCTCAGTTCTCATTGTCTACCCAATTATTGTGTCAGACTAAGAAAAAAGTCTAGAAAATATGTCAGAGGTTCACAATCTAGTTATTGTTGCTGTTGTGACTTCCATCTTCATGTGGTGTGGATTTTACAAGTAAGTGAATCTATACCTAGTTACCAATTGGAATGGTAATTGATGTGGTTGCAATTTACCATGTAAATTTGGAGTGGGAATTGATAAGTTGATATGGAGAGCCAAGCTAATAATTTGGCTTTTACTAGCCTATTGGAAGTAACCCATGCTCAGTTTTTTTTAAGATGGCTTTGCCATTTTAAACTAAAACACCCAAAGAAAGTAAAATCTGAACATAAGTTAATGTTGCCCAAAGAAAAATGTTAACAAGAAAGAAACCAGACGTTTGGATGCCATCCTGAGACATGAGAAACTCAGAAAAAATGCTAACCAAAGAAAACTGAATTATCTCATGAACCCATTTAAAACTTCTCAGTAGACTGTTGGAATAACAAAATGACCATGAGATGAAATCCAGGTGGTACTAGATGAATAAAAGCAGAACAAAGACTTATTTGCAGACAAAATGATGGATTGCTGTTGTCAGTCATTAAATTTTCCCATCTGTAAGACGAGCAGATAATTCTTGAAAAAAAATAGGAAAATAGACACAACTTTGAAAATGTATGAGTAGATTATTATAACTTTATTAGGTAATTTTAATTGAATGAAGGAATCTGTTTGGAGAGGAGGCATAGCCAGTATGAACCCACCCTAAAAGTAGTGGTAAGAATTTTTCTAACCAATAGGCACATGAGAACTTAAAAGAGAGTTTTGGAACAATCCAAATTTGAAAACTTGGAAAATAACAAATTAGGGATTTTTTGATAATTAAGCTAACCCTAACCCAGTCATGTTGGAATACCTGTATATAATAAATCCAGTTCTGGCCTTTGTGGTATTCAAGCAGTCATGTAGTTGGGCAATGAGAGCAGTAGTTGTGGTCCAGTTACCAAAGATGCTTCTAATTGACATTGCCACCCTCTTTCATCACTTATTTCCCCACCCCTTGTAAGATATCATACAAGAACAATTGGTGAACTGAAGAAATTTTTCAAAGCTTAAAAATGTTACCATTTGTAGACTGATGATCGAGTGAAAGAGTTGGAGACCAGTTTTGTCTGCAGGCCTGAAACTAAAGTCCCCTGATTGAATAGTTGAATTGACCATGAGAGTAATCAGTTTGGGGCATTACTGTTGTTTCTGTGATATTTTGTGATTATGCCAATACTTACTAGCCAACCAACCATAAGTAGATCACATACCATAAAAGTGAGAAGAGCTAAACTGATAATTGTAACCCTTAACAAATAAAATTTATATTATTGTTTTTACAAGCAAGAGTCAGTTGTCAGTCCTGAAAGAAGTTTCCTTCTTTATTTTTCTTATAACTTATGCTCCAGCAGATGTTTCAGCCAGTTTCTCAGATCAAAAACTTAAATACAATTGGGTTGAGAAGACTGAGTGGTGTAATAAGACTTCCAGTAACAATAGGAAACCAGAGTGGGACTGTGTTATACATGGAGAACCCTACTAATGTGGCGGTGAGATAAATTAAGCTTAGTAAATCATACACAAAAAATTTAACCTAAATTAAATTTATGCTAACATTGTATGGTTAAATAACTATTGTGTACATATATTCATGACAAGAGTAAAGTGACAAGTTATGAAATAATTTACACCATTCTGATCATCATCATTTAATAAACCGTTCAAGAAATAAAGTTTGTTACTGTAACCCATTGGCATTACTTAATACACTGTCATTATAAACAAACTTGACTTAGAACATATGCTAACCAAACTAACATGAGAATAATATATTAGATTTTATTACTACAAAGTAAAAATAGCATAAATTAGTAATATTCTTCTCAAAATGAACAATTTAAAAAAGCCAACAATTAAAAAAAGATTTTAAGTTAATAAATTAGAATTTCAGTATTTATGTGTTTACTATGGAAGTATAACAATGCAATTAGGTTTTATATATATATATATATATATATATATATATATATAAACTATTCCATTATTTTTGATGTATGAAGGTTCATGTTCTGCCCTTGATGCCTTACCTCTGTTTGTGTGTGTTCCTTTTAATGACTTTTAAGGCCAGCATGAGACCAATACAGGACAAGGAATGGCACTCCTTGTGAAGGCTGCATGAATATTAGAGCAGTGTTTAGTGATCTGCCATGTAATACATAGATATATGATGCATGATCTTTCAAAAGCTGCAATGCTTTTATGCACATATGCCTTGCAATAATCAGCAGCCACTTCCTCAAAGGGTGACAGAAGCATGCTAATAGAATTTATGTGTTGTGTCAATTTTATCTTTGTACCTCAAAAAGAATCTTCCTGCTTGTTGACTGTACATGAGGAGATATATATATATATATATATATATATATATAGTTTTAAGGTATGTGTATGGGATAAAGTGCTCAATATCAGGGATAGAGCATATGTGGCTTGATGATTGCATTTAGCATGAAGCAGTCTGTCACCTCTGAGTGTTAACTTCAATGTTCACTTGTATATATATATATATATATATAATTTTATAATAAGAAAATATATACATTTAATCAGTCAGTTATGTACCATGCATGATACATGCTTAGGTGATCATGTAACTTTTGATACATGACTGACGAGGCAGATTTTTTTTCCTGCAGTAGGTTGCCATTTCTGCACTAGAAGGCATGGTGGAGTAATGAATAGCGGCTCGGATTAAGGAATCAGAGAGCCAAGTTCAAATTCCAATCGAATCCATTACATTCACTTACATGTTAATACCCTTGGAAAAGGTATGAATCCTTTTCTTCTCCTCCCTAGCTATAGGTAAATAACAGGACAGACTGGGTTCTATAGCCTTGGATGGCAACTGGTCTACCGCAGAAAGAAATGGCAACCTACCGAGGGAAAAAATCTGCCTCGTCCAAAAGATACATGATCGCCTAAGCGTATATCACACATGGCACATAACTGATTGATAAATTTAATCCTCATTGTTTCATGCACATACCAATTGTTAGAAATGAATTAAAAAATGACCATTTCAATAAATTTCAAGATAGCAAAAAAATATAAATAAATTGGTAAAATATATATATATATATATATATATATATAATAAAGACCAAATTAAGACATTTGAATGTGCTTTTTGTATTTAATTAATTTCATCAATCTATAAACATTTATGATGTAAATATTACCCTTATGTTGCTTATATCTGCAAGATTGCGTGCTGGAAATTGAATAAAGAAAACTTGAATTTGAACTAAGCAATAAGAATACTGCATATCTTCATATTGTTAATTTATAAAAACCTAGCACATAAGCTGAGAAGGAGTCTGTAAAGTAGCTCATGTGAATAAATAAGAAAAAGAAAACTACTGCATAGATATTCAAGCATGCAAACATGAGTAACATGCCTATTCTTGACTTGCCTCCTCCCACCTCTAACTACAGATCCTGATTCTATAATCTCAGAAATTGGCAAATGTGTCCCAAACCAGCTATCATTGGAATGGAACAATAGAAATGCTTTTATTCTCTGCATTGAAATTGTTTATTAGTGGGGAGGCTTTGTCTGAACAATGGAAATATCTATTTGTCGGTCAGAAAGTGCAGAATACGGCTCAACCCTATAAATAGGTTTGCAAAACTCAATAATTCAAATCTACTGTCCTGCTGGTTTGATTACTTAATGTGAAATAACCCTAAGTAAAGGCAGGGCCAATACAATAGTCAATATATTTTGGTTGACCCAGAAAAAGAACACAATGGAATTACTTTTTGATACTCAGAAGGCTTCTTAGTAAGGACAGTGTTCTCAGAATCCTTGAGGTCATCAGAGATGGCCACTTACAACATAGGCAGATGTTACATAGTCAAAGTAATTGAGGATATATGGTGTCTATCTGTCTGCCAGAAACTATTGTTTTTGTCATGGAGAAGATGGATTCTGAACAAAATCGGAACTACAATCAAAGAGAAATGGTGCTTCTTCAAACAATAGAACAATTAATAATCTGGAGACCTGTATAGTGTCATATGTCATTGACTATGGACATTTGGATAAGGGATTAATGACCTCTTAGTACATAATTTGGATGTATTGGTTATTGTCTTAAGAATAAGTCAATATTAACAATATCTGGACAATTTCCTCATATCCAAACAAAGTATAGATAAGGTGTTGCAGGAAAAAGAAGAAATTTGTGTGCAAATCATGAATCAGCAGTTATGTTATTTTCTGTTGATACAAGATTCAACAAAACAAGAGATCAGATTACCTATTAAAATAAAATAAGACAGCAGAATAGTTTAGAACTAAGACAAAATGGCAACATAGTTTTCATTTTGATATTCAGATTTGGTTGGTTGGTTGGTTGGTTGACTTTGTTTTAGTGACATATCAATCTATATGGGTTATTTGATGCCGAAATCTAAATATTTTGAACACATTTTTATGGCTTCAACTAAATATATAGCATAAATATGTATTGTTGTTAATTTTACTATAAATATATATTGTTGGTATTTTTTTTTTATATAAAAATGTATTTTTATACTTTTATAATGTTTTGTTTTTGCTTGGGAGTTCACTATTTACCCATAGCTGGGACTCCTAACAAGCGCTCCATTCAGATTTTGATTTATTTACAAAAGTATTTAACATTATATTCTTAATCTTAACAAAACTATAACAGATTATCAGATGTGTTCATTTTGGTTAATTTCAAATTCTACTCTAAATGACAAGATTATTGTTCATGAAAATGAGAAATAGGATAGCAATTGAAACATCTGAACCCACTAAAAATAATGTTTATAATTTAATGTAGAGAAAAACTGGATCAGGAGGTCACAACAACAAGAGGGATCATCATTTCAACTTATCATCATTGTTCAAAGTAGAGTACAGTAGTGTCATAAAAACCTTGGAGAATTCTAGTAAGATATCTTTAACCATTTCTAAGATATAATGGTTCAAAGCTTAATCTAACAAATGGACAGATTTACTGTTACATGATTTGGAAAATTTTGCTGTTACACCCAGTGTATATGTGTGCGTGTGTATGTATATATATATATAGAGAGAGAGACAAAGAGAGTATTCATTTAATGTTTTGTATTTTCAATTATAAAAATATTGATATTGTAATGTGCCACTTAGTAAGGCTAAAACATTACTACATATGATTTTATTAATATTCACATGTAGAATAAATATTGTAAGCATTTAAGAAAGATTAATGGATTTCTCAGGGATAAAAACCAATAAAAATGATGAGATTATGCTAAATAATATGAAGATTAAAGTCAATAGTTATTAAACAGCTAAAAAATGATCTTTAATTGGAATGAAAATGTTAGTGGTGCATACCCTGAATACATCATGAAAATTCAAGATCTAGAATTAGTAAATACCAAACACTTCAAATACCTTGGTGTATGGATCAGTTATAACAAATTCAGTATATGAGATAAGGAAATTGAACATAGAATAGGCAGTGCTAGAGGTAGTTTCATCCAACACTAAAAATTGCTACAAAACCAAAACATTAACCTAAAAACTCTAGTCATGTTCCTAAATAGTCTTGTCAGATTGAGAATTTCTTATAGATGTTATACAAGGCACCAAACCCATTCAGAAATATCTAAACTGTCAACTGCTTTCTAAGATCAATGGTTAAAAATAACTTGGAGTGAGTGGAAACCTGTGGATCTTGGAAAAGACCATCCTTCTTTGAAGATTGTGAACTGGCGCTACAGAATCACATACAAAGACTGTACCAAAGAGCAAAAGCAGCAGTAACAACTAAAATGGATAGCACATGCAACTCAAAGAGTGAAATAATGATATAATCAAGATGTTAACATTCCACAATACTTCAAATAAAAGGTTAGAAAAGAAGACCCATCAATAATGGAAAGAGTGATAGCAGCGACTGAAGTTGAGGAACCTATTTTTCTGAAAAATTGTTTTAAGAGAAAGATTTTATAATTTCAAACAAAAGCACTGTCTACTCAGTCAATGAATGCCAAATGTTTTTTTTTATATAAGGGAACAGCTAATATTACCATTAATATTATATGGTCATGAAAAGTCTTAGATGAAACTTCTTTACTATATGAGCAACACTCTTGACTTAATAATCTAGAGAACAGTCTGAATCAATGTTCTGAAGCCTGCAAGGACCCTTCCAACTGTATTAAGATGCAATTAGAAATAGTGTGTCTCTGAGGTCTATTTTTATCATGATTTAATAAGATCTTCTGAAGATATTCAGGTGCAATAAGTATAGCCTTACATGTGGCGATCATTTGGAATTTGCAGTTAAGTGGTCAACTGATTTAGTGCCCTGTATGCTGGCTATTAAGTTCCAATAGCATAATTCTAAGAAGCATTTGTTGTCTTGTGAATGTCATCAGAAGTTGGCAGTTGATCATTATAGAACTAGTTGTTGATTGATCTTAATTTAAAAGGCTACTCAATTGGGCCCTGGTTGATAAGTTAAGTTATTGAGCATTTAGAATTGCCAAGGATAAAGATCTGGTTAACTGACCCCACTAAACCTTCACACTGTCACATCAGATTTTGTTAATATTGTTTCATCAACCATATAAATTATTATTCCCATCTCTCAATATACTTGGTATATATCCTTATAAACAAAGTCCTAGGGTTGATAAAAAAGATAAGTTTTATGGTTAACTTGGTACAATATAATTATTAAAAATAAGAATTTGAAATCATCAATGAAAATATAAAATGTTTGAATTAAGAAATATAAAAAAAATTCGTTCTATTATCAGGAAATTAAATTTTTCACTATCAGAACAAAATATTGAATTCTAACTTTTACATTCAAGCAAAAATTCAATATTTTGATTTGATATTGTCTTTGAATAAATGTTTCAGATCTTAAAAGCAAAATATAAAAAGGTTTTATTAAATAAGACGAAATATTCAGGCTTATTTGTGAGGAACTTATTTTAGTAGGACAGTGATGGATTCTACCTGGCAACATTTTAAAATTATAGAGGTTTGATGTTTTTTATTTTTCATTTTATATCAAAAAAAGTATTCAACAATTGCCTTTTACAAAATTGAACAATCTTTTGAAAAATGTCTTTTATAGAAAGATCTTGTTCAGATATTCTTTCTCATTAGAATAAAGGAAAATTGAAAATCAATTAATGTTTTTAAAATCAAATTTAATCTTTTTTTTTTTCATTTTATACTAGTTGATTTACATTTTATTATAGAGCCAGAGATTTTGAAATACAAAATGTTTTATTTTAGCTCATTATTTCAGGATTAATAAGTCTCTTGAATGATCAGCCTCATATGAAAAGGATAAAAATTATTTTATTCACATACATAATATCCGGCATCTAAAGATGACCATAAAAGAAGTAATCTCAGCTATTTTTTTTATTTGTTGATATAACTGTAAAAATTTGTTTTACCTCAGTGAAGTTTAATAACTTTCTAAATCTCTTAACCAACCAAGTTCTCCCTTTGATTTTTTTTGTTTTTTAAATTTCCCTGAATTTTGGAGAACTAAAATTGAAAAGAAATATCAGTAGTCATGAATTCAGAGAAACCTATTTTCAGTCATAAAAGAAAAGTGAAAACTGCTTATCTTTAAATATATTTCAGAAAACCTAAAAATCTACATCAGTATACAATAATTAACAGTTATTAATTATACATATAATGTACATAATTATACATAATTATAATAATACATCTATGCTCTTTCTGTCATTAATGGTTGTTTTAATTACTGGATACTTAGAATTTATTTTTTTCTTATTTCAATGCATAACGTACAACTTAAATGTCAAAAGAATGTCAGAAGAAAGATGTTGGGCTGAAAATTGAAAGATGTGTCTATTTAAACATCAAAGTTATTTAATCTGTTAGAGGGAAAATAACTGAAGATAAACAGGGTAGTATTAGAGTAGTGGTAAAATCAAGATCTTGCCTAAATATACTTGGTTCAAATGTATGTGTCACAAAAATATAAGTGATTATTATTTTATTAATTGTCCAGCATCACCAGAATTTGTGTCATTCTATGTCCTAATTAAAGTAAATGAATATTTTGATGTATTTGTTTAATAAATCCTACATATATGAGTTACATAAACATCTATTTAACAATAAGTAAGACCATTTCAGAAGAGTCCATCGTAATTTCTAATGTTATTTTAAAAAATACTTAAGTTGAAAGAAACTCAATAATGACTTTGAACAAATAGTCAACATTCCCAATCGAGTGTTCTAAGAAATAGGACTCAAGATAAAACTTTCCAAAACAAAAATGATTTGGAATAAGAATAAAAGCAATGATGGTACCTACACTGAATCCTAAAAATTCAGGATGTTGAATTAGTAAATACTAAAGACTTCGGATAACTTGGTGCATCAGTTAAGCAAATTTAGTAATGGAGGTAAAGAAAAAGATCATAGGCTGTGCTAGAGGTAGTTTTACCCTGCACCACAAATTACTACAAAGCCAAAAACATTAACAAAAAAACTTGAGTCATGTCCTTAAATAGTATGATCAGATCTAGAATTTCATATGGATGCAATGCATGGTGCCAAAACTGTTCAGAAATATCTAAACTGTCAGCTGAATACAACCAATTTCTAACATCAATGGATAAAAACAGCTTTGAGTGAGTGAATCCTGAGGGTCTTGGCAAAGACCATACTTCTTTGAACATTGAGGACTAGTGCTACAGAATGACAACAAAGAACTGTACCAAATAGTGAAAACCCTACCACTAGAGAATTTCTAACAGCAGCAACAGCCAAAATGGATATATCATGTAATTCGAAGAAAAAATATGATATAATCAAGATGTTAACATTCCACACCACTTCAAACTAAATGTTAAAGAGGCCTTCCATCAATGCTGAAAAGGACGATAACAGTTATTAGACTTCAGAAACCTATTTTTCTAAAAAATTGTTTTAAGAGAAAGATTTTATAAATAGCATTGTCTGCTGAGTCCATGAAAGCCAAATATTTCCTTAGAAGGAAATGGCTAATATTATGATTATTATTACTATTACTCTTATGACTGAATACTGTCTTTGTAAAATTTTAAAAATATAATTTTTTTATGATTATTTAAGAAAAAATAATAGTAGATAAAAAATATTTTTAATTAATATTTTGAGTTGTCTTTTTGCTTGTATAAAGTTTCCTTCTTAAACATAAATAAACCATTTTTAAGGTGAAATATTTGCTAGGATTAATCAGTGAGTTGAGCTTTACTCAACTGAGTAGATCTGATTCAAATTAGATTGCTTTTTTAATCATATTGGGGTCAATTTACCTGTTTATCTTTGTATCTAGGAAATCTAGGAATCCAGTATTTGTTTCCACATCTAAAAATTCAAAAATGTATATCATAATTCTTTTATGTGCCATGTACATTTAGGATGTAGTTGATCATGTCTTTCTACAACTCTTGTTTCCTGTTGCTCTTAGTTTTACCTCTTTACAATACCTCTTTGTCCTTGCTCTGCCATCCATTCACTCAGACTTGTTAAGTTGGTTACTTGCCTTTCCTCCTGCTTCCCTTGCCTTCAGTATATCCCGTGAGCATTAAATTCTTCAGGCCCTCTTTCTTCATTTGGCATCCCAGAAAATTCAGATCATGTTTCCTTGTAGTTCTTATTTAATACTTCCTAATTACTCAAATGTTCAGACCATGGTATTCTCAGCATTTACTGATAGAATTATATCTCTTACTACAAGTCTCTTCTTCATCTTTGAAGAAATTGTCCAGCATTTACCACTATATAGGAGATTAGATATTATAGATTAGTTCAGGACTCTTTTATTTGTTTCTTGGAACATTTTCCTATTTTTCATACTTTTCTTAGTTTCTGGAAGATATTTTTAGTTATTGCTATACATATTTGAATTTCTGTGTTATACCATCCATTTTCTCTAACTACACTACTAAGATAGTTCAATTTTTGCATTTACTTGATTTTAATGTTTCCAATATGTATCTCACACTTTGTGCTGCCTCTTTTGCTGACACCCATCTCCCTAACCCATCCAACCCAGTGCATTTGGTCCCTGAAATTGACATATTTAAAGTCTGCCACACTTTTTACTAAATGACCACTGATTCAAGGTTAGCAAGATTAGCATGAAATTCTAATTGTAATAAGAATTCCTTTTTCCATGATGTTGTTTGGATGTATTTTTTGTTTTATTTTGTTTCAGACCTGTTAGGTTAATGTGTAAATTTAAATTTTCTGCATGTGTGCATGTATATATATTTCGTATGTAATCTGGCTTACTTCAGGTTTTTGGTAACTAGTGTGACTAATGTAATTCCTCAATAATCATATATTGTTTTAATAGTGGGTAATCAGAATTATACTAAGTTAAAACTTAATCATTTTATTCTATTCTCCCACCTTACTAACTCTGACCCACAAACCTTTTACTTGCAAACAGAATGGAGGGATTCTTCTCTTATATATATTAATATTGGGTAAGTATTCCATAGTCGGCTACCCATTCCAAGTTCTTGCAAGTGTGGTGGCTTGTTAGTGAACCAATAGAATGAAAAATAAGACCTAACAAAGGGCAGAAAACCTCTTGATGAATCAACAGTCAGCTAACTAGAGGTGGTGTCTTCATAAACCACCATGAAAAAGCAACAGAAAACCACTCCACTATTAATCTCAAGAAATATCATAGCAAATAACACACACAATATGAATATCAGGTGTCACCTGACCATCATCCAGTGACTGCTAGCACAAATGATGTTAAGGGAATCTCAGAACTTATTCCTTACCTGGAAAGGTGCAACATGAGTGACAAGTGTCACTGGACCGTTATCCAGCAACTGCTCACATCAAGCATAAAATAACTCTCAGGACATGGAATGTTCAGAGGTTGAACAACTGCAGCCAGTTACATAATGTAAAACAAGAGATGAGTAAGCTAAAAATCAACATTTTAGGTGTATGTGAAACTAGATGACCAAACGATGGAGATTTTGTCAGTGACAATCACAGGATTATTTATGCAGGTGGAGAGAAAAATGATAAAAGAGTAGGATTGATACTAGATCAAGAATTCAAGAAATGCATTCTGGGATACTATCAATTATCCAAAAGAATTCTGGTAGTCAAGCAGAAAAGAAAGCCTTTCAAGATATCTATCATAATTGTGTATGCTCTGACAGCAAAGTAAAGAAGGTGAAATTGGATCTTTCTACTTCATGCTAACACAACACCAAGGCTCATTGCAAATCACAAGTCGTCATAATTATCATGAGAGACCTGAATGCCAAAGTAGGCAGGGAGAAGGCAAGGGATATAGCCAGAAAATTTAGACTAGGAGCCCACAATGAATGTGGAGAAAAATGGATCCAATGGTGAATGGCTAATGACCAGGTAATAGCCAACATATGGTTTCAAGAACATCTGAGACAATTATGGACATGAAGGAGCCCAGGAGAGGCAGCTAAAAACCAAATTGACTAAATAACTATCAGCAAAAGATTTGGGAAGGAAATGGTTCATTGCAAGAAGATATGAGGTCCACAATAGAAATAGAAACTCAAAATGGGATGCACTAAAAGAAGCTTTGGTGGCATCAGCAAACAATATCATCACAGAGAATGGACAAAGAAGAAAAAAACAGATGGATGACTAATGATATTCCCAACATGATTCAAAGGAGAAAAATCTCTGCCAAGATACAGAACAGAATACAAAAAACTACACAATGAAATAAGAACCAACTGCAGTCAGATTAAAGAAGAGTGGCTAAACAAAAATGTGCAGAAATAGAGAGATTGAGTACCACTAACAAAGGAGATAGGCATAAACAAATAAGGGAACTAACAGGACTGAAGACATGCTCATCAACAAGCTGCATAAAATCAAAGGATGGAAATGGTCATATTAGAGAAGGGAAAAATTCTTCAGTGCTGGAACAAATATATTGGAGACTCTTCCACAATGAAAGAGAATAACTGCAATACACAGAACTACTGACAGGCCTGAAATTATAAAACCTGAAGTAGAAGCTGCTCTGGCCAAACAAAAAAGAAACAAGGTGGCAGGGCCAGACAGAATTGTAACAGAAATGTTGACAGCCTTAGATGATTTTGACATAGACAAGATTACAGAAATAATAAATTAAATCTACAACAGTGGTGATAGAACAGAAGATCTCAGTAGATCTATTTTCAAAGCGCTGCTTAAGAAATGAGGTGCAAACAAATGTGAACTCCACCAAACAATCAGCCTAATAAGCCACATAACAACACTCATCTGTATTCTGATGAATAGAGCACGCAGCAGAATCAGGCCAGAGATAGGAAAAGAATCAGTGCGTGCTCATTAAAGACACTGAAACAAGGAGTATGATATTCATGGTCAGAATGTTATCAGAAAGAGCAATACAAATCCAGAAGGATGTGCACCTATGTTTTATAGACTATGCAATGACATTCAACAAAGTACTCTACAAAGATCTGTTGGAACTGCTCAGCAACCTTGATATATTTGGAAAAGATATTAAAATAATCAAGAACCTATACTGGCAGTAAACGGCCTGCATATGGATAGAAAATGAGTTCAGCAGATATACAAAAACAGAAAGGTGCATAAGGCATGGGTGTGTCTTCTCATCGGACTTATTCAACCTATACAGCGAGGCAATTCTGAGATAATTGGAAATCCTACTGGGATTCATCATTGGCAGCCACAATCTTAACAATATAAGATATGCAGATGAAACAGTGCTGATAGCAGTCACAGAAAGGAAATTACAAAACCTCTTACAGAAGGTAGTGAAGGAGAGTGAGAAGAAGGGACTAAGCATAAACTACAAGAAGACAGAATGCATGGTCATCAGTAAAAAGATGAGCCTGAAATGTGATTTACAGGTTAGGAATACTAAAACCAAGCAAGTGTGGAAATTTAAATATCTGGGAATTGTTCTGACAGAGGACAGTAAGTTCGATGCTGAAATCTGAAGACGTATTGGGATGGCCAAAGACACATTCCAAAAGCTAGGCAAAGTATTACAGGACAGGAGGATTTCATTGGTAACAAAGAAAAGAGTTCTGAACTGCTACATGATATCTGTCCTCTTTAATGGCAGTGAATGTTGGACAGTCTCCTCAAAGATGAAGAAGAAACTCAGGCAACAGAGATATGATTCTACAGATGGATGCTAAGGATACCATGGACTGAACATGTAAGCAACAATAAGGTTTTGGAAAGGATGCAAAAAGGAAGGAAGCTTATACTTAACATCAGGAAGAGGCAGTTGAAATTTCTGTAATGTAATGAGAAAGGAGGGCTCGGAGAATCTGATACTCACAGAGTGGATGAAGGGAAAGAGGGACAAGGGAATGCAATACAAGACATACGTAGTGGGCTTAAGCAAGAGGATGACAGAAAAAGGTCAAGGAGAAGTAGCAAAAGGATAAAACATTATGAACTACAAGGGATAGGGAGAAATGGAGAGCCATGACTGCCTATGTCCTGAAGGGACATGTCACATAAAAGAAGAAGACAAAATTATGGATTAAAATAGACATAACAGAACTTCATATGAGTTCTAGAATTTAAAATAAGTAAAACAATGAAGGAGAAAATAACTTCTGCTTTATCTTCAAGAATTTACAGTAAAACCCTGATTTTGTGCGTTCCAATTTAAAACAAATTTAGTTATAATGCAATGGATCAGAGGTTATTTCATAGTTTATTTTGTTATTTATTTTGCTAATATTTTTCTTATGTTTTGAGTAAAATCTTCTTAAATGTAGATTTGTGATGACCCTCCATTTTTATGATGAAATTTTATAGACCACAGTAACTACAGCATAATGGAATTATGCTGTATTCATAGTTATTATTCCTTTAAAAAAACACTTTGATAGGTGGGATGAAAATCTTTCAGTTGATTAAAATCAACCTCTCTCTGTCAAAAAGGATTCTTCACTGTGAAGATAGGTATCACATATATATATATATATATATATATATATATATATATATATATATATATATACTAGCATACATGTTTTTTCATTAAAGACAATTTACAAGGTACTGCGATTAAGATTTTTATTTAATTTTTCTTATGTTTGTACACATGTTTTCTTTTCAGACACAAAGTGTGTAAAAACTGTCCAAATATTCTGCATTTCTGAGTGTTTTCGGCTATATTTTTAGCCATTATCAAGGCTGATTTTATTTTTACATTTTAACTGGATGCATGGGTTGTGTGTATATAGCTAGAGTTATAGGAATGTTTTATTTTCCAAACACAGTGAGAATATTGTGGATGTGTTTGTAGTTAATATTATTGAGTGTTGGCTATTTCTTTTTTATTATTAGTGCTTCCTTTATATTATTATTTTTTTATACACAGCTGAGGTTATTAAGCTTGTATTTTCTATAATTATGTTTTGGATGGAAACTTTTCAGTTTGTGTCTTTGTATAAATGAGGTCTAATGGAGCTGTGATCAGATAGGTGTAACAAGTCATCTGGATATTCATGTAGCCGTGTGACTAATGTAATTATTTCTGAGCTGAGTTTGATCAAGAACAGCTCCTTAAGGGGATATCTGAACTGACTGTGACTTAATCACAGTAGCTCGTCAGTTGTCTTTAACGAAACATGTATAAAAGAGGGATTGCTGCCTAAATACACTATACATAATATATATATTATATATCTATTCAATATATATATATTTAGTGTGTGTGTGTGTGTGTATATATACACACACTCTCTCTCCCTATATATATATATATATATATATATATATATATATATACACACACATATATGTCCATCCTCAATAAACACACACATGTGTATATATATATATATATATATATATATATATATCCATCCTCAATAAAAACACACACACACACATATATATCTCCATCCTCAATAAACACATACACATATATATATATATATATATATATATATATATCCATCCATCCTCAAAAAAACACACACACATATATATATATATATATATATAATATATAATATATATATATAAAACAAAATATTTTTCCATAAAACAGAGATAATGAATGTCTATTATGTTTGATCATGAGCCGTTCTAATCTTTGAATGTTTGCTATCCTTAATTTCTTGTGAAAATAAAGACAAAAATTGTTCAACATTTGGATAAATTTTTTTATTAAATTGGTCCTAAGCTTTCAGCTCACTTGCACCATCCTCAGAGTGGTTATACAGACATGAAACAAAGATAACCACCGTCAAAGATGATATTTTCTTATTTTAACATAGAAAATTGCTATGCAATGATAACAGTCATAGAATAGAAGTTCTATGTCTAAATAATAAAATCTCATCTTTGATGGTGGATATCTTTGTTCCATGTCTGTATAACCACTCTGATGATGGCTCATGTGAGCTGAAAGCTAAGGACCAACTTAATAAAAAGAAATATCCAAATGTTGGACAATTTTTGTCTTTATGAAAATAAAGACAAAAATTGTCCAACATTTGGAAATTAAAGCAAGCAAATATTCGAACATTAGAATGGCTCATGATCAGACATAATAGACATTCATTGCCTGTTATATTTAATAATATGTTTAAATAATGATCTGCTGCCCCAATACACAAAACATTATATATATATATGTATATCCACAATATACATACATGCACACACACACACACACATATATATATATATATATATATATATATATATATATATATATATATATATATATAAGTGTTATATATGTGGTGCCTACATTTACTGTTATGTATCCTTTTTGATAGATTGGTTTTTAATCAATTTACTGGTTTTCATACCACCTATCAAAGTGTTTTTTTAAGGAGTAAGTATGAATACACCATGATTACAATATGATATTGATTATCATATTATGATATTTGAAATAGATAGGCAAGTATATAATAAAATTAAAATCTACTGTTTATAGTAAAATTTCAGCTTAGCATATTCTAAACTATTTCCTCATGGATATAATCAATTTATTAGCTGGAATTTGGCCATAATATTGGAAAAACCCAGTGAGATTCATTGACCTGATCAAATGCGTACCTATGCAATCATTGTAAATGATCAGATTTGATGTGAAACTGAATGAATCAAATATTTAGAAACTGAAATTGACTGGAGATCAACTTTATTCAGAATAGCATTGCACCCAAGTGAAGGAATTTAATAAAATACTAATAGCTTGTTCATGTTAATGCTAAACAAATTGAAACTCAAATAGTGACATTATCTAGATTGTATAAAATAATGGTTGCAGTTATATTTTCAGAGAATGTGCAAATATATATATATAATAAAAGCAATGATAATACCATTAAGACACAAAGGGGTCTCTGGGAGTGAAAGAGAATGAGAAGACATTAGTGAGTAGAAAGTACAATAAAAGAACAGATTTCAGGAAGACAGAAGATGGAGATTGGCATTGCATTTAAACTTTTGAAGATTATAGTTGGCAGGGAAACAAGAAACAGGAAAATATTCCACAGGCAAGAAAAGAAACTATTAGAATATACAGTTGCATCTAGTTAGTTCAGCAGTAAAACAGTGAGACTTAGCTGCCAATCTAGTACTATGCTTAAATTCATGGAGTTGAGGCATCAAAAGAAAAGGTCATTAGAACAGTTGCCATGAAAATATTTGTAGAAAAGACAGAGGGAAGCCACATTATGGTGATGGGAAAGTAACTGAAGTTGAGATACCAGGTCAGGATTGATAATATTACAGACTCTTCTTTGGATTTTGTCCATAATCTCAAGATACATAGTAGAAACACTAAACAAGATATGGCAGAAATAATCAAAATCTATATATAAATTCATCACTATATATATATCTCTAGCTATATATATATATATATATATATATATATATATATGACTTGAAATCCGGTTATATATATATATATATATATATATATATATATATATATATATATAGGAAACCGGATTTCAAGTCACACTGATGAGCTGTGAAACAGGCTGTGGATGACAATATATATGCTCCTGAAAAATTTATTTCGGTTGAGCTCTTTGAGGAGGAAGTGAGGGTTTGTAAACAATGACTATTACGGCTAATAATGCATGACTCTTCAGTAAATCAAATCAAGTTCTCTCAGTCACTGTGTGTTTATCTAAAAATAAATACACTTAAATTCACCTTCATCCCTGCTGTGTATCAACGGCTTAGGGGTAGAATCCCTGATTGACGCCAATTCAGTCGGGTTTCTAGCCTAGCTAGAGGCAACCGGATGTCTAGCCAAACTGATGAGCTGTGATACAGCAAAACAGTCTGTCTGTGGATGACAATATATAATATATATATATATATATGCAGAGAGAATAAATTAATAGCTAGATAATTTGAATAGATCTAGAGTGATAAGTGATAAATATAGTATTTGCCACTACTTATGTCACTAAAACTTGTAGACTTAAATCCCTTTTTGTATTAATTTTTAACTGTTGTATTCCTTGTTTATTGTTTTAGACTAATTTCTTTGTTTTTACTGGAGTCTGACCTAACAGCAAATGTACTTATATCCTGATAGACAACCTAATTAAAATGTAAACATTTTATGTGTAAATGAAGTACTTCCAGCTTATTTCTGACATATATCGATGGGAAGAAGGTATGATCATGAGATCATCATTGTCTCCAGTGATGGCAAAAATATACATGAAAATACTAAGAGGAAATGACTTTAAGAATGGTACTATTGGGACCAACATTCTGGCTCTCATATAGAGATGAGAGCTTCATGCTTTGGCCTTACCAGAGGGATTTACAAATGATTATAGAGGGTATTATCCTCAGTACATTTCCTAATGGAATTATAGGATCTGAAATTGTTCAAAAATTTTAGTATGATGATATAAGTATTTTCTTCCTATTTTATAAAATGAAGGCAAATAATGTGTATGAAATTTAAGACTATAAATATGTTTTAAAAAAACTTGTGTAATAAACTTTCCAATTATTTACACTATTTACATTGTTTGGACTGTTGTCCTCACCTGCATTACCATATTCACAACGTTTCGACTGTTGTACGCTATGGCCTTCTTGAGGTGATTGGAATTTCATACTGAACCTTTATTTTAGGTAGATTTTTCTAGTTCCACATGCCATGCCCCTTCCAGATGCCTCATTATCAGTTATCTCACTTTACTTCAACTCTCCAAGTTTTTTTTTTTTTTGCACTAATAAATCTAATGTCTCAGTAACTTTTTTTGTGGTGGACAAAATAAAAGGTTCAGTTTGAAATTCGAATCACCTGAAGAAGACTGGAGCATACTATGACTAAAATATCATGGTTATGGCAATGAAGATGAGTCCAAACAATGTAAATAGTGTAAATAATTACAATACCTCATCTCATAAATATAGCCAGAAAATTTCCAGTATTAATGAGATGGTTTCAATGTGTTTCATTATTATTTCCCCAAATTTTTTTTATGCTTTGTTGATGAGTATTTTTTGTAAAAGTTGTAGTTATTTTTGGACTGATTTAGACAGTTACTTTTTCTGTATGTATAATAAATAATAATTGATTTCTAGTATTATGTATAGTTGCTAATTAACTAATTATTGTAATCATTAAAAAGGTCCTTGTTAAACATTTTCTCAGTAGTTGTAGGTTTGTAGTAATTTAGGTCTAACATACTTGCCTCCACATATACTGTGCAGTTGCTAGGCCTTTACTTGGGATAGCCTTGGTTCAAGATCATTATATCACAAGTTGAAATACACTGGACACTATTTAAAATAGATTCTCTAAAGAAATAGCTAACCTGCAAATATAATATCAGCAGTAACCATGAGCAGATGCAGTTGAAAACTGATAACATCTATGCTAACATATATCAGAAGCATGATCCATTGGTGAGAAGTAAGTTCCACTCAAACAGCTTCTTTTCGCAAACCACTACTCTGTGGAACTGACTCCCAAGAGGATGTTTCCCTGATCACTACAATCTTAATCTCAAATCTATGGTTAACCATTATCTTCCCTTCCTATCCACATAAACTGCCACTTACATTAACCCACTACCTTGTGTGGCCCCTGGGTCTTGTACTGGGTGAATTTCACTGTAAAAAAAAAACAAGACAGAGAAATCAGAAGATCTGCAGTCCATACAATATCAGAAAACCAGCCATTCACTAAAAATAGTTTTGATGACTATTATTGTAATCTGTGGAGAAACTATAAAATCAGGTGTGACTGATCATGTATGGAGGAAAATATAATGAAACTAAAATAGTTGACATGGAATGATATTGGAAAATCTTATTGTAGCAGCAGATGTTATGCTCAAATCATCCAATCAGTAGAGAAAGCATAGATATTAATAATATATAATAGCCGCTGATTAAAAAAGAACAACTGATGAATATGAATTTCCAAAAATCCTTACTTAGTGTCATAATGGAAATTCTGGTGAAATTCATCTGATACCATTGGATAATTATCAATTCAATCAAGGGTAAAGTTTGTAGCTGTTCTGAGAGAAAACAGGTAGTTGATGTAAGGAGAACTGTACTAAGAATACATAAAGAAAGGCAATGGACATGACTTGTATGCAAAGGAAAACATCTAACCTTATCAACTATTAACATTCTGATATAGAACAGACACTAAGAAAAGCTGATGGGTAGAGTGGATCCCCAAAATGTGATACTAACAACAAAGACAAAGAAAATAGTACAAATGTAGCAATATACAATGGGTATAAAAATACATTTTATAGATACATTATTATTATTATTATTATTATTATTCAGCATTTTTAGATCATAAATTATGTTGAATGTTTCTTTTGTTATTAGCAAAAAGAAACATTTGTATAATTTTTCAAATAAACATGTTAATCCTGTTGAATTTAATAAGAGAAAACAAAGAAATTGTGTAGTTTGATTTTTGGCTTATGAAAGGTAAAAGTAAAAAGAGTATTTAACTGCATCTTATTCTTTAGGTTACATTTGTCTATATCATAATTATGTCTTGTATGTAAAATATTTAGACAAAATGAAAAATTCAAACAAATTCTAATAACAATCTTGAAAGATGTTAGGTTAGGTAATTATCTATACATACATGCACATACACACACTCATATATTTTTATATATATATATATATATATATATATATAAGCAAACACAAAAGATATTTCATATGTATTGTTATATATTATAAATTGTGATAGAAAAGAACAGGCCAAAGTAAAAACAAAACCACTATAGATGAGGATGTTAGACCAAATAAAATAAGAAAGGTGTTAATATTTATCGAATTATTTATAATATGTACATATAACATTTCTTATAGCATTGTCCTGATCTTATTCATAATCAAAACAAAGTTTCTATCTTTTCATTTCATAACAAAGAGCAAGAGAAAATAAGCTCTTCATACTGGTATTTATTCTCAGTGGTATCGAAACAATAACTGCAAAAGAAAAAATCATTGTGTACAATAGCATCAGACTAAACTGGATTTTTACAAAAGTTTTATATTTCTTTTAAAAGTTGATAAAGAATACAAGAATGAATATTTATGAGCATAAAAAATGAATATCATTAGAACATACTTTATTTTTTTTAAACTGAAAATTAAAATCCAAATCTATTTCATTGAGAAGGTTAGCTTGTGATTGGTTGAATCTATCTAATGCAAATATATTGTAAAGGTGACCATTAAAATTGACAAAACTGTATGATCACTAGGAATCAGAAGACTAACAGGAATTTGCATAGTAATAACAACTCATTTTATATAGCCTGGAGCAATGAAGAGAGATTGTACATTTTCACTTTATCAGTGTAAAGATATGATGAGATATTTGAAATTGATTATACTGCCAATAGTTTTTGTTTAGTTTTTTAAATGTCAATCAGAAATTAAGATTCAATATCTATAATTTCATTTCAAATTGCAATATTGATTTAAGACATCAATAAAAAGAAAGGACTGTAAATGGAGAGATTGATAGCAAATTGAATCCAAATAATGTCTTGAATTTTTTCATTAAACACATGAAATGACCTGAATTTTTAAATGCATTTTCGGAAAATTTAAGGATAGCAGTTACTGATTCATATCTTTTTATTTAAGTGAAATGAAGTAAACAAAAATATTTCTAATATAATCTAACTGAAACATTACACACACACACACACACTCTCTCTCTCTCTATATATATATATATATATATATATATGACCATTGCCACATCTTACTATGTCAGATGAGAGCTGCCTCCTCACCCTTCACATCACTTGTAATGGCTTCTGTCTCATTTTGATAGCCATAGTCAACTTTGGGGCCACATATATATATATATATATATATATATATACACACACTGAAAGGTATGCAATAAAAATGAGATACAATCAAAAACCTTGGCTAAAAATATAGAATAACCATTCATTATTAATTAAATTAATTTGAGCTAAAATTTAGTCTCAAGAAATGTATGTCAATTAAAAAGTCTTGATATAATGAACTGAATAATTGCCTCAGCTAGTAAATTCTAAGGAAACCAAGAATAAACACATTGATACAATTTAATATATAACTTACATCATTCCATCAGGTAATGATTACCGATTACAGATTTAATATTCTGCAGTTAATTATATCTCCTAAAAGTATGCATTTTATTTCTTTTTATTAATTTTTCTTTACAATATTTGGATCCATGTATATGCAGGACATCTAGTAACATGTTTGCTATTTATCAAATTTAGTTATAATCTCCAGTATTCAGTTACTAAAGCAAATAGTTTACTTTATATTCAGTATATTATTTTATACCAACAAGAAGATGTATATTGTAAAGTTAGACTTTTTGTAAATTAAACTTATTTGTATAAGGGGAGAGTATCAATAAGTGTTGACATGAAGAAAAGAAAAAACAAGTCTATTTTGCTAAGAGTTGAAAAAACTTTTCCGTAGTTATTTAAATCTGACTAAATTCTCCAAGATTATCATCAGCATCTTTTGGACTTGTTTAATGCATTATAGCTTTATTTTATTTTATGGATTTATGGCTTAAAATCTTCAATAGATTCAATATCTTTTATTTTTTATTCAGAATATTTTGTGGTTTTTGTAAGGCTTCTTATTCAAGTACATGAATACTTTTATGTATATTAAAAAATGTTTAAATTTGATTTTTAAAAATACAGTGCCAACAAAATTGTGAATATGATATTTTTACCTGATTTTAAAACTTCTAAAAGTGTAGTTGTAAGGTTATGATAAATATGTAATTAGAATAAAAATGTCTACTTGCCTGGATCCACTGAGGTAACAATGGTTGGGTGACTATCCAAGATGTGTAACCCAAATTCATCATCTTCATCTTTGGTTAAATCCATCACTTCTTCACACTCTGTAAAGTAAAAAAAAAAAAGTATAAAAGAACTCAAAAAAAATTAAATGGTCAGGTTCTTAAAAAAACAAAAATCCTCAAATCACCAGATCTACTAAATTCATGGATAATTGCTAAATACAATCACATGATACACAAACATTCCACAAAGAATAATTTCAAAAATATAACTTGGCATTTGGGTTAAATAATGCATAAATATTAAGGTTTTAATTTTCTGCACCTATTGTAATAGTATAAAGGTATAAGTTTGTTGTGGGAATCCATGATATTTGAATAATAATTAGTCACCATTATGCTGCATGTATCACCTATTTGGTTGTGATGGTTATAGACATTTTATATTAAATATTTATGGGTTCCTGGAATATTTATCCCGCAAACAATATTGGCGAACTCCTGTGAGTCAAGGTGAAAATAAGAAACACGAAATAATGAATATAAAACAAATGACAATACATGTTATTAACAAAAGGAATTACATATGAGCACAAATGAAATGAAAGGAAAAGACATTGAAACTAGCTATGAGAATGTGCTTGTATGTATGTGTGAGAAAGTTCAAAAGTTAACAGAAGATCAAGGAAATGGTTTGGTTTGGTTTACAGCATATCAACCTCAATGGGTCATTTAATAAGCAACAAGATTTTTATTGCTACTAATATTTTTTTCCAAAAATCTTTCTGGTAATATTCCTTCCTTCAAAAAATCCATTTCTGGTAATATCTTTTTCCTTCAAAAATCTATTTCTGTTTATAATCTTTCTTTGCTGGTAATGTTTTTTTTTTTTTTTTTAAATGTATTGCTGGTAATATATTTTTCTTTTTAATGTATTGCTGGTAATATTTTTTTTTTAAATATATTACTGGTAGTAATTTTTTTACAAAGTATTTCTGGTATTAAAACCTATTTTTACACTTTCATTGTGTTTTGACTCTAGTTTGGGGGTTAACTATTTGCCCATAGCTCGGACCCTAACAGGTGCCACCACCCCGAGTCAGAGTGAACCTGGGAACATCAGCAATTAAGAGGTGGTTCCATGCTCCTCAAAACCTCCTGATCAGAGGCTTTGCTGTCGGACGTAGTTTATTGTCATACCCAGAACAGACCAAAGAAGTGAATGCACCGTTAACAGTATTCTTTATTTATGTTGACTACATCTGGAAGCAAGAGTTAAAAAGAGAAAGAGTGAGAATATGATTGCCTTTTTTATAGATCTCAAGAGCATACCCTAATAGGCATTTTGGAAAAGCCAATTTCAGTGACCCACAGGGTCTCCACCAGATAGGGAGAATTTTATTTTGCCAATATGTCTATAAAGTTCAAGTATGTTCTGTTCTTTGTAGGTTGAAGTGAAAAAGAGTCAAATGATGTAGTTGAAATGAGTGATTAACATGCTGATGAAAATGTACTTATTTGAAGTATTGCCATATCAGGGTACTGTAGAATTCCTAATGAGTCAGAATATAGCACATTCTGGAAAATATATTAGTACTGTTTCACACTGAAAAACAAGTTAGAGAATATGACTGCCTTTGAAAGACTTTGAAACTAGCTATGAGAATGTGCTTGTGTGTGTGATAGACATGTGTTTATGTGCATGTGTAAGATAGTTCAAAAGTCAACAGATGACCAAGGAAGCAAATGTGCCCTGTTGGCAATTTTCTTTATGTTGACTACATCTGGGAGAAAAAGCTGAAAAGAGAATATGATTCCTTTTTATAGATCACAAGAATGCCCCATGACAGGCATTTTTGCAGAGCCAAGTGGGGCAATCCACAAATTCTTTGCTGACACAAGGAGACATTCTAAACAAAAAAAAAAAAGAGAAAGAAAAACTGATATTGGTTATTGTCATATAGGACATAAATGAAGGGAATTGTTTGTTTATGTAAATAAGTGGAGTTAAATGGAGTTGAGCAGAGTTAGCATTCGGTCAATTGCTCAGTGTACCATTGTGTAATAAACCTTCTATTTCATTACTTAACTATGAGTTTTGTCTTTCTTATTTATTTCTCTCTCTTATCTTGAAAATGCAAGATACAACAGTTACGTTGGCAGATTTTGGGAAGTTGGTTTTCAGCACCTTCTTATATATATATATATATATATATATATATATATATATATATCTCAATCAAATCATACAAATCATTTGTACTTATCTACCCATGTCTTTGGCCAATGTAACATCAAGTGCAGACAGTAAGATAGTAGTATTGTTCTTTTAATAAATAAGTTTCATGTTTCTACAAATGTTTCTTATTGTTTATTTGTCTTTGTCATTGATATTTGTCATGTAACTAACTAGATGTGTAATCAGTTTAAGGACACTTTATTTATTACTTAGTATAAATTAAGCTTAACTTAGATCAGCAAAGGAAAGAATGCAAATAGAAAGATTGTATTACTCAAGTCTTCATTTTATTTTTATTAATCATTCATTTATTGATAAAAAGTAACAAACATTATAGAGATAAGTGCACTTGAGTGTAAAGAAAAACATAAAAATAAAAGTAAAACAGTCCATGATAATTATATTTTGTGTTTTGAGTCATGTTGATAAAAATTAATCTTAATTCCTATTAATTGTAAGAACTTAAGATCCAACAACAATTTGGTAGTCATATAAAAATGTTATTCCCAATAAAATCCTCTATGCTAGGGGCAGTTTATTAACTAGTTAACAACAAAAGATAAAAAAAATAAATTTTTGTATGCTCCAAGTTAACTAATAATGTTATACTTTCCTATAGTTATTTACAGGAAATTACTTAAATTAGTTTAGGGTTTATTAGTAGAAAAGATGAAATATGATGAGTTATATTCCAGGAACTATCCAAGTTAGTATCCTTATCCTCAAATAATATTTCAAATTTGATCATTTCCTTTTTGCTCATCCAAGTAAGATAGTGAAAAAACAACTACAACACATAGAATATTAACAAAATCAGATCATAATATTAATTCTTTTTTGTATAACAGAACTCTATATGAGTATGTTAATTGCATGTTTTAGAATTTTACCAGATATTGTATGTATTTAAGGAAGCCTGGGGAGTGCTTGCAAAAATATTCTGAGTGAAACAGGAAAGATGAGAATGCTAGTCTCAATAGTTTTCAAGATAATTATACATCGTCTCAGGACTTCTGAGAAAACTTAATTGTGTGTTGCCTATGATAAGTATAGTTTGTTCAGAAGCCAATGACCATTTTTTAATATTTAGTAAATCTTTACATCAAACATAAAAAGCTAGAACATGATCTGGTTTGAAATTTATTTTCTTTAATATTTAAATTTTTTTGAATAAATTTAAATCATTATGAACACAAAATTAGTACTGGCATAATAAAATTAAATATCAAATTTTGATAAACTAGAGTCATTTTTAAATTCATTGACCTAGTTTTGACAAATTATTTTTCAGCAAAAAGAAAGAAAAAATGCCTAATTGATCATCTTTATGAAAATTTTTTTTAAAGAAATATGTATTCAAAGTTTGATCAATTAGATCAAGTTCTTTTGCTGTTTGAACTTTTATAGAATAGTATGAAAAATTACAAAGATTTAATTCTAGTAAGCATGTGTTTATTTAACAAATGAGTCAAGTAAACTCTGTGTTTACTCAATCTACTTCAATAAAGTAAGCAGAATAATCATCCTCAAACACTATTCATTTCATAAAGAAACAAGATGCATTACTGTGTATAATAAGGGAGATTTTTCAAAGTTCTTGATTCATATCAAAATCAAATATTTTAACAGAAGATGAAAGAAAGAAAAAGAGATTAATTTACTCAATACTTATTGTAAGATCAATCATTTTTTAATTGAATTTGATTGGTAGGACATCTTGGATGACCTGGTTCAGATTTATGGAATTTCAATAGGTCTGTGCTAAGCATTCTCACTATAAACAATAGATGTCCAATTCCGATTTTTTCTAATTGGAATACCTATATCTAAATTCAGTATAAACAGAGGAAAACCAATACATCACCTAAGATTAAATGTGAAAGTGAGTCTACAGCAGAAAAGGTGAACAATTTTCTAGGAAAAATGTTCAATAAATGAGGGATACAGACTGAGTTTTAGCAAAAAAATTGATGCTGTGAGGTGAGACATAGTAGAGAGAAGTACAAGAAAGAAAATTAATAAGTGTACTTCTGGTTGAATATAATCAGCAAATAAATGTGTTGGTAAGTAATTTCACATATTGATGCTTTTTTAAGTTTTTTTCTTCCTTTTTCACATTTTGTTTTACTAATGTGCACACAAGGACCAAGAGCCACTCAAAGTAGAGGGTTACTGTATGTACTTATATTAGCATACCTCAAGGACAAGTGTTAGGAGTATAGAGCTAAAGCAGACTTTAGAAGGAACTGGACACCAAATCCTAAACAGGAAACAAGGGATAATAAGCTTTTACTCTTGTTCAAAAGATCGGGAAAGAGTGTGAACTGGATGATAGGCAAAATTGAAAGTTTAAAAATAATCCAAGTCACACAACATTGATCATTGCTAATATACTCCACATATCTCATATGAGCATTGTAAGTCATTTGAAAATACTTGGATATGGGAATTGTTATGAGGTTTGAGTGCCTCATAATTTAAATTTAATGAACTGCATTTTCATCTGTGATTCTCTGCTCAAACACAAGAAAAACAACTCATTTTTGAAAGAATATTCACAGGCAGTGAAAAACTGGGTGGTTTACAAAAATATTGAGTCCAAAAGGTCCTAGAGAAAACAAAGTGAGCCACCATTAACCATTCCAAAAGTTGGTTTGCATTGGAAGAAGGGGATGCTGTGTATCTGGTGGGATTGGAAGGACAATTGCATGCTTATTCAGTGAAGTCAGACCTGAAATTCATACAACTACTGTTCCAAAATTAACTGACCTTAGAGGATGCTTCCCCAATCACTACAAGTTTAACCTGATTAAATCTAGTGTCAATTGTTATCTTCCCCACATACCCCTATAAATTGTGCCTCTTACTCTGTAACCCTCTACCTCAAGTGGTTCTTGAGCCTTGTACAGAATAAACATCATTTTAAAAAAAAAATTTAAAGCTACAATTGATAAAGCATGCATGGAGTTGGTCAGTTTCTTCAACTTAAAATATCATTCCTTTATACCTACTGGTAATTAACAAAAAAAGCTTTGGATTAAAACTATGATGACAATATGGAGACAAGCACAGCACATAAATGTCGTAAAAATCTATTTAAATTTTCCAAACATCAGGCTGTCAATAGAGCTGTCAATACCTCATAAAAACACCCACATCAATGTTAAACTAAAAGTAATATTTGTTTCAAATCAGATTAATTAAACTTTAAATCAACTAATCTTCCTTAAATAAAGTTTCAGAAAGGTATATTTTATTTCTGAAAGATTTTTTAGTAAAGAGAGTTACATTGCGCTGAGAGAATTGCAAATATGGATAAAATCCATCCTTTTGATTGATTTTAAAAAAGAAATCATTCCAATCAATTTAAATTTGTTAAGAAATAGAAAAAGTATGTTGCTTATTAGAAATATTAAATTTAATCTATTAATATGAAATTAAAACTAAAAAGCTACAAGAAAGACTTTTTATTTTTAAAAATTCATTTTAAACCATAGTTATCACTTTTCTTTTTGGAAATACACACATACACACAAAGTTGGAGGGAAAATTCTGTAGGCTGACTATGAAGGAGTGATGCTAGAGCTGTGAAAAATCTGACTGTTTAATGAAGACTTCAAAATAACTAGTAGCAACTTTTCTTGAAAATGGGTAAAATTTGGCATTGTGGCTTTATCAATGAAAAAAGAGTTTAGCCTCCAAGGACATTTGTGCTTGTTACATTAGAAGATGATGCTCCCACTCTATCAACAGTGCAAAAGTGGGCACCTGAATTTAAGAGAGGAAAGGAGAGTCTCGAAGATGAGACCAAGGTCTGGACACTCTGCAACTGGAAAACATTGATCATGTTAACCACATGGTAATGGATGACAGGCGATTGACTGAAAAATCAAATCACCAATGCTATTAGAATATCCTGTACAATGAACTTGCTATGATGAAGATTTCTGCTCAGTGGTTTCCACGTCTTCTAACATCAAAAGTACCAGCTCATCACATCATGAGAAACTCTTATTTTTTGAGGCAGATCCAGATGGTTTTCTTGAATCTTTCTAAAGCCAGAATGAGTGTTGGGGTCATCACTTTGAGTCAGAAACAAAGAGATGATACAGGGAGTGGAAACATCCCTCCTCACCTGCACCAAAAAAGGCCAAGGTCATTTCATCGGCAGGGAAAATGATGGCTTCAGTGTTTATTGACCAATGAAGAGTATTATGCCAACTTGCTGAGGCAGTTATGAAAGGTTATCAAGATCAAACACTGAGGAAAACTGACAAAAGAGTTCTTGTTTCATCAGGGCAATGTTCCAGTGCAGTGGTCCTTGGTTTCAATGACTTGTGTGCTTGAATGTGGCTTTGATCTGGTTAATCACCCTCCCTTACCACCAGTTCTTCTAATTTGACAATCACCTGTTCCCAACATGAAAAAAAAAAACAGAAAAAAAAACACTTTTCTGGAAACCAGTATTGCAGTGATGATGATCTCATATTTACTGTTGATCAATGTTTTGAGCAACAGGATGAAAATCTTCTTGAGCACTTGAACACATAAATATAGCATACCTTAAAAGTATATTTTTATCATATCTATCTATCTATATAAAGAAACAAAGCTCTCTCTATCTCTCTACCATGAAACCTTTAAAGACCTAATTTTGAAGCTAATTTAACTACAGTAAATGGATATAAAGTTGGCCAATGGTGAAGGCAAGGCCAGTAGTACATACTAATTTTATATCTTGTGTATGATGTGATCCCCTTAAAATTAGCTTACCTTATGTCATCTTGTTGTAGATGTTTAAATGTCTGTGTCATTCTTTAAATTTTATTTTATTTTTTTTTGTTGTCTCTTTCTTTAGATTGTGATGTTTTCACCTATCCTACATTGTGTCACATGTATTTTCTTCTCCCCATTGCTATTAATTATCAAATGTCTTACTTTACCAATCACAAGATCTGTTTATACTGGATTAAAATTTTAATTTGTATCATTAAACTGTGTCTCTCTCTTTCTCTCTCTCTATATATATATATATATATTACTTGAAAGTTGGCATTCATTTATGGATGACTTGTTATTTTTGGTGACTGGCGAATGACTCTTACTCTCAAGAGAGGCCAAAAATAAGCAAAAAATGGTAAAGAACACAGGAGGTAGACCTACACCCCCACCATCATCCTGGTACCCCCAATAGCTAGTGAATGATTCTGATCCCTCCATCTAGCTCCTCCAGTACCTGTCTGACATAAGATTCTTTGGCCTGGGCCCTAACTACCCTCCCAACTCCTTGCTCACCTATCTCAAATCAGAGTGTTTGACTGTAGAAAGCCGAGACATCATTTCAGAGCAGCCACAATTTTTTCAAACCACGATTGAAAATGAGTTTGTCTGTAGTGTTCATAAAAACAGTTAAAAATTGGAATGAAGCATTTGTAGAGTCCATATGTAAATTACCTTGCCCTGTGCTATCTTGTAGTTGTAGATGTTTAAATGTTTGTGTTATTCTTTGAATTTTATTTTATTTATTATTTTTTGTTGTCTGTTGATTTAGATTGTGATGTTTTCACCTATCTTTTATTGTGTTGTGTGCATTTTTGTTCTCCCCATTGCTATTAATTATCAAACTTCTTACTTCAGCCCCTCTCCCCAACTTGTTTAATTTAGAATGTTGTTTACCAGTACTGAAAAATTGATGGAACAAAACCACTATTTCCAACTATACCAGCATGATGGCTCTTGTCATAACAGGTGCCTATTTGTTACTGCTCATAATAAATGTAAACAAGTCCTTGAAGGAGCTAAGTCCTTGTTTGCTGAGATAATGAAGTACTGCATAGCCTCTAAAAACTTTGGCTTTTGTAATTAATGGCATCTCTGTAATAGGGTGCTAAATAAGTGCAAGGTCTCTATCCCCCACCCTCTTCAATTGATTTGAGGTGTTATCATCCTCTGCTGATAAAGCTGAATGCTTTGCCCTATAAATTCTCCTCAAACTCTACACTGGACTCATCTGGAATAACCTTTCCTAACTTCCCACTTAGATTCTCGGTTGAGTGATATGCATATAACCCCTTTCTGCTATCATCTCTAACCTTGATCCTCACAAAGCATGTGGACCCAATGTTATCCCTGTAATAGTCATTAAGAAGCATGCTTCCAAACTGGCACCTGTTTTCTCTAAACTGTATAATAAATGACTTGCTGCATTCTGCTTTCCAACCTGCTGGAAGTTATTATCTGTTGTTCCAGTTTTTAAGAACACTGGTGAGCTGTCCAACCCATCCAACTATTGACCTATAAGCCTTCTATGTCTTTTGGGGGAAACTCCTAGAGGTCCTAATCAATGCTGAATTGGTTCATCATCTCTCATCACAGGGCCTTTTCTCAGACAAGCAATACAGCTTTCATTTGTCAACTGCTGATGTACTAAGAATAATTGCAGAAAAGATGAAATAATTGCTGTAGATGAAAATGGTGAAGCTCAGGCTGTAGCATTGGGCATCTCTAAAGCCTTTGACAGGGCCTGGCATTCAGGTCTTCTCCACAAGTTCAAAAGTTACGGTATCTCAAGGCACATTTTTGAGCTGATCCAGTCATTCCTATCAAATCGTGAAATAAAAGTTGTTCTGAACAGCCACTTGTCTACATCCTTTCGTACTAACGTGGATGTCCCCCAGGGCTCAATCCTTGTTCTTACACTGTTTTTAATCTTCATTAATGATGTTCCCAATGACATCAAACTTGGTATCTACACTAACGACACTACCATTTACTCCTGCCTTGATAGTAAGGCTGATCAGTCTGACAAGGTCAAAATGGCAGCTGATGTACAAAATGACCTCAAGTCCATTGTTAACTGGGGCAAAAGATAGCTTGTCAGTTTTAATGCCTCCAAAACTAATCTTCTCTCCATAAATCCTGTGAGAGACTCCTCTCTGCCTTCCATCAGCATGGCTGATGCTATCCTCCACAAAACAACTCCTTGCACATTCTCAAGCTAACATTCTCAGTTGACATGAAATGGAAAGACTATATTGAATCCATTACTAAGCCATCTGCTAAGAAAATCAGTTCACTGTGTTGTGCAAGACAATTTTTCTCTCCAGAACCTATCATTTGCCCATGCTTATAGCTGCCACATATGGTCCTGTGCCCCTGCTATTTACCTGTTTCTTCTTGATAAGATCCAAAGAAGAATCACCAATATTATTGATTTAGTGGCTTGGGTTCAGACACTTGTCCACCACCATAAGGTTGCCTTTCTGTGATTTTTTATAAATACCTTCATGGTAATTATCCGGATGAGCTCTTCGCTATGGCACCTAGACTCTAAAAATTTATGCGCAATACTAGACTGGTGATGAGATCTCATCAATTTACAGTTGAGCTAGTGAGATGTAGCTGTAACTTCTATGCTGGGAGTTTCTTTTCTTGCTCTTCATGCTTGTGGAACTCCCTTCCAGGCACCATGCTTTTCAGCCAACTTTAATCTGCAAAAATTTAAATGCAATGTCAATCACTATCTACTGTCCTCCTTATTAAGTTTGACACAATAGATTTCTATTCCACCATCACTAGGGACCTCCTAGTTAATAGTATCAATTTTGCAAAGAACTATATGGAAATAACAGATGATGAAACTAATATCATCTTAACAGCTAGAAAATCACTGAATTATTCCACCTGGACTAAGTGCCACAACAATGAATTTGATGTCCCCACAGGGATGTATGACTCAGCCCAGGTTGCTGATTTAGTATGTTTTTATATTTTAGATGTGCTTAGTAGAATCGTAAAACCAGAACTAGTAGAACTATATAGAGATGATAGACTCCTCCTCATCCCTAATAGTAATGGTCCACTAACAGCAAAATTACAAAAGAAAATTATCAGGGCCTTCAAATTTCTAGGGCTTAAAATTGAGATTTCTACTAACTTTAAAATAGTTGACTACCTAGACATCACTCTTAACTTTAATGATAAAACCTTTAAACCTTACGATAAAGAGAATGAAACCCCCAAATGCATTAATATTGGTTCTAACCACTCCAATGCAATCCTAAGACAAATACACATTACCGTTTGCACCAGAATTAGTAAACTATCATCCAATGAAAAAATCTTTAATAAAAATAAACAACCATATGAAAAGGCCCTCCAAAAAAGTGGTTTCAAAAATAAGCTGTCTTACACAACCCCTATAGGTAGTACCGATACACAAAAAGTGGGATGTAGGTGTAAAAATAGAAAAAGAAAAATCACTTGGTACAAACCCACCTCTTCTGAAAACTGCCAAGTATTAATATTGGGCAGTACTTCCTAAAATTAATAACTAAACACTTACACAAAAAAATCCTCTAAATAAGTTATTCAATAGAAAATTGATCAAAAGTAGCTAGTCCTGCACTAATAAAATGCACCAAGTTATCAATTCCCATAATAATTACATCTTAAGTAAATTTTATAGCAAAAATCTAAATCTAGAATGGAACCCCCCTGTAATTGTAGAATTAAGAAAACTGCCCAGTTGAGGGCAAATGCAGATCCACTAGGGTAGTATACCAGGCAACCATCACCCCTAAAGAAAATATGACAAATCATAATATTTACATTGGCATTTCTGCAGGAGAATTTAAACAGAGAATCTATACACATAGACACTCATTTACTAATCCAAAATTACAACACCAAACAGCCCTTTCAAAAAACTTATCGGAATTGAATGAAAAGGGTCTGAATCCTCAAATAAGTTTGAAAATTTTAGGTCTCGTGAACACTCCCAATAGTTTTAGAGATAGGTGCAAGCTATGTCTAGAGGAGAAAATCAGAATGATAAAATACAAAAATCAATGCAAACTATTAAATTAACGGAAAGATCTAATTACGAATTGTAGGCACAGGAACAGATTCAAAATTACATGAGAATATGTGTATATATGTGTGGGTATGTATGAGTGTAGGGTTACATATATGTATGTATATGTAAACAACACATGTGTGTATATATATATATATATATATATATATATATATATATATATATATATGTGTGTGTGTGTGTTGGACAGCATGATTTATTCCATTGGGTGTCTTGGTATTACTCACAATTTATGAATTTATCATTCAACTAATTTACCTTGATTTTAATTGGTTTTATGTTTAAATCTCTATCACTTATTAACAATGTTAAACACTTGTGGCTTAAATACTATTTACTGTAAATCCCAGTAAAACACACGTTGCTTGCATAGGATAGCACCCCATAGGAGGAACTGAAATTTATTTACAGACAACGAAAGTCTCTAGCCATATGTAAACTTCAACCCCAGACCATTTCTCTGTAATGAAATACCTTACACCCTCCCCCAGTCATCAACACAAGCCCCTTATCAAAAAGAAGGCATCTCTCAGAGGAGGATTGATATCGAAAATACATTCAAAACCCCAATTCCAGCCAGCTGAAGACAACTGGTTTCACACCAGCTTGAAATAGACTATTCTGTGAGGTAATTTTGTTTTTTGCTGTAAAGATATATATGCTCTGTTATAATAAACATATTGAGCTCTCTGTGGATCAGTTTCAATATTTGATATTACTAGGATCCTTCTGGATTATATACCAACAGATCTATTACCTATACTATATATATATATATATATAAAAGATGTGTGTATATATATATACAGTAGCGTCCAAAACTAAGGGACAAAATTTTAAAACCTAATATTTGTTAGAAATAACAACTGTGAAAAGCTGAAATTTTGACAACTGGTAGTCGTTATCATCCATAATAACATACTAAAATTTGAATCATTTGCAAAGGATGGAAAAAGAATTATAACAATTATTTATTTATTTTCAAAATAGGATCGTCCAAAAGTAAGGGACAAAATTGAGAAAAACAATGTAAACGGCAAAAAAAAACCAATAAAAATACATGTACAATCAATATTTAGTAAATGAGCCCTTGCTCTCAATGACAGCTGCACATCTTCGACTACCAGAACGAATCAGTTCTTGACAATCCTCGATACTAATTTTAGACCATTCTTCTTGAAGCTTCACCCACAAATCCTCCGTGTTAGTGGGATTTCTTTCCATAACTTTCACTCCTAAGGTCTTCCAAAGATTTTC
>CAHIKZ030000486.1:462500-640000 GCA_903632075.3 Acanthosepion pharaonis
TCAAGGTACAAAAGTGGAAAGTTCATCAGAACAATTACCATAACAGTATTTTTTGAAAAGGCACAGAGAAATTATGTTATGATGGTGGGAAGTAACTGAAGCTGAGATGCCATGTCAGGATTGATAACATTGCAGATTCTTTAGATTTTATCAAGGATCTCTGGATACACTGCATATATAGGAGCAATATTCAATGCATGGATGAATGATCAACTTATAAAGGTGCCACATAGATTTTGGCAAGAAAATTTTTTCTCACAATACAGTAAACTAAATTTCCTATCAGCAGACATAGGAATTTACTTCTTTCCACTTCATATCATTGAAGAACATTAGACTGAGAAAGCAGAATGAGTTACTCTCCTGAAGGTTAGCATTGGCCATGATGATGGAAAGCAAAAGAGGTTCTCTTACATAATTAAAAGAGAGAAATTTAATTTTATGTCATTAAAATTTATAAGCCATTTCTTGCCCCATTTAACAACAGATTGAAAGTCATTTTAATGCATAAATAAATAAGTGATGTACATTTCTTGTTTTGTTAATGATAACTGCTAAGTCATCCCAAAAATATGACTTAATAGTGAAAACTAATCACTGATACCTTATAAAAAGAATAACAAAGAGACATGATAGACATAATAAATGTAGAAGTAGTAAATCAATTAGAGTATAAATTATAAAAAATGTGCTGCTTTGTTTGTCAATAGTACTTGCATTAATTCTTGGCCACTTTTGGATCTTTATCACAGGCAAATAAGAACTAGTCAGCTTCAGCCCAGATATGACAGCAAAATTCAATTTTGGTCAGATCTGGCTCTTGTACAGATAGAGTATAGCAGGGCGAGTCAGATACTTACTGGAGCGGGACAATGACTTGACCATTTTTTCAGTATCTTTAGCAAAGATTGGATATATGAGTTACACTTGATGATTGGGAAGAGCTTGAGTCCCAACAGATGTTCAATACCAGGAGCCTCCTTGAGAAAACACCCATCCATCATGATAGGTGAAAGTTCAGGGTCTGCTCAATGGTGGTAGAACGTTACTAGTTTGATTTTGGCCCTATTGAATTTTACAAACTAGTTTACTCCCCATTGAACCATGAGGTCAGAGGAAAGATGACCTATTGGTTCTGGTCTTCCAGATTTTTGGAAGTATACCTGTAAACAGTTACATCATTCACACAAAAATTAACTAATAGTCAGAGTATGCTCTTAAGCATATTATTAATATACAGTAGAAAGAGAGTTGGACCAAGAAGAGGACTCAGTGGTATGCCTGGGTCAAAAGTGAGGTAATAATCAAGCTTGAATTTATAACCATTGAAAGGAATTAATTTTTCTATATATTTGTTGAGAAATATTATTGATAATATCACAGATAAATACTTACTACATATTTATTACCCATTTCTAAAGTTAAACATCAAATAAAATTGAAATTCAGCAAAGTAAATAAATAACTGACTTACCTAAAAATTTAGCAGAAAATCTCTGGTACTCAGTTTGACTGTCTTTTCTCAGAACAACTTTCTTATTTCTGTGTAAGAATTGTCTCCGGAAGCTGTTTTCTGAAACCGTGGTTGCATTAGACTCGGTTCGTTTATGATTAGAAGGCACTTGGTCATTAGTTTTGTTGTCTGTAAACACTTCTGAAACAAAGATTAGGAAAAACACAGTTAAATAATATTAAAGGGAAGAGAATAACAACTTATTTTAAACTCATAATTATGATACAAAAATATTTACAATATTAGCTCTTTCTTGAGATCATACTTATAGAAATATACAAGATTTTCATGTAATTACTTGTAATTTAAAATGAAAATAATCTCTAACAGGATTAAAAAACAATTTGATTTATATATTTATGCTAAAGACAAATTTAGATTTTGATTAACAAATCTTGTCTTCTCAACAGAATTGTGGAAAGTTTATGTTGAAAAAAATGTAAATCTTACAAATTAAAATATAAAAAAATAATTGGAATAATAATGTTTAAATGTTCCTTAATGCTGCTGATACCAAATTCACTTTGAGTTTTAAAACTAATGCCATTAATTTCCTCTCAGTTAATCCTGTTAATAAGAGATTAGTTCAAGTATGCTGCTTAATTAGTATATTGTCTTTAAAATAATTTGCTTACATTGAAAACATTTTAATCTGTTGTACCGCAGAACTTTTTGTGTTTAAAACCAATACAAATGAATTAGATTCTATGTGAAATCATTTGAATGAATTTAAAAATTAATCAGAGTTATAAAAATAAAATTAAATGTCAATAAAAAGACAGTTATGATAAATGATTTTTGCATAGTCAAATGTTTGTATTATTTGTTCAGAGGTTAAGCATATCATGATATTAGCAAAGGAAATAAAAAGCAACCTTTTAATCTCTTTTTCAATGAAGAATTCACAAGTTTAAAATATCAAGACTCACATTTCATTATCAAAAGATTTTATCAGATTTATCATTTTTCAATGATTTTCAATGGATTGTCCCAACTAAAAGCAACTTTCCACAATAAAAAATTGCAATTGTTTGACAACAAATGAAAAAACAAGCCAAAACAATTGGAATCAAGTGGGACTACAATTAGCAAATCATGAACCACTCAACCTGAAGACAATGGCATCCTTTTATCTTCCATTCTTTAGCAATTGATCAATCTGGCTTAAATGCATAAAATAGTCTTGCATCTGCCAATAGATTTTTTTTGCTTTATCTATTTACCATAATTCTTCCAGATATATCCTCCTTAATACTCAAGCACTATTTTATTCAAACCTTTTTTCATGTTAATCAAGATATCCTTAATTTATGGGTCTGTTATTAAGGGCCTTCCTAAAAGGAATGCCAATCTTTTTCTTTATAACCATGATTGAATTGATCAGATAGATAAATAGGAGGAATGAAAATTCGCTTCCTCTTCATGAATAATTATTGAAATTTGGGAGTACATAAAGCTACAAATCAAATTGAAGTAGTGGGACGTGAAAAAAATATACATATTTAAATAGGGTGCCAATATGAGTAGGCAGCTTTTAAATCAATTACTTGTGTCTCTTGAGTGTATAATGTGCTAATGCTGGAATCTTTCAAATCCAGTGTGTGTAGGTCAGAGTGAAAATGAAACCAGAAGAATGAGTTGAGGTAGGAATTATGTGTATGCCTTTGTGGAATGAATATAAAAAAATGTTAGGAAGAATACAGATGAAAATAAGGAATGAGGGAAAGGCACAGTTTTCATATGAATGCAAAAAGATATGGTTGACCAATATAAAATGCCAAAAAATGCTAGAAAAATGTAGACTCATCTCAAATAAAGGAATAAAGAGAATCTGGTTACACTTGCATGGGTAGGATACATACATACATACATACATACATACATATATATATATATATATATATATATATATATATACACACATATATATATACACACACACTCTCATACACCCACTCTCACTAATTTATATTCATACATATTTGCACAGGCAATATTTCTGTATTCTTAGAATCATAAAAATTGGACCCGACAAATGCAATGTATATTAATAGTTAGTTTCATACACAGCTTATAAACAACTTCTTAAAGATAAATTCCCAGATCTAAAAGGTATGGAAGGAACAGAATTATCTCTTTCTGGAGAAATGAAGTTTTGGAAAATAATGATCTCTTTGATTCTGAAAGAAAGAATTAAGCAGTGAGAGTTTCTGGAAAATGCAATTCTAAAGATGGTAAGTGGAATATCCAGTTTGTGTTTCCATAAATTTCAATAGATTCATTGCATATAGTTGTGGATACCAGCAAGTAGACACAGATACAGAACTAAATATGGAAAAATGAAACACAAAAATAAAATAAAATGATGAGTTTTCAGATTTATAGATAAGAAAAAAATGAGGATAAAAGTTGGACTCAAAAAATACAATTCACAGATACAAGTTAAATCAGATAAACCAATTAAAGTCATGATAATTAGAAAAATAAATAAAAGAGGAATTAAACTATGTACCCTTAAAATTAGAAAAAAGACTCCCTGAAGAATTTATATTCTTTTATCTTCATATTTAATTTAACCATGTCAGAATTAGACAAAGGCTGATATAACTCTGTCAAGATCCTTTATCATGATCTGCAGATGAATGACAAAAACATAAATGGATACTATTGAAACATTAAGTATTTCACAAGATAAAGACACTGGAAGAGGATAATTATTAAATTTTTTAGTACTCTAATCAAAAGTTAATGGCAACAAAAATAGAAAGATGAGGATAATATGAAATATTTATGACACCTCTTCATCTGCAATAATCTTACATTAAAGGTTTATCAGTTCATTTGTTTGTGTTTTCAGAATGAAGTTGTAATGCATGCAATTAAACTAAGCATTTTTGTTTAAATTCTTTGTCTGAGAAGGTATACCACACTTAAATAATTGACAATTCATTATTTTTATATGTAGATAGTAGTTCACTTATTAATTCATTGCAAGTTCTAATTAAAAAATATTTAGAGTAAGTTACAATAAATTAATACAAATCATATGAAATTTATAAATTAGCTGTCTATTGTACAATAAGACACTGGAATGAGAATACTGACACAATTATTATATTTTTTATTTAAAGTTGGAAAAGATTTTCTGAGTTATTAACTTTTACTCACAATCCTATCATAAAATCACTTTAATAAACTAGTCAGTAAAAAAATTGATAGTAAAACACAATAGAAATTTTCTTGTTGCAATAACCACTGATTGAGTCTCGGTACTTAAAAAGTAAACAAAAGATAATGAAGACTAAAGCAAAACAAATAATATTGATTGTAAGCTCTTGTTAATCATGATTCCATTATTAAATTTCAACTAATCAAAATTTATGTTACACTGTACTAATTATTCACTTTGGCAAATGATTCAAAATCCAAAATTATATTTCAAGTCAAACACTATTGCTACTACTACTGCAACAAACAATAATTCTGGAAAGAATTATGTCAAACATGGATCTGTATCAATTATGAACCTTAGTATAAAAAAATACTTCCTCTTAGATTCTATAAGTGAATCTCTGTGAGCTTTCTAACATGTGTACTACAAAGAAAGAAGAGGCAATATCCCTTCTCCTTCATATGAAACCAACATTGTTTCTCTTTGGAAATTATGGAAAATAAAATTAAAAAATGATATCTACAATCAATCCCTGAGTGGCTCTTTTGATAACAGATTTCCGAGCTGTAGAATTTGTTTGAACTTAAGAGAAAAAAGCTAACAACTACTTTTGGCAACCAATAAACCATTTTAATATCAGCAAGATGAAAGTCTAAATAATATATATATATATATATATATATATATATATATATATATATATATATATATATAAAAAAAAAACAACATAGATTGAAAAAAACTATTAGACTGGAAAAAATTAAAGAGACACAATTTATTCTTATAATCTTTGGATGAAATATTATTCTTTTACATGTTATACTTTTATTTAATCATTTTTTACTCCATGCAAGGTAGTAAAGCCCCTAAGATGCAAGAGGCTACTGAGTGTGAAAGAAGAAGAAAAAAAGAGAAACATTAAAGTGTGAGAACAATATTAATAATAAAAAGGAATTTATTCTTCAATTATCAAGCTAATTCTATGAGAAAGGTAATTAAGTTATATCTCTTAAGATCTTGTAACATTGTCTTATATTTCTTTCTGCAGCTGCATGGGATAGTTTACACATAGTCTTTCATCATGTTCTGCTCTTTTGGGGTTCTTACTTGAGAGAGATATCTATAAAGGGAGACAGGCTGCCCCTTTAAGATAAGGCTTCAAAAACACCAGAAAGCTGTAACACGAGGGGAAATGTAAAAATCAGGCATGGCTGACCACATATGGAGAGAAAAGGGAGATCACCACCCTCTGTGGGATCAGGTTGAGATCATAGACAAAGAACACCATTGGAAAATTTGTAAACTTAAGGAATCAGCATATATGCTAGGCCACAAAAATCTCCTGAGCCGACCAAGCATAGAAATGAATACAATATGGGAACCAGTAATAAGGAGTGCCAGAGAAAAGCAATAACAACAACAAAAATTGCAATATGAACTCTTGTAAAAACATGTTGTGATAACAGTAAAAATTGCAATATGAGTACTGGTAAAAAACAGTGGCTGAAGACATTAGGTTTATAATACCCACAAATTCATACACAGATGTCCTCAAGGACACATGGCACAGTGAATAAAAGCATTAGTTACATCCAGTGACAAAGAGTGTGAGTTCAAAACCCGGTTAAGGCAGTGGAGAACTTGGAGAGGGGAATTAACAGGAGATAACTGATAACTGACATCCATTAAACATGGCACATGTTACCCCAGTGAGAAAAATAAAGGGTTCAGTTCGACATTCCAACCACCTGAAGAAGGCTGGATTGTACAACAGCTGAAATGTAATAAATATGGCAATAAAGGTAAGGACAATAGTCCAAATAATGTCAATAGTGTAATTATAAGTTATTTAAAAAAAAAAATGTTTACTTGAAGAGTATGCTGGGGTTAAATTTATGATGAGAGTAGTAAGGAAGGTATTTAGGTTTGTTTTGACTTGCAAACTAAACTTATGTCCATCATTCAGAGGAATCACTGCAATAGAGTTGTGACCATTCAGGTTTTTTGGCATGGGCACTATTCTTGGACACTGAATAGTAACGTTTTGCTATTGTTTATATTCAAACAGACGTTTATCTCTGGTTAAAAGACACCATCTGCTGTGTTTTTAAGTAAAACATTTCCTTCTCACCCAGATATAGTTAAACTTTACCAAAGTATCAACAAGAGATTAAGCCAAATACTGCATGGTTCCATTTTTAAGTGCAAATATAAATGTACAATTTTAGAATTCTTGTGTGTAGTTCATTTATGTATATTTTATGATTAAATTTCTATTTTCATTCGTGTTTCTTCTGGTAAAAGGCATCTTGCCAAAACAACTGGTGATGAATGGAAAATATATCAGTAGAAATATGAAATTTAAGAATAGAATCAGAACAGATAAAATTAATAAAATGTTTATATAAATGAACAGTTTAAATAAAAGTTCTTGGGTGAAAAGTTTAAGAGAAAAACAATTAATACTACAGTAATACTAATATGAGTAAAGAGATAACAAACCTAAACTGATGTTAACTGTTTTGCATTTTTCTTGATGATAGCCAATGAATTTGATTGCAATGAATGAGTGTTTTAAAATCTTAAAATTTTAAATTGTATAAACTGTTTTGTCAACATGACTGAGGAAGATTAAAGTATGTACATGTGTCTGTATCAAGTCACCCATAAAATCTCCATTTGATATTCTTGGTAATATGATGTAAATACAGCTTTTTGCTCTTGATGTCTATTTAATTCTTGCAAATTTAATCACTATGGAGAAGATTTAGAAATATAAAGTTTCCAAAAATTATCTTTTCTGCCTCAGCTTTTAAAGATATTGACCCTTTATCTCACTTTCTATCATAGACTGTTGGAATGAAGGTGCATGTTTTTTAGGCATCTAAACATTGAATAAAATATGTTTATAACAACTTGTTAAATGGCTGATGTTTTGTGTTGGATAATCATTGAATTGGAAATAACTTTAAAAAAAAACATTTATAATTAAAACCTACTGAGATATGTTTCAGCCTACAGCAGTAACATAAATACTTAAAGTTCATTTAATTCTTGCAGTATATGCTTACAACTTAGGGTTGATGAAGAAACCAATACTTTATCAAGGATTACATATTAGTTTATATTTTGGAAAACCATTTTTATACTGAATTTCATTATAAGAAAAATAATTGTAGGATAGTTATTTTATAAAATATAAAAAATGATCACTATTCTTTGCTGGTTTGTTAAACAACCAAGACAGTTGTATCAGTTTATTAACAATATCACAATAGAAGCAGAGGTAATTTTAAATATCTTACATGAAATAATAATTTCTAATGGAGTCTAATTGTGACAACAGTGATACATCCTTTACAAATGTAAAGATTTTTTTTTCAAGTACCAAAGAATACTGACAAGTGTTAAGGCAGATAACAAATATTATAACAACAGCTTGACTCATTATCTGTTAATAAAAATTGTTCTTGAGAGGACAACTTACAATGTTTGATAGCTTGGTAAAATTTGTGTAATGTTTTAAGCAGAAAAATATTATTGTAAAAATGAATATAAAACACTATTGAATCATAACAGAGCCTGAAAACTCATACCAATAGTTAATCATTTTGCTTTGATAGAATTTGCAATAAAAAAATTATCTAAAAAGTAAGATGAAAGCATATGAACATTACTGGTGAGAACATTTGGTTATAGTCTATAAGGTTTATATTCTAATTCTCATGTAACATTTACCATTCAACAATGACAAGGAAACACTCGGCAATAGAGCAACACCTGATAATATTCCTTTGAAATATACAATACAGGAATTAGACAAAGTTCTTCAGTTCCAGTGTACTACAGTGTATGTATATATATATATATATATATATATGGAGGACTTATTTTTCAATGTCTGATGGTCTAACAACTCCATTCTTAGAACCAAACAGCCAGACTACTTGCAAATACGATTTGAGTATAGTGGTGCAGGCTTGTGTAGAACCAACCACACTTTTTAGAAGTATCAAATACAGAGAAATGGCGCACAGAATGCTAGTAGGTCCCCAAATGACCAGTTGCTACCCAAGGCTATATGACCCAGTCTGTCTTGCGATTTACCTCTAGCTGGGGTGGAGAAAAGATGGATCATACCTTTCCCACATAAGTGAATGCTACAAACTTGACTGGATTTCAAAATAAGTTCTCTGATTTTTCAATCTGAGCAGCTATCTATTACTCTACTGACTGTGCCTATATATATATATATTTTAATTGAGTTCACCACAAGTAAGGTAGTAAAGTCCTTTAGATACAGAGGGTTACTGGGTGTGGAAGAATTACAAAACAGAAACATTACTAAGGAGTGATAACAATAGAAGAGTAATCAGGGAGACAGTAGACAGTGATTGACATTGCATTTATATTTTTGAAGATTAAAGTTGATTAGAAAGCATAGAGTCATGAGAGAGTTCCATAAGCGAGAAGTGTGAGAAAAAAACAAACTGTCAGCAATGAATTTACAGTTACATCCAGCCAACTTGGCTGTAAATTGATGAAACCTCATTGCCAGTCTGGTACTATGCTTAAAATCATAAAGTATAGGTACCCTAAGGAAGAGCTCATCTGAGCAATTACCCTGAAAGTATTTATAGAAAAGGCACAAGATGGCAACTTTACTCTGGTGAGAGAATGACTAAAACTGAGATGTCAGGTCAGGACAAGTAATATTGCTGATTCTTCTTTGGATTTTAGGAATGATCTCTAAATATATAGCAGGAGCACTGGACCATATGTGGCAGCAATATTCTAAGCATGAGGGATTGGTAGACTTATAAATATGTAAGATAGATTCTAGAGGTAAAAATTAATGCAACACAGAGAACCAACTTTCTTAGCAACTGACCTAGAAATAGATTCTAGTCTTTCCAATTCATATCAGCTGAGAAGGCACAAAAAGTCACTTTCCTGGACGTTGCATCAGCCATGTTGATGGAAGGCAGAAAAGGGTCTCTCAGATAATTAATTTGATTTGTTTTGGAGGTGTTTATTTTGATTTATTTTTGTTTTTTTGGAGGTGTTAAAATTAAGAAGCCATTCTTTGCTCCAGTTAACAACTGATTGAAGATTGTTTTTGATATCTGTCATCAATTCTACCTCATCAAAGTGATCAGACTTATTATTGAGAAGGGAGTAAATGAATGTCATCAGCATAGATAACAAGTTGAGAGCTGATGCCATCAGAAAATATATATATATATTATATAGTGTTCATTGCTTTGTAATGAACAAAACATGCAGTATATTTAGTTTTCTTTACCTATATTATGCTATTAATTAATAATATTGATTTAATAAGATGAATCCAAGTGAAATAAGTATACATTCTCCCAAGTTCCTCTTTGTTGTTTGTATTTCATTTTTTTCTGTTTAGTTTAAATCTTATCTATTTCATAGCAAAATCACAAAGATTAACTATTTAAGCCTTTTTAAAAATATTTGATGAATAGTTTATTGGCATCTCAAGATGTGATTGTTCTCATGAATCGTTTTATACACTCTCCCATTTTCTTTAGAATATTTTATTCATTATCCCTATCGAGAATTAAAAAAAAATGGGAGTTTAAAAATTCATTTGACCTGTATCTGAGACAAAATTATTTCTAGACACACACAATTTATTCCTGCATGATTGAGTCTAATCTAATCCTTGGATCATTGTTTAAAATTCAGTCACAACTATTGCTTTCTCAAAGATAATTGTTTTATATAAATGCACTTCTAATTTTATAAACTGCTGCAAATCAGTATCTCAGATAATAGTTTTTGTAACCAGATTCTTTTGATGTCTAATCATTGGATTCATGCATGTCTTATTCCAAATTAATCCTTCTCTATAAAGCAATATTAGGTAGTCAAATAATTATTGCATTTCTTAATGGAGCAAAATAATAAGAAGCTTTAGGGAATGTGATTAAAATAAATTATCCACTGACAGATATGATAAAATGAAAATGTCTGTACATCCAATGTGGACTGAATTTTCAGAAAATTGTGTCTTTAACAATATGTCAAGAAATGACAATTGAGAATAAAAATATTTAAAAGATGAAAATGATATTTTAAATAATTAATCTGTTCCTTTTGAAATGTGCACAGTCAAAAAGAAGTAATACAAAATGTAGCTAAAAGTATTATTTTTAAATCAGGATGAATGTAAAAATCAATTGTTAAATACCACATTATAAAAATGCACTTTTAAAAGCATTAGATCTCATTTTAAAAGCTAATAAAAACTTTGAAGTAAAGGTTATATATATATATATATATATATATATATATATATATAAGTTATTAGAATGGTTATCATCTCATAATGTTTGGTATTATAATCACTAGATCTTTTATAAAACTTTTATATTTAAAAAAAAATGAGGGAAATTGAAAAGGAACATTGTTTCATCCTGGTTAAAAATGCAGCTTTTAAAGACATGATCTGGCAGTCAGTCTGTGTTAGCTGAAGAGAATAATAATTTTTATGTAAATGAAGGAAAATATTTTCTCAAGCAAAACTAAAAATAGATATATTCTAAAATGGAAAGTTATATGAATGTGTTCAGCACAAACTAAAAAATATGTTTCCCTTTGAATTTTCCTTCTATTTCAAGAACATTTAGATCCTTTGTTGCAGTTTGGTGACCATAGTATGATATTGCACTGGCAAAATGGTCATGAATATAGGAATCATTTAACATTGAAATATGTTCAATTTTAAACAAAAATTTTTAAGATAGTGTAAAAAGAATCTCAAACAAATTTAAGTATACTCTATCAGTGGTTCTATTTTGCCCAATACACCATAAGTCAGAATGTCATCCTCCACATTCCACGATTGTCAAACTCAAATGTTGCATTCCAAATAATATGCATATATTATTGAAAATGTTCATTCTTTTCCATATTAGTACATATACATTTACATGAATTATTTTTATACAGGAGTTTTACAGATTTAATAGCAATAGAAAATGTTCATGGATTTATAAACTTGAACACATGTACAATAATTTTTGTTTTTATTTGTAACTAATTATTAAATAAATAAACGGAAGCAGACTTCAATTGTTGATTCCACTCTCTATTGGAATGACTGCAAAATACTTTCCCCTCCCCGATTTATAGATAGAACAAAAATGTATGCCGGGATTTTTTCCTAGCCAATAAAATAGGCTGGTTCTCAGTTTCATCTGACTCAGTCCTGATCTGTCATGTTTTGAAGTCAGAATGCTATATTCACACATCTGAACTTGCTCTTGTATGTCAACCCCAATTCTTAGTTTAATATTTTTGCCATATTACTGTTGCTTTATCTTATTACTGTTAATTTGCCTTGCATATATTGTTTGCTTGTTTTATAGTTTGCTCTGTTCTTTTCTTTTTCTTGTTATTGCTTATTACAAACTTTGTCAATTTTATTTGTTGCACAGTTCTATCATTTATTTTACATTTAACCATGACCACTCACTCTGCATCAATAAACAAAAAAAGTTCAGTCGAATTACAGTATATTGTAATTTAATAAACAAAATTTTGTAAATAAAAAAACAAAAGATTTGCCCCCCACACCTGAAACACTGAAGTTGAGAATCCTTACTCAATCAAATTTAGCAATTCTTTTAGCTTGGATAAAATATTCATTAGATCTTTGTTATAGTAAAATCTGCCTTATTAACTCTTTTAAAAATAATTTAGTATCAAATATAATGCTCTGGACTAATGCTTAGCAAGCTGATTTAGCAAATCATTACTACTGATTAGTGAGTCTTATCCTCCCTGGGTATTTGACATTAGTGAAAACTAATCTAAGCTAAATGCTTGGTACCTTTAATAGTTATCAGTTTTTTTAGTGTTTTCTAAGAGAATATAACTTTTGAAAATGTCTATTCTCTTCTAGCTTTGATTTATTGATTAATTTAAACAAGAACATATACTGTTGGGTGATGATTAGCATACTTATTTCATAAGCCATTATATGTTAGCATGTTTTCTAATTAGAGTTTCGTCTCATCTAACAAACCAACCAGATAATTTTAATATTAACATGGTTTTAAAAAAAGACTATATTGTTAACTTCATTACTATAATTAAACTCCTTTTTTGTATTGTTACAGCAATGTTTCAGCAAATTAAAAAAAACAAAAAAACATTTATTGGTCACCCATTTAAGTACAGATCAAGTTCAACCAGTGATCAGATGAGAACCCGTGTTAATCAGTATAACTTAATCAGTAAGTTGTGAGATAGATTTATCAGCCTGAAATATGTCACCTCTTCTGATTTTGCCCATTTGTAAAAAGGAAAAACACCTTCAACAAAAGAATCATAAATATCATGGACCTTTAATAAAAAGATATTTGATTTGTTAAAATATTTTTATTTCACCTAAAAGCCATAATAGTATTTAATTTTTTTTTTAATCTAAAACGTCTACTATGGAAATTTTATTTATTTAATTGATATACCAATTTTATCTTTGCAGTGTTCCTGACAAAAACATACAAAATTTATATCATCTACCAAAAGTAAGCTGTTTAATTTTATTTCCAAATATTCCAGCTATTATTTTATAGTCATAAATTACATGGAAAATTTTTTTTTCACTTTAGACAAACAATGAAGGAAAAAGAATTTTAATTAAAATTTTTCCTGGATATTTTTTGTATCTATATTTTAAAGGAATTCAGTTAATATTCTAGCAAATATAATTTTATTGTTTCATTGAAGATAACTCCTTCGTTTTATTGCTACCTAAGTGCACAATAAAGAAGAATGAATTAGGTGTGACTTCCAAAATTATTTTTCTTTCTGGAATGGCCTGCATCTCAGTGAATATAAGTTTCTTTATATAACTCCAATACATGAACATTAAAAGAGTAAAAAACAATACCAAACAAAAAAACATTGCATATGCTAAGTTAATTTGATTAAAGATTATTATAATTTCTATATTTTTTTTATCATTTCACCCCAAGCAAGGCAATAAAGGCACTAAGTCAGAAGGGGTTACTGAATGTGAAAGAAAAAGAAAAACATTATTAAGAGAACAATAAAAGAAGAGGAATCAAGTAGACAGTAGATAACTACTGACACTGCATTTAAATTTGTGAAGATCAAACTTGGTTGGAAAACAAACTGGAAGAGAGTTCCATAGGTATAAAAGAAACTGTTCGCAAAGACTTATGGTTACATTTAACCAATTCTACTGTAAAATGATGAGACCTTGTTACCAATATAGGACTGCACTTAAATTTATAAAGTCTACATCCCATAAAGGAGTGTTCATCAGAACAATTACCATGAAAGTATTTATAGAAAAGGTACAGGGAAGCTACATTATTGCAGTGGGAAAGTGACTGATACTGGGAATGTGACTGATATTGGGAATGAAAATTATGTTTATTTTACAGATTACAAAGCTGTGCATTTAAGTAACTTTGATGTAACTATAAAACAGAATTGTTGGTTTTTAAATTATTTGAATTGGATTATCTTTTCTTAATCTTATTTTTGTTTTTTATCACACATTTTTAACTTGAAAAATCTCTGACCATTAAAGTAAGTACTATGAAGTTGGAGCAAAAAAAGTAGCATCCAATAAGAATTAAACTTGCATCCCTAACTCATCTTTTATGTCTTAGGCCACATCCATAAATTACAAACTTGTGAAATATTGTATATTCAAATAGCAAGCTATGTATTTATTTCTACCTCATATTACTTTAAAAGCTAAACATCATAAAAATAAATAATTTTGGAATGGAAATAATTTAAGAATATTACTTAATTGGTTATGGTATTGCATATGGAAGCAAGCTCCTAGGATTTGGAACAAGAAGCAATACTAAGCTCAAGAAAAAACTAGTAAATAATTAATAAGAACTTGATGTTTTGTTATAACTAAAATATTAAAATATGTACAACTGAAATAGTTGTTTTAATTAGCTTTTAGAACTATAGTAGTTAATAATGGCATGAAAATGATAATATAATTTAGTTATAACAGAGTTGACTGAAAAATCTCCAAGTATTTAACAAATATAAACTGCTTTAATATATGGAAGACTTTCTTAAAAAAAAAAAAAAAAAAACTCTATCTATGCCAACTCTAGTCTGTGATAAATCATACTGAGGAGAAATTTTCAAAATTCCTCTATTTCTAACTAACCTACTCTTTTCTATACAAATAAATTTTAGCGGTTCACCACAGTTTTCTCATAAAAGCCCACCTACATAGAAGATTAAGGCTGAAAATACTCACTTATTCACATATTTTTCATTAAAAATATCTTCTTATTCTAAGCGAAACAAATATAACTTACTATAGTGATGGATTAACAATATAATAATGTCACAAAGGTTAATGGTTAAAAAATAGTTGCAGAAATATTTTCCAGTGAGAGAATTAAAAGATGGCTTTGTAGATGTCTGGGTACATATTCATATAATTGGTCATCTGTTTTCTATCAGACAACCAATGGCTGCTTTGAATAATAGCCAAGCAAAATGAGTCAGCACAATTATTGCCAAGTTAGTACAGATGCACACAAGGTGAAAGTTTCATTTCATATGCAAGAAGCTGAGCATAGGCAGCAGATGTCAGATATCAAATGGACTAGATCCAGTGCCAAACATACTATCATGCAAAAAAAAAAAACAGGTATAGAAAATTCTCAGACCAATTATGATGTAGATAACTAATATTAGTTGACTAACTATGTAGAGAAATGATTCTTATTTCTATTTATTTATTAAAATTAAAGACTGTGTAAAAACATTTAGATTCAATAAATATTTATTATAAAACAAATGAAAAAAATAACAGTAGCAATAATTTTTAAATTAGAAATTATTCAGTGCATCCATTCCAACTTAAAAATGGTTTGTGTTTCTGAGTTCTCATTATTTTACTTGCTAGATATTGTTTTAGTTTATGAAGTCCTTTTTTGTTTTTTTTTATAATTTTACTTATAATTGATACTGGCTAAAAAGTTAAGATTTAATACACTCTGAAAAAAATATACAAGCTCTAAGAATTTTTCTGAACCAAACATATTAAAAAAGAAATCACCCAGAAAGAGAAAAGTAATGAAGTTAATTATCTATATTAACTCAAATTGAATCTATGTTTAAGGCATGAAAATAAGAAAAAAATATAGCCATATTAATGTGGAACATTTTAACTGCAGCCATTTGACATCTGGAGATCTTGTTAAAAACAAATAGCTTGAAATATACTACAACTTGATAAAAAATATAGAAACAAAGAGAGGATAATATAGCAATGAAATACATCTCAGCTCTTTATTTTTTTTTAAAGTTTTAGTTCTTTTTGAAAGAACTGTGACATTAAGAAAAAATTCATTAGAAACAGAAGAGCACTGAAATGTTATGGGAAAATTTCATTACAAATGAAGAGACTTGAGGTGTTGCAAGAATGGAAGTTATTCATTTTATACTTCCTGGTATATTTGTCTTGCAAATGATATTTGGCAGATGCATATGAGTCCAGGTAAAAATTGTTTACAAAGCATGGAATTCAAACAAACAATTAATAAATGTATTAACTAGACAGGTTGCAGAAGATAAAATTTTTTGAATTTGTGGTGTCTCCATTATGACTTACAGAAAATTATAGAGAAAAGAGTAAAAGAAAGCAAGAACAAAGGCCTAAACATCAATTACAAGATGACAGAATGCTTGGTTGTTAGCAAAAGGAACATTCCAACATGCAAATTACAAATTGGAGATACCAAAATCAAACAAGTACAACAATTGAAATATCTGGGAAGGATTTTAACATAGGATGGAAAGTGCAACATTGAAATTTGAATGTGCATTGGGATAGAGAAAGATGCTTTCCAAACGCTAAGCAAAGTATTAAGAAACAGGAAAATTTTATTAGCAACAAAGAAAAGAGTATTGAACTATTATATAATAACAGTCTTCTTATATGGTAGTGAATGCCGGAAAATTTCCTTGGAGATAAAGAAAAACAGAAATGTAGTTCTACAGAAGGGTTCTGAGAATACCATAGACCGAACATGTGAGTAACAACAAAGTTTTAGAGAAAATGGAAGCAAAAAAGATGCTTATAATTAACATCAGGAAGAGATAGTTGAAATTTCTAGAGCACATAATGAGGAAAGAAGGCTTCAAAAATTTGATACTCACAGAGTAGATTGAAGGCAAGAGAGATAGAGAAAAACAATGCATAATCTACCTAACAAGTTTGAGTAAATGTATGGCAGAACAAGATTTAGGAGAGTAATAAAAAGACAAAATTTATTAAAAGCAACAAAGGACAAGAAAATTGTGGAAAGCCATGATTGCCAAAGTCCTGAAGGGACATGGCACATACAAGAAGGAAGATAGAGCTAAATAGTAACTAATTCAAAGCTCATTTTGCTGTACTTTTGAAAAGGCATGCCTTATGCACATTGATCATAATGATATAAAAATATTTTGATGTTATATATTAGTATTGATTAAGCAGATAGCTAAATTCAGCTGTAAGTAATAAACTACACTTTTCAGAATATGAGGTTTCTTTTTTACAATGTTTGAGTTCGCTTTGTTTATTAGAATGAATATCTATTGTCTCATTTTAGAAATTATATCTAAAATAAAAAATTCACATGTTCTATAAAATCTAAAATGGGAGAATAACAAAAAAATCTGACACATTAACTAAAGTTCCATTTATTTAAAAAAATGTTTATAAAATTGTCTATTTGTCCAAACAATATACTTCACTTATTTAGGTTTATAAATTGAAATGAAGATAAATGTTTCTCTTACTCTTGTTTTGTATACAATACAAAGAGAGAAATGTAAAATTTATATTTAAAATATAACAAGTAAAAACTTAAATGTAAAATATTGTTAAATTTGGCTTTTTATTATATAATACAAAAATAAACTTATTATTACTACTATTATTATTATTATTTAATCTTTTCTTAAAATTATATTTAAAACTGATTCCAATATGTAGATTATTTAAATTTCCAAAATGTGGTTTACATTTTGGACATTTTTGCTGGCAAATCTTCAAGTGAAACTCTGAAGCATGCAAAGTTTCTTATAAGTAAACTTGAAAAATATTGGAAACTAACTAGCTTAAGTGTTATGACTTTAAAATTTACTTTCTTTAAAACAATTCACTCACTAAAATATTTGAAATGTTGAATAATTTGTGATTTTTGCATTTTCTACACATGAAAACTAAATAAGTCTAAAATAACTGCAAACAGTTCCAAGCAGAAAATTTCAAATCAATCAGTAAAGCATTGAAAATAATAAAGAAATAAATATTTCTTGAGGATAACAATATTCATCCTGAAATTATTTCAATGATACTGAGACCAAACTGATTATAATAATATTCAAAGATCTGAGATTGGCTAAAAGAAAAATAATTTCTTTACGATCATTAAGTGGAAATAAAATATAATAAAAAATCACTCAGTTTTAGTGACTCAAAATGTAACCAATGTGTTGAAAGCTTAAATGGAAACAACAAGAATAATAATGATAATACTTTGTAACCGTATCTGGAAAGACAAAAACATTTTAAAAAACCAAGGAAATGAGATATTTTACAGAGAAAGAAAACTTGAAAGATACCTTAAAAGTACAAAACAGAATGTAAAAGAAAGATAGCTTAACAAATAGGAAATAAAAAGAAAATATATTAAATGAAATAAAAATGAAAGAAGATGCAGAAAGACCAAGACAAATAGTTTCAAAACTCACATTTAATACCATAAAGAAGCCAAAATTTGTAGATTCTGAAATTACATAATTTCTCAGTATTTAATTTCAGGAGTGTCTGGACAAAACTTATTTTCCTTTAGCTTTCAAAATATGAAAATATTCTTGTTCTGAATGAAGAACCAACACAAATCAGACATGACATTTACTAAATAATGACCCTGATATGATCAGTATGTCATAACCAAAGTTCTTTTTGTTAGTTGTTTCATGATTCTAGTATTTTACAGATATTTTTTCTTCTTTTTAAAATTTGAGGTTTGCATGGTGTTATGCAAAACATCTAAAGAAGTGATTCAAGTAGAAGAAAAGCCAAAGGTCAATACAAGGATTACAACATGAAGAAGGTTCTGAGAGAACTGGTTAGGGTCTGTCTATTTCTATTGACACAAAGAAATAAAAATTCTCCTCTTTATAGTTAACAACAAGACAGAAATACCAGCCAATGACTTCTAAGACGAATGAATGATGATTATAATAGTGATAGTAGTAGTAACAGTAATAATTGTTAAAGTTATAACAATACTAAAATAATACTACTACTAGTAGTAGTAATAATAATAACAATAGCAACAGTAGTGCCAATGATAATAGAAATATCAAGGAAAAATGAAAATACTATTACTACTGGCAAAAATAATAAGGAATATGTCTATCATAATAACTATCACTACTATTATAATACCATTTGCCCTTTTTTTAAATAACAACAAAAATTATAACAATAGTAGATTGATGATGGTGATGATGGGACAGTCTAGGTAATAAGCTGACTTATGATAAAAGTGGCCATCTTGAAAATTGTCACGCTTCGCTCTCTATATCCCAATCAGAACAACTTATAAAAATACATCAGAAATAGCATAGTATATATAAATATTCATTTTTTTTTTGAGAATTCATGACTGTAAGTGAAGGAAACTTGATACAAACGAGGAAATTTGTCACTAAGTGAGAACTCAATTTTTACATCACTGAACTTTTTTGTTGTTAATTTTACATTTTTTTGTGTTTTATAAGTAGCATATATAAATTAAAATTCATTTAAAATAAAATACTCAATTTAAAATGTAGTTAGGTGTAGTTAGGAACAGTCTCTAACAATAACCAAATATCTACTCTAGTTCTTACATGTATAACATTACATCCTGTCCAATATTAAAATATTTTAGAAACAATTTATACAGGGTACAGCAGAAATACCTCCCATATAATGGTAAGACATTAGTGACAATGATTTCTTCAACTAGCTAATGTCTCACCATTATGTGGGAGGTATTTCTGCTGCACCTTGTACAAATACTGGCACAGTCGAAAATCTAGGTCTTATCAGTAACTCTTCTTTGCTGAAGAAATAAAACCATTTATTTCAAATGTTATTTATTTTTCACATGGATAAAATTCTGCTAATAAGTATATCAACCTACATATTTCTCCACACTTATATTTTAGTGAAGTTTCACAAATCATTTTTTTTTGTTGAGGTGGAGTTTGTATTAGATAATTTTATTTTGAAAAAAAAAAAAAACAATTAAATTTTTTTTTTTAATCTTGTGTTCATCAATAATTATGAAGGTAGGTTGGATTGGTTTATCATGATAGTCATTTCCTCTTTGATTATATAATTTCACAAAATTCAGTATACCTTGCTTCCTCTCTTATCTGTAATTTCAGCTACCGACAGTCGACATAGAAATCGGCAATAAGTTTTACCTAATAATAGTACTAAAGTAAAATAGTAGTGATACTGGCAATTTAGATATGTCAAAGAAAAGCTGTAAATTACTCCCTTTAAACAAAATAATGGAAGTTCTCAACCTAATATATATATATATATAGAGAGAGAGAGAGACAGAGAGAGAGAGTCTGACATATATGTCAAAAATAAAAAAGATGAGCAATATGGCTTTCCTTTCTCTAGGTCAATTGCTGATGTGTTAATAATTATTGCAGAGTATGTCTATCAAGCTTTAGATAAGAATGGTGAAGCTCGGACTGTTGCTTTGGATATCTTGAAGGCATTTGACAGGGTTTAGCACACTAATCTTCTTCACAAGTTAAAAGGTAATTGTATTTCTAGACAAATTTTTGAACTCATCCAGCTTTTTTTATCAAATTGTGAAATGAAAGTTGATTGAATGGCCACCCTTCTAGATCTTTTTGTATTAATGCAGGTGTTCTATAGGGCTCTATCCTTGGACCAATGTTGTTACTAATTTTCATAAATAACCTTCCTGATGTCATCAGTTCTCAGCTCGGTATCTATATTGATGACATAACTATTTACTCCTGTCTTAATAGTAAATCTGATTGGTTCAATAAGGTCAAAATGGCAGCTGATCTCAAAAATTACCTACAACCTGTTGTTAAATGGGACTTCTTAATTTCAACACCTCCATAATGAAACTATTCTCTTTTAATTATTTGAGAGAACCTTTTTTAACTTCCATCAGCATGGATAATGCTCACCTCCAGAAGAGTGACTCCTTACACTTTCTCAGACTAACATTTTCAACTGACATAAAGTGGCAAGAATATATTGAATCAATTGCTAAGTCTGCAGCTAGGAAAATTGGTTCACTTTGTTGTACTAGAGAATTTTTCTTGCCAGAGTCTATCTTACATATTTATAAGTCTACTATTTGTCCTTGTTTTGAATCTTGTTGCCACATCTAGTCTGGTGATCCTGCTTATATATTTATCTTAATAAAATTCAGAGAAGAATCTGCAATGTTATTGGTCCTGACCAGTCATCTTGGCTTCAGTTACTTTCCCATTGCCATAATATAGCTTCCATGTAACTTTTCTATAAATACTTCCATGATAATTGTTCTGATGATCTCTCCTTTATGGTACCTAGACTTTATGAATTTAAGCACAATACTAGGTTGGCAGCAAGGTCACATTATTTTACAGTTGAAATGGCTAGATGAACTGTAAGTTCTATGTTAACAATCTCTTTTATCGCATCTCGATTGTGGAACTCTCTTCTGGCTTCTTGCTCCCGTCAACTTTGATCTTCAAAAAGTTAAATGCAATTTCAATCATTATCTTCTGTCTTCTTAATTCTTGTTCTTTTATTATCCTCTCTCCTTAATAGTATATTCTTTTCATATTCTCTAACACTCAGTAATTCCTTGTATCTTGGTGGCTTTATGCCTTGCTTGTGGTGAAATTAAGAAAAAAACAATCTCAAAATTAAAATATTTGTGTTGTCAATTTTAAAATTAAAAAGAAATGGATGCTATGCCTAAGATAATGAATTTGATCTCATTAGGTTGAACTGAATTCATCTTATGGATTAATAATTGAATTTACTGTTTTAACTGCAACCATTAAAGAGTCATTATGTTTAATGTTCAGTTATAATATGAAAGTTTGTGATATCTTTTGCATGGTTACCAAAATTGCCAATTATTCCATATTTTACAATCCATTGTAAAAAGATAATAATTTTCAGAAGAGATAAATTCGATCAGAACTTGTCTGCATAAATATTGAAGTTATTTTGAGTTTCATCAACACCATCCAAACAATAACTTTTAGTATATTTACTGAGATATTGTATATACAATAAACTTTTACAAAACTATACCAATAGTATCTCAAGATAAGTTTTTCCTTTTAAAATTTGATTTGAGAAAGAGGAATAGCTTTGTTTCAACTAAATGGATACTAATTTTATTAATATATCTTGGGTAAAATTCAATGTTGTAACCTAGGAAAAGGTTACTGAATAAGAATCACCAAAACCTCCAGAAGAATGGTAATATTTATAACAGGAACAACATACAAGATTTACCAGTGGTGTGTAGTAAGTAATCAACTGCTAGTGGTGAGCTAGAAGTGAATCAAGGTGAATCGCAAATGAAATCCCACAGTGAATCCAAATGACTACAACATACAGTATATTCTACTGTATTTATACAGATTGGGACATACCCATTGTAGTCCATAGGTACAATATAACAGCTAATATAAATTCAAAATCATTAGCTTTCTTTCTAGTAAAAAAAAAAGTTTAATGTTAGGAATTTACAAAGCTTAACTTAGTCTTGGACATGGCAACTATGTAATGTCTATCACTATCTACTGCCCTCCTGATTACTCTTTTTCACTTCCCACTCATAATTAATGTTTCTTTTCCTAATTCATTCACATCCTTAACCCCTTATGGCTTTACTACCTTGCATGGAGGTGATACTGGTTTAAAAAAAGAAAAAAACTAGTGTAGTGGTTTACAAAATGAACTTATTAACCCCTACTCCTCAGTGAGCTGGAGAGAAATTTTTAATAATAAATATATTATACATGTTGTATATTGGTTAATTCAGCAATTTCAACTGTTATTGAGAGTGAAAGAGAGAGATTTCTCTTCATTTGATATTCTATAATTAAAGACAACCAACAGAGTTTGATATCTATTGCCATTAAAACAAATTTACTCAAAGTAATTATAACACCTTGGTAAGTAATTTTAAAGTCTTTTCTTTTTCTTTATTTCATACATTACTACTGTTTTGAGTTATAAAATTCTTAGAAATATGAACCTAAACTAAAAAGTAATTTGTGTTGCATTGTCTGCAAATTCTGCTAAAAAGATTATGACCTCTCTTGAAATTCCTGGCTTTAGATATTCTTTTCCTTATTGGAGTGTACTTTCAAATTATCTTGCTTTATTTTTTATTGCAGCTTAAGTATAAATTTTATCTTTAATCAGTTTAATTAAAATCTATATGATAATTTTTAAAATGTGCTAGTAGTCGTAGTTGGCAGCTGCTTGTGTCCGAGCATTGGGATTATCATACTCTCTCTTTATTCCCTTTCTCTGGTGGCAGTGGCAGAGATGGCTGTGAAGGCTAAGCCTACTCCAGAAGAATCAGGAGCAGGAGTCACAGATGAGTGGTGAGTTGAGCCATCCTGACAGCACAAAAATAATAAAAAATGTGCTACACCATAGTGCAATAAATAGAAAGGATTTGTTGAAACACTGGAGTAGTTCAGATATCCAAACAAAACTTAGAATTTTTATAACTTCTTGATCATTTTTATGACTGGGTGGAGGATAAATAGGCTAAGATTTTTTGTAATGTAAATGGTTTTGTGTGTGTGTGTTTTGCAAAAAAGGCATCTAGAATCAGTTATTTGAAAAATTCTACAATAAATTGTTTTGAGCTATATTTACTCCTAATAGTGTTATTCTCATTTATTCATTATAATTGATAAAAGCTTATGAGTATAAGTATGAGAAGTGTGTCTGCAGAAAAATCTCTCATAAACTTCTTTGAAGATACTTTTTGTAACTAGATGTCCTCTTTGACTCTAACACTGAAGGCATCAGGGAACAACATTATTTCTCTACTTTAACAGTCTCCTCAAACATTGAGTATTTCTGAAAAATAAAAAACAATATTTACAAATTCTGGATGACACTATATAAACTGCACAAAATTTAAGATTTCTTAGGAGATTTAAAATTTGATAATTTATATGAAAATCATTTTAAAAACTGATTATAAATCTCAAATACAGCATCTTGTGATAATATTCATGGGAATTTTGTAAAAAATAATATATAAAGCTTTTTAATCTCAATGTTATCATGTAATTTGGAGTATTTTAATTTCTGTAAAGAAAGTTGCTTTAAATTCAGATTTTATAAAATATTAAGATTGGAGATACTGAAACTACTTTTGACATTTCTTAAGATGTAGTATATTCAATGCTTATATCAATCGTGTCAAATACAAACTTGAAGACAGTGTTTGAAATATTTTAATGCTGAACGGAACATCATCTAACATTTATTCTTCAATATTTTAAAGTTTTCACCTTTTTTTATATATAAAATGGATTACTTAAGTTAATAATTAAGTTTTTGAAGGGCAAATTATGAAATTGTGTTTTTCTTTTTTTAAGTGGTTTCTGCATAGATTTTTGGAATGACTGTTGCATATTTGATATTTGGTCAAAACAGTTTTGCATATTTTAAGTTTTTTAAAATCATGTTTAGTATTTAAATATTTTTTTATATGTGAAATAACTTTTTTTTCTAAAATGATATTCACTATTTTAAAGATTTAAAAAAACTTTTGAATGGGTTCATTTGACAAACTATGGAGACATAAATAAATAAAAATAAATGAATAAACAGGTGTCCAGTGTTAATGGAACCAACAAAGCTAACTTCCTGGAATCAAATTTGGTACCAGTCACGATACCAGGATGAGCAATACAACAAATGCAGAAGGATATATACCTGAGTATGCAAAAATGTTTGATAAAGTATGACACAAAGAACTGTTGGAACTGTATGATAAGCTTGATTTATTTGGGAAAGATAACAGAATATTCCAAAAATTACAATAGGCTGAAACTACTTTGTGTATATATATATATATATATATATATATATATATATATAAAATGAATTCAGTCAATATACAAAAATAGAAAGGGGCATTAAGACAAAGATGTCTTTTCTCACCAAACTTATTCAACTTTTATACTGAAACAATCCTTAGAGAATTAGAAGTCCTAACAGGATTCATTTATGGCAGCCACTATCTTAATAAAATTAGAAATTCAGGTGATGCAGTGTTGATAACAGACACAGAAAGGAAACTACAATAATTCATGCTGAAGCTAGTAAAGGAAAGCAAGAAGAAAGGACTAAACATCAATTTTAAGAAGATATAATGCATGGTTGTCAGCAAAAGAAACAGCCCAACATGAAAATTACAAATTGGAGATACCAAAATCCAACAAATACAAAAATTTAAATATCTAAGTATTTTAACAGAGAATAAAAAATGTGACACTGAAATCTGAAGCATGTTGGAATAGCAAAGGTTGCCTTCCAAAAGCTAAGCAAAGTATTAAGAAACAGGAAAATGTTGTTACAAATAAAACTCCTCCTATATGTTAGTGAATGCTGGACAGTCTCATCAAAGATGATGAAGAGACTTGAAGCAACAGAAATGTGATTCTACAGATGGTTGTTGAGAATTCTATGGACTGAACATGTGAATAATGAGGAGGTTATTTGGAAAATAGTAACAAGAAGGGCATGTATATTTAGAATCAGGAAGAGACAATTGAAATTTTTATGGCACATGATGAGGAAAGATGATTTGGAGAAGTTAACACTTAGAGGACAGATGGACGGTAAGAGGGATAGAGGAGATCAGCAAATAACCTACCTAATGAGCTTGTGTGTATAGTTGGCAGAACAGAGATTAGGAGAGATAGGAAAATGACAAGAACTACAAAAGACAAGTTATCGTGTAAAGCCCAGATTGCACATATCTTGAAGGGATATGGCATATAGAAGAACATTTGGGTGGAGCAAAATACCAAACTTTGATGTCAGCTTATTGTACTTTATTTCTAATGAGCTGATTACAAGTTCCATTTCATTTATATCAGCGTCATATAATCTTAATTGTTTCATTATATGATACTGATTTGTTGTACTGGTTATAAAATCACTTGCTTTTTATATTCATGATTATATAATTTATCAAGCACAGCAAAATTATATCAATATATTTATATAATATTCTTCTTTTCCTTACAGTTATATTCTCCATTCATGTTCAGAGGAAATGATAAATATCAAAGACCCAACATACAGTAAAATTAGTTTAACTTGATAATTTCCTGCTTTTAAGTATTCATTATACAGTGAGTGTAAAATTGCCAGGAGGATGTAAGGTAACACATTTGCTTGCACTATAGCAATCAGCAACACCAACAATTCTTCAATATATATCTACGCATTTGGTATATAATTTAGTATATACTAAAAATAATTTGATAGTATTTGTTTCAAACTAGTAACTTAAGAAAATATGTTGAATTTTGTTTTCCTTACCATTGTCATCTGGTTTACTTGCTGAAGGACATTCAGTACTTGATTCTTCAACATCTTCCACATCACAAATTGAAGGTAAGTGTTTGGCAGGTGATGCTGTGCGCCGTGGAAGTGTTCCTTCATCTGTGACACAGATCCAGGCGGAATTACGTGTGCTTTCTGCATAGATACCTGTAAAAAAAGAAAAAGAATATAATTAAATATTTCTCATATTCAAAATTTTGTTCAGTATTATGAGAAAAAGGCAATATTAAATAAAGCAACTTGATAGCATGAACCAATGACTAAAATAAGAGCAAATATATAAGAGAGTGTTGAAATGTTCTTAGACTGGTTCTCTTTTCAAAACTAGTATTTTGATATTTGGTCATTGAAGTAGTGATTTTGGGAAGTGGGTTAGCTCAAGAAGTTTTCAGCACCTCATTGTGTGTATGCCTAAACATATAATAAACAATAACAGGAATAATATAGAACACAGAGTAGGATCATTGCTACACCAACTATCATCACCATCAGTAACTGTGGTCATGGGGTTTTCAGAAGTTAACTCACCTAAACCAACCCAACTGTGTGATGGTGTTATCTTGCCTTGTGAAGTCAATAAACATGTACAAAATAGCATCACTAATTAAGTAAAATATAGAATGTAAAAAATAAAATAGTACATTATTTAATGTATTTAACAAGAAAACTGGGTTAAGAAAAAATACAGAGACTTTAATTATAATGATTTTCTAAGTACAGCTTATATGTGGCACAAGACAGAAAGTGTAGGGCATCCAGTGAACATCAAACTACTCAGTTGAAATTGTTCTAAGGAGACAAGCTTGCTAATCATTAGACCATGTTGAGGTGCCCAAAAGTAATTTTCTAAGCATAGCTTAGATGTGGCATTAGGCTGAAAGTAAGGAGCACCCAGTGAAGATTGAACTCACTATTCAGTTGTAATTGATCTTGCAAGAAAAACTTGCTAAACATTACACCATGATGAAGTAACATAAATGGTTTTCTAAGCATAGCTTAGACGTGATACAAGGCCAAAAGTGTGGAGCACTCAGTGGGGATCAAACTCACTACTCATTTATAACTGAACTTGTGAGACAAGCTTGCTAGACATTACACCACAACAAAATTCCCTGAGTGGTTTTCTAAGCGTAGCTTAGATGTGGTAAAAGACTGAAAATCTGGAGCAGCCAGTGAAGATAAAACTCTCCACTCAGTCATAATTGATCTAGCGAGACAAGCTTGCTAACCATTACACCATGTTGAAGTGCCACAGAGACTGTAATTATGCCTGCCCAAAGATTTACTTCAACTTGTGCTGCACTACAAATTCTTCAATGTGTCTGAAAAATTAATTTCATATATACTAAATTGTTGGTTTCAATCCCACTAGAAATGACAGCAAAACACTTGCCCTCCCCATTTTACAGACAGAAGCTTACAAATGCATTCTGAAATTTTTCCTAGCCACCAAAATAGGCTAATTTTCAGTTTCATCTGACTTAGTCCCGGTCTGTCTTGTCTTGAAATCAGAATGCTACATTCGTTTGTTCAAACTTGCTTTTGTGTGTCAACTCCAATTCCGGTTTGTGAACTTTTTGCCTTAATACTGTTAATTTGCCTTGCATATATTATTTGCTTGCTTTATATTATTTTTTGCCCTGTTCTTTTATTTTCTTTTTCTTGTTATTGCTTATTGCAAAATTTGTCAATTCTGTTTGTTGAACAGTTCTGTTACTTATTTTGCATTTAACTATAGATATTCACTCTACATAAATATATGTTAAATCTGGGGTAGTGTAGGAATTTCATTAATTTTATAGAGAAGCAATTAAATAAGTAATTGATACTGCTTTATTTCTGGGATTATAATCCAGTTAATTTTTCAGACTAACATCTTTTATTTTTATTGTATTTATTATATAGATTTGGTCAGTGTATCCAGGTTTATGTCACCCCAGTAACCATTTGTCTGGCATGTTTAGTTTAAAAAGAACAAACATGAAACAACATTCTCTACTGGATGTAATAATGTTTTCTATTGAGAATTCCCATGGAAGACTAGAGAGGAAAGCAACCAAAATGTTATGAAAAACAGAATAAGAATGAGAATGATAGGCAAAAAATCTGTGGATGATATTGCCCTACAAAATCAATAATTGCGTAAAGATTTATATGGACATCATACTTGTTATTTCAGATACATGTCAAGTGAGAGGGCAATGACAAGAAGTCTCTCTATATGAAAGAGATGGTGGGGAGGAATAAATCATTGCTTTCACTGCTTTCATTATTATCTACAAATTGCTTTGAATCACTATCCAAATCACTGCTAGGGAAAGAAGACCCAGAACAAAGAATTTCTCATGAGATATCTTGTCAGTAAATTCCAAGTAGTTAAAAGGAGAATAAATACAAACAAATGAGTATGAAGAGTGATGCTGAATAAAAACTGATGATAAATATAATAGCTCTATTCTGTTAATAATGTTTCCCTTGATTCTTTAACACTGTAAATCTCTTCTTGATTTTCAATGCACATCCTACAGACTGAATGCCAAAACTTGTTAAAATTCATTATTAATCATTATTTTTTCTTTACTACCAGAAATACTTAATTTTTTTTTCATGCAGAAAATGATGATAGTTAAGCAAGAGGCATAGTGGAGTAACAGTAAAGTCAGTTAACAGCAATAAGAAAAGCCCAAATTTTGTTTAAGTATACCAGGTTCAAATGTAACCAATGCTAAAGAAAGCCATTATTGTTTCAATTTTTATTAGAAGTTACTATGCCATTATCTATTTAATCATTAGAATAAAAAAAAAATAACCTATTTGTTTAACATTTTCTACCCAGAATATCACAGATTCTATATACTCTGAGTTACAGATAAGCCTACAACATTTTTTAAACTGGCTCTTGATCATAAAATTGTTGCTGCATTCATTCTTGTGTCAGAGAGAATCACATTTCTTATGTAGACTATCTAGTTTATTATAACTGATTAACATTATAAAGGGAAATGTTAATCACCTGCTTTAAGTTAATATAGAAATTTGATCAGGAATAAGATATCATAGTAATATTTAAAAGTTTATTAGGTTGAAAAATGTAAAACTTGTGAGCTAATTTTACATATTTATTCCCAGCAGAAAGAATCAAACTTAAGATACACTTGCTGGATTGGAAGAAACATAAAATTGTCACATTTATTAAATTCTAAATTTCAGCCAGATTATAAAAAAAGAAAAAATTAGGGTTATATCAGTTTAAACTATTTCACAGTGTTCTTAACAGACCAAACATTCCTTTCTCTTCATTGTTAAATATATGATAAAAATTGCTAGAACTACTGTTTCTTATAACTCGTCTTTCACTTTTCCATGAAGTAATCATTTTAAAAATGTTATCATTATGATATACACAACTAAGCCAAATCATTTCACATAATTCAACAGTTAACAAATAATCATTTTTGCTTGCCTAGAGGAAAGGATCATTTTTTCATATAATTGTTAGCCTTTATAGTAAATATATATATATAATCAAATTCAAATGTTTGATTATTTTCTTTTAAACTTGAACCCTTTGATTTAGTTTTAAGTATTTGTTTCTTACTTTTCCTATAGTGTGAAGACTATAGGTGATTTAAACAATTTCATCTTTAAGAAAATGGAATTCCTTTTCCAAATTTTCAGTTTCATTTTGTTAAACTGAACACTGATTTGACTTTGTCACTTTTTTAGTCATTTTGAGGATTTGAAAAATATCAAACATTCTATTTGGAAATTGTTATAAAATAAAATGACAAATCTCGGCTGATTTACAGGCAAATACTCAAGAGCGAGAACCGGATGTGAACAGGACAAAGCCCCGTCACAAAATGACCATTAACTTTCTTTACAAATATTTCCGACACATGTGTTCCGGTCGAAAAATAAAATAATAATTAAAGTGCTCTATTTTTCGTCCAATAAAAATGCTTCCCTCCTAATTATACTTGCCTGTTAAGCCATAAAAAAAAAGCTATAAAAGGGGTCACAGGGAAGTTCAGCAGCAGTCAACAGGTGGCCACAAAGGAGACCGGTCATGTTTAGCAGCTGTCAGCAGGAGAGCGACAACCAACGTCAACATGTGTGAACTACTATGAGAGATCGACCAGATCCGAAAGCCGGCTTATGAACTTTACCACACCAAGGTAGCTGTCCTAAACCCTTACGGTCCTGTTGAAATAAACCATGTAAATCTATTTCTACTGTTGTCGTATTTCTTTCTTGCAACCATACGCTTGTCTATAACAAAATCAACCAAAGAAATCATTTTTAGGACATGATATTGGTCTTCATAGATATTATAAAACCTTGAATAGAATTAAGCAATTAAATTAAAATTCAATGACTAAAAAGTTAATCTAAATTTTAAATACAAGTTGAGATGATTCAATTTTCTGACTTTCAAATGAAAAGGAAAACTGTTTAGCTTTTTATCCACTATACAAATCAAATTCTAATTTTTTCTAATAAGAGAAGGAAGTAAATCAGTTATTATACATATAATAAACTTATCAATCACATTGATATTAATTTATAATCACTGTACATTGTGCTCTGAAAATAAGGAAGAAAGGGAAGGTCAGAGTAAGTGCTAAGATTTACCTAGACTAATTTTCCTCAATAATAAATTTAGCAGGAACAGTAATGAAAGCCAAAAGCTTTTTGATACCAAGTTTATGCAATTCATTCTAAAAATCACTGTGATTGTTTCATTTTCCCCCTACACACAAAATTTACTGTGTCATTATATGTGCAGTCATTAGAGGGAACAAATATTTTTATGCTTACAGCCATATCAGATTGAAACACTCGTTCCCATACAATCACCAAAGTTAAGCAATGTTGAACTTAGTCAGTACCTAGATGGGTGACTGCTTTGGAATACCAGGTGCTATAAGCTGTGTGGGTGGTGTAATGGATAATGGTTCAGAATTGTTAATCAGAGACACAAATTCCAATTCCAGTTGGGTTCATTATATTCACTTATGTCCAAATACTCTTGGGAAAGTTATGAATCTATCTCTTCCCCACCAGCTATGGGTTAATATGGGAAGACTTGTATCACTAAAATCATTATTATTTCCAAATGCAAAAACTTAAAATTTAAAAATATTTTCTGGCTTTAAATAACCTGTGAAGGGTTAATAAGGCATAGAAAACAAATCAATCATATATTTTCATGAATTTGTTTAATAAACCATACCAATGATATCATGGTTTATGTAAATATTAATTAATTTCTAAAATTAATTACGTCTTAAATTTAAGGTAAAGAAATCAGAAATATGTTTAATTCTAATTCACACAAGGGAAAATCTGTTTGAATTTAGATTCTTTTTATGAATATTCAAGATTTGAAATAAATTAGACCCAAATTACTTGCTTTATACCACCCCCTATTTTTATCCATAAGTATATTAGTTTTTGTTTTTATGCCTAGCAGCTCCAGTGTACAGCTGTACTTACAAATCCCTGAGTACTTTGAGGGCACAAATATCTGCAGTGAGTGACAGATCAGTGCAGTCAGTTTGAGGAGATGGACTGAAAGAGAATTAAAGACAGTTGCATACAAGATAAACGAGATAGGCAGCAGACAGCTTGTTGCAGACTGACAAGTGTGGAGTTTGGAGACCAGACACTAAGAAATGTAGAATTAAGATGAAAAGGACAGCCCTGCCTTGACAGACTCAACAAACCAGATGAATAAATAAATATTATCTACATTGTCAAAATATGTCTGCACCTTTATTACTAAATTTAGAAATAGACTTTGTGCATGGCTTAAGAACTTTACGAGTTGCCTAAGTGAAGAAAGATATGTCCAAGGAGTGACCAGATGCTAAAAATACAAAATGACACATCTCATCCATCCATCATCTTATTCTTAATATAATGTTTGATCATATCATAACTGGCCCAGAATGACCAAGGTCCATCTTGTCAGTTGGGCGTGTCCAGTAATAGTTCACATCTTCAGTAGAGCCAGACTAGATACAAGCTAAGGTCTCATGCTTTGTCTGCTGCGAAGATAGCTGCACATCTCAAGAGAATCCATGATGTGATATGGAAGTTAATGACAGAGAAGTGATATTCAGAGCACATCCTACCCATCTTAAAAGAAGATGCCCCACCTTCAACTTGCTTTGCACAAAATCAGATTCAAGATCTTTTCTTTTCTGATTTTGTGAAAGACAAATTCCCAAATATCTTGAAGAGTTCATAGTATTCTATCTTTTGCAATCTTTTTCCTTAAGGAACACTGTCCTCCTGACACTGTACTCTGACATTAAAAGATAATGAAGGAAACTTTTAGCATTGCATAGCACATATGCTTCCAGTATTATCTTTAAATCTAGCTCGAAAATTAAAATGTAGAAAATAAACTTCAATGAACCCCCTGCTATGCTTTGAGAGCAAAGTGTCTGCATCAGATATATTACCATTTAATAATTCATTACTGCCATTAACATATGTCAGGTTTTTTATTTTATTTTATTGGAGAAGAGTATTGACTGTAACCTGGCACACATCTACAAGACTTAATAGGACAAAGAATAAAAGATGGTCAGATAACAGTAATGCATTTGATGTTTGACTTGAACTCCTGAAGCTTTAACCATACAGAAAGAACCAGGGTCTTTGAGTTTTAATGTTATATTAGGAGGAGAAGGTGTCTATTAGATAATAACATATCAAGGATAAATACTCAAAGATTAGCTTTAAAAACATAGAATATTGCCATTCTCATATGCTAAGAACACAATTACAATTAAAGAATTCAACAGAAGAAAAATAACTACCAAGTAATAGATAAAAATCTTCAAGTAATTATAGGATTATAACAAATATTAAATATACAATTTAAAGAAATAGCCATAATACCAGTTAATATCAACTAATCTCAGGATCAGTGATTAAATTAAGTGTTGATAAAAGAATTTATCGAAGCCGAGGCAAATTGTGCTTGTTTTAATTAATTATTAAAATATAGAATACAAATGTTAAATTCTGTGATACAAAATATGCTCTAAGGGTAGCAGGGAAAGAGAGAAAAATATGAATTGTTTAAAAATAATGACAATTACTGTAATACCAATGACAATGATAAATATTTTAGCTTGGATAAATGAAAAAACGTTAATGAAAATAATTAGCTTCTTTATGAAAAAAAATGTCTGTTTGGAAGATGATTTGATGCTAAACTTGACAAAATTTGATTTAAATACAAACAAAACAACACTGTCTTTTCAGAAATTCTATTATGTTAATTTATTCTTAATTATTTTTTTAGTTTTGTGAATAGATGATCTTCCAAAATTACTTTAGTTTACAACTTATGTATGTCATAAAATAGAATTTCATATTGCATAAGTTATGGTCCCAAACCAGTTAACAAAATGACATTGCTACATTTCTACAACATTACTGAGATGTTGCAAAAATGTTTTTGTAGACTCATAATTTTACAAGGTAATGTTGCTAATACATTGCCTTGTAACATTACATTAACAGCAAATGGATAATAAATTCAAGGAAGATACTAGAATGTGTATTCATTATCTAAATTAGTGATTCTCAATTTAATATGAAAATAAACTTTTTACCTTCTATACATATTGTTAAGTGAAAGTATTTTGATGTTATTTGACTAGTGCAGAAAATAGTTGATTTTAACATTAAAGTAATATTGCCATAATGTTACATAGCATCCAACCAAAATACAATGCATCAACAATGTTGCAAGAAAGTCTAGTGTTAGCTGGGAATCCAGCTGATTATTTTTATTCAAAGAGTTCTCTTTTATTTAAGTTTGTAATGGGATCTAAGAAGAATACTTAAATTGCATATATTTAAGTATGTTTTCTTAGGTATATAAGAGAAATACAATAGACAGTTACTAATATGGTATTTAGTAAATACAATTATTATGCATATATACTTAAATTTTGTACAGTTCTTTTTATCTCACATACAGTCGGAACCAGTCCTTCTGATATGAATTGAATTTTTTATCGTATCTAATATCCACTTCAGGAATTTCTTTAAATATAAAGCAAACAGAATAGTAAAACTTGTAGAATTATATCAATATTATGTTCAACATTCACAAAATATCTTAAAATTCCATTGAACTGCTTTTAGATTTGTATTTATTTGCTCTTTCCTGACATGAAGTGTTATGTTTTTATTTACATGAAATAAACTTTTATTATTCCAAGATTTAAGAGCTCAAGACTGTCTAAAATATGAAAAATGATCAGTCAATGGAAATCATCATTTCATTTTTAACGTGTGTAGTTCTCATTATAAAGTGTATTAAAAAATAAAATTTGGTTTAAGAGTCATGAAAATAAGAAGACTTTAATAAAAATTTCAAAACATGAGGCAGATAGAATGATCCGTTTTCTTTGTAACATTTTCTCTGCTGACCAAATGTTTCTTTGGGTGTCTTGCTTGTATTTAAGATTGCATTGATCACTGAGAAGAGAGGTTAAAAGAACACTGAACCAGTGAATCAGTACTGTTTTAAAATTATAATGAAACCAAAGTTTATGTATTTTTAAGAAGCAAAAACAATATCTTTTAATTTATCTGATGCTTATGCTAGTTTTTATGAATTAAAATTATTGGACATTTACTGATTAATGGCATCTTCAGAAAAAAGAGGCATGTTACAATCAACTCAAACCTTTGAAAAAAATACCCATTTGCATTAAAGTTTCTGAAATGATTTTCAAACAAAAAATTATTTTAACAATTCTTAGGATATAGTTATCATAGGATTATGAGAATACATAGTATTTGTTTTACATTATATTTATCTAGAAAATAAAAAGTGATAAAGTCTGCCTTTTGTTGAAAACAAGCAAAACTTCTAGATTGTAATATAATGGTTATTTTAATTATGACCCTGTCAGTAGTATGAGAATATGATCTTGAAGGTTGAGAGTCAACTAATATAAGACTAATATATACACCTTTCTGTTTCAATATATATTTTTTTCTTTCTTTCAGGTATATGCACATGTAACTTTTTTGAGCACTTAACAGAAAAAAAGAAAACATTCTATGCCAACAGAAAACTACTTATATTCCCCAATGGAAGACGGAATTGAAAATCATCCCCCCCCCCATGTACTGAAAACATTCAAAATCACTAAAAGTGAGAGCATTTTAACAAAATCCTTTTCATTTATATGCCTCTTAGCCAAGTTACTTATTTAAAGAATTTATCCCAAATTCTACAGATAGATATTAACCTTATTTTCTGGTCAGAGTATTGATATTTATATCATTGAATCTCTCTCTCTCATATATATATATATATATATATATAAGAGCATATCAACAGTGGAGAACTGCAGGGCCATGTAATCATCTCCCATTCCACTTTCTTCTAAATTTTTAGCAATGTCATCCTCTTGTCTACAAGCAGTTCTTTCATCTAATTTGCTAGTGACTTAAAGACATGACAAGGAAAAATTCATCACAATAATCAAAAGTTCAGGGGAGAATGCCTTTTGGAAATTTTACTTTGAAAGTTTTTGTGTTTATAAGAGAGCAGCTAAGACATCTCTGACGTCAATCAGATATTTAAACAAAAAAAAAAGTTTAAGAGCACTTTTTAGCATTATCTTTCTACTCATCATTAAGCACTTCTAAATTCTTCTATTTTTCATGTTGTTTTGAATAATGAAATTCAGCACCAGCATTTTAAAAATGAACTCACATTAGCCTAATGCCCTAATGGATTTCCTTTTTCCATTTTCTTTCTTTTTTGAGCAAATAAATTCATTTATGTTAAGCTGAAGAAAGGCCCATATATTGATCTACTTGAATGAAACCTCACAGCCATACATTAACCAAATAATTATCATACTGATTAAAAGTGTATAAGTCAAGTTTTACAATTTGACATATAGAGAAATAGTATTTAGGAAGAAAACTGCTGAAATTACATTTAAAAAAAAAAATTTTTTTTTATATATCAGGATTACAAAATGATATTCACTTCACTATAAATTATTTTTGTTCACTTTATTCTCATTATAAAATCCCAATAGTCTATAATTAAATTACAACAATTGTCATAACAAATATTTGACAAAATAAAACAACAGAAATTTCTTTACTTAAAAAGATTCTAATAAAAATATACTCAAGGAATAAAATTTAGAAAATAATTTATTATTTGATATTAAACTGGCGACAGACATAAAATTGAAGTATACTTTTAAACTCAGATGAAAGATATGAAAAGAAAAAGACAGTATGCAAATATCATTTTGGTGACTTCACAGATTTATAAAACTCCACAAAATTCATACTCTATTGTATCAAGTTTCACAAGTTCAACTTTGATGTCTTTGTCTCATTCATGGCTCCTTCAAGGTATTCTTCTGATGTGTAAGGTTGCTAGAACCAGACAACATATACAAAACAGTGCAACAGATAATGTGCTCATCACCAAAGGACTAAAATATAGTAATTTGTAAACCAATTTAAACACCTTTGAATGACGATTAAAGAACTAAAGAATGACCTGTCTGATGCAGATACATACACCCATCCACACACATATATATATTCAACACAGATAATTTTTTTCTCGATAGACTGATACAGATAATTTGCTTTTCATGTGCAATGATATCAAACAAAATATACAATGAAGCATTATGAGTAAACTGTGATTAAGATCAATAAAGACTGATAGCCAGAGGAGAATTTAAAGGTTATAATGGGGAATCAGTAATTTGTTGTATAAAGTTGAGAGAGAACCTAAGGAGAGAAAATAATGTTAAAAACCAATGATACTGAAGGAGACAGTGTGCAATTAAAAAAAGAAATGATTGATAAGAACCTGAATGTTTTGAAGCTCAAGAGAGATGAATAAGGAATTAGCTTAACATAAAGATCAATCAAAGGCTGCTTCCAGCAAAATAACCTCTTGAAACTTTTCTCATGTTCACATTTTTATAGATAGTTTTATAAGTATTCAATGTTAAAAATAAAGGTAAGATCACAGATGAAACATCATTTCTTTTCAAGCAAATGATGCATTGCACTAATGGAGTAACTACAAGATTTGTGGTTCAAGTTCTAGTACAAGAACTTAATCAACAAACTTAAAGGAAGGAAACTTTACTCCTAAATCTCTGTATTCATATATTAGAAGACACTGTTTTAATGCAAAAACAGGATTTAAAAATATTCTGCACATAATTCTTTACAAATAGCCAAAAGGATTAATATATCATTACAACTATTCCAAAAATATACTTGTTTAAGGAGCTATACTTAAGAAATATTTTATTATATAATTTTGTCTGTTAGGTTTATCACGTTTTAATTATATTTAAAGAGTTATACTGAAAAATATACAAGTTTTCTACCTATTTTGGGTTTTTTATAAAATAATTGTATACTTACGCATTCAAGTAACATGGAAATTCTATTCTGATCATAATTCATGACCATCACAAGTTTCTCAAGTTTTTTAAAGTATAAAACTCATTTTGTCAATAATTCATCACATCTTGTAAGGATATCTTGAAGTTTGCCTTTGTATTATAAAGATAAAACCTTTACTGACATCCTCATTAACAATTTTTGGGTAATTGTCTTTTGGTTTATATTTAAGCAGTTAAGAAAAGAACACAAAAGAACATCTAAGACAAATTTAAGCAGAAGTGAGATTTATTTATTTGAGCCTTTCATCCAATTAAGGACATTTTGAAATACTTGTTTAACTTGTGATTAATTGTTTTTCTAACTGTAAAGCAGATAAAAAGACAGTTTTATTTTTTATCTTAATTCCTTTTACTACAATAAAAGGAATTTCTCAATCTTAATTTGAATTTCTGAGTAAATGTGTTGTTACGACTGTACATTGATTCTTTTTAGCTTTCTCAGCTTTGTTATCTTTATTACATTTCATTTAAAATTCTCAGAAGATTAGTGAATTTTATAGACTGGTTAAAAAAACTCAATGCATAATATCATTAAAAGAAATCAGTCAATATTTTGCAAAAATGTTAAAAATTCTATATTTAACATTTTTTTAAAGAATATTTCTACAGATAGATATAATTAAAACATGATATATTTAAATTAGCATGACTACAAATAGTTTGTTTGAAAAATTTAGAATCATAATCAAAAGTTGACAGAGATCTTCATACCAATATTTACTGAGAGTAAGATTTCTGCAGCAGTGAGAATAAAGAGCCAAAAGAGAGACTTTGTTCATCCAGTTTTAATCATGAATATATGTGGTTGTTGACTCAAATCTTACAAAGAGATACATAAAGAATTGCAATATATGCATGAGAGAATGAAATTAGTTTCTATGAACACAGGACAAAATGATGATCACTTGGCAAAGCCATAGGAGATAAAGCCTTCATCTTGAGGGCAGTCAGAGCAGAAGTGCAACGATAATGAGTAAGTCAGTGTTTACAAGCAATGGCAATAATGAAAGACCATAATAACGAAGGAAAATAAACCATGGTGGTTTACTATCATCTAACATTCTTTTAAAGCAATCTCATGGAACAGGAACCATGTTAAAATGAGAGGGCAAATGAAGAAAACATGACAAAGGAAAATAAGAGATAAATTTTACTGGTTTATAACATATGGGTACTAATCTCCCTTTTATTAGAGAGGAATTATTAATATGTGAGTATGGATTCTGCTGATTAGCTTCTATAATATTAAAAAGTTTGTATTTCAGTCAGAGTTTTGGTTTACAAATGAATAAGATTTTGTAAAGTCATTTGCCATTGGTCATTAAAAGATAAATTGTGCATCTTCATTTTCCGTAATTATTCAGTTATTTATATACCATATTTGCAGTAGCTTGTATGACTATTTAACTTTTAACTATTAGAAAATAATTATTGCAGCCTTTCTTATTTACTGTGTTTGAAACATGATATGGAATATCAATAAGTGCATTTAATGGTGGGGAGAATGGGTTTTGGGGTTGAAGCCCTTTCAAGTGGTATGTAATAAAACAAATCTTAAGCAAATACAATAAAAAAAGCATATAATACATCTAAAATTTTACTCACTCAACTATTTAGCATTCTAATCATAAAATTAAGGAATGGGTATATATGAGGCGCTACCCGCAAATTGGGAGAATTTTAACAATGTGCATAAACTGAATGTTGTACAAACTTTTGCCACTGCCCTTTGTTAATGTATGCAAGGAAACAATGAAAACTAGATGTTTGGGAAAGTAATTTTCACTGGAGAGCATTTTAAACATGGTTTTCTGAATTCAGACAAACTATGAAATCAAGTTGCAAATAAAGTATAAAGCATCTTTAAAGATTTCAAAACTTGATATTTTTAATCTTGATATTAAATCTCTACATTCATATTTGTTTCTTTTTTATTTTGTACAATAACACATTTTTGATTGCAGTATAATCATAATATTCCTTTTTTTTAAATTGCATGCCCCTTCAGAATATAAGCAGCCATGGATCTTCATCTATTCCTTTTCTTTACTGTCAATTATCATGACATCTTGGGAAAGATAGTGGAGTGGGCTCACATTGCTTTTTTTTTCTTTTTTAAATTGTTCACCCAATACAAGGCCTAAGTGCCACTCATTGTAAAGGATTACTGAATGGGGATTTTGCAGGGAGAAAGCAAGTGTTGCCTATTATGAGGGTATGTAGGATAAATAACAGTTGATCATCGATTTGCAGAGGTTAAGAGTATAGTGATAAGGGAATACCTCCTTCATGGTTATTCTTCTCCTAGGGAGTTCAATCTACCTTGCTATTTGACCCATAAATGGGAGAAGAAATATTCATGCACTTCTCAAGGGCATTAACAACACAACAGATTAAGCCAGAATTTGAATTTGGTTTACAGTTTTTATTTTCTGCACAGGTAAACATTATACTAACTGAATATACCATTTGTAATATTATTTGTTTTAAAAAATGCCATAATTATTTATAATGAAGAATATTCATTTCAATTTAGTTTTTCTTGAAACTAAACAGTGCAAAAATATTTGATAAATATCAGAGATTATAACAATGGCCTGAAAAATGTCTGTCATTTCAAAAACCTGTCAATAAGAACAATCTATGCTGATGATATTATATACACTTGTGGTTTGATTGGTTCAATAAGGTTAAATTGGCAACTGATTTAAAAAATAACCTACAGTCTGTTGTTAACTGGGGCAAGAAATAGTTTGATAATTTTAATACCTCCAAAATGAAACTACTCTTTTAGTTATCTTAGAGAATTTTTTTTTTTTGCATTCCATCAGCATGGATGATGCTAACCTCCAGGTGAGTGAATAATTGCATCTTCTCAGGTTAATATTTTCTGCTGACATGAAGTGGAAAGGTTATATTGATAAGTCTACCATTTGCCTATACATCAAATATTGCTGTCACATCTGGTCTCATGCTTCTACTATATATTTAGAAATTCTTGAGAAAATGTAAAGAAGATTTCTTTACTCTTAGTACCTTGATTTTATGAATTTAAGTGCAGTACTAGATTGGCAGCTAGGTTGGATAATTTTAACAGTTAAAATTACTAGTTTCTATGATGCATGAAAAACCTTGCCAGAATTTTCATAAGTTTATGAAAATAATTATTTTGAAAGAGAAATCTACTGGTAAATTCAATTTTATAACTTGACTAATATTCAGAGACATTCAGTAAGCAGATACCAGATTTATGTGGGTACATATTAAAGCATCATTTGTTGGTAGTAATAAGTTTATGATTCTTTGGGATATCCAGAGATTTAATAAGGAAGTAGACATGTAATAATACTTCAATTTTGTGTATTCATAGATACACAAGATTAATGTACCTAAACTGGATCATAAATTAGTATGAAAGATCAAACTTTGAGAAAGGATATATTAGTGTAACAGAATAAAAACAAAGTAACATAATATTGATCTAACTACATGATAGCTTTAACCTAAAATAGATCAATATTTTCCAATATCTTTCATATGTATTTGCTCTTGAATTAAGAAAATAAAAAAACTGTCACATTAGGATTTGCATTTTTTATGTTTTTTGTTGCCTTTCATTTCAACATTGAAGAAGTGTACAATATTTCATGGTTTTATGATTACATGACAGCTGGTAAATCTCTACTGCTAAAAAAACATTAAAATTATTTTCTTTTTCACTAACATTCATATATCATACTTACAAAAAGAAATAATTTTATGAATTATATAATAAAAAAGAAAATATAAAAACGAATTAAGCATTTATAATCTTCATTAATTACATCTCATTGCAGTCCAAGATCTTTTGTCTGTATTACAAGAAATAAAGTGAAAATGATTTAGACTTCCAACACAGCTCTTTCTCTATTTAGCAGGTTACTGCACTTATCTTTGTCTTAATTCCATTCTGATCTATACATGTACTTTGTGACAGTGATCAATTTTTTGACAACTGTATTGATTAATATATCATACCTCTACCATAGGATTTAATAATTCTGAATTAGACTAATATTTCTCCATTTTTTAAATTTACAAGACAAAATCCTGATAATATCCTACAGACTAATTTTTGCTCAAAGAAGATTAACCTTATCAGTACATGTCAGGAGATTGATTAGCATCTCAAAATTCCTAGTTATGTGATTTTCTTTCAGTAAATTATATGTTTAATTTGTACTTATGCCATCTATCAGATTTATTGAGCAATTATATGAAAATTTTCATCCACTCAATTTTATATATATATATATATATAGAGGATTAATACAAATATAAAATTTGTTACTTAGCTGATCGATGTTATATTCAGTGCCTCAACTCTAGAGTTTCATACACAAACCCTTTTTAAATGTTCAGTCCACTCATCAAGAGGGTTCAGTAATATATATATATATATATATATGTATAGTGACACAACAAAGAAGAAGAAAATTTAAACAATAAGCAGAGTTATATTTTTGTTGAAAATGAATTTGACTGAAAAGACCAGTGTGGAGATAGTTGGTGAATGACTGAGTTGCAAAAGAAAACATCCTTCTTTTGCGACCCTCTCTGCTAGGATCAGGTAACCACAGTAATAACATACAGGAACAATAATAACAACTTGTTTCATTGTCAGCCAAAAAAAAGATGAGCATGAGGTGAAGGGATTTTTATAACATACCTCTGCCCTCACTTCTTCTACCAATCCAAATGGAAGGCTATGAAAGCAGAGGAGAAAGAGGCATTTGTGCCTTAGGGCTCCCCGGATGACATCACTGCTCCGCTCATGTAAGTCTATTCTTCATTATTTCTGACAATTTCAATGTTGACTGTATTTGAACTTGGTATGCATCAGTAGGAATGTATGGGCAATGTAATGGTTATTGTTGTGGAGAGTAGAATCAGCATGTTCAGTTCGAATTGTGGTCTAGTCTGTTGCATTCACATTTTTCACTATTGCTCTTGTGAAAGGCCCAAATCCCGCTCTTATTCTCTCAGCTATAGGTTAAAGAGAATAAAGTGAAGTGTCTAGCCTTGGATGAGAACTAAGCCAGAAGAAAGAACTCTGAATTTAAAATTATGGAGAAAGGAATAGGAAACCACTCATTTATCTTTCAGAAGTCATGATAAATTACAGATAATAAAGAAAAGGAATCTGTGGAGAGCCATGATTGCCTACTTCCTGATGTGACATGATATTAAAAAGCAGTGTTTTGGATTTTCTTACTGGTACTCACTGACTTTTCTGCTACTTCTCTCATTAGCTTTAGTTATTTTGTGCACAAAAAATTAAACATTTTGGATTAGACAGAAAAAAAATAATTGATTAAATATATGCTTATTGAAGAATACAAATTGTTTTCTGGAGTTCTGAGATAATATATTTACTTTATTCCATTTTTTTCAAACTGTTGTCTTTATGTTTACTGTTTTTTGATACAACATTTATATGTAGATATAAAAAAAGTCGATGTGTGTAAGAGAGAAAACAACAAAGATGAAGACAATAGTTTTGAAAATTTAAAAAATAAGTTTTAAATGTTAGAAAGGAATTGTTGTTATGATTTATAACTAAGTGTACTCAACTGTTAAATCAAAAGAGGGTAAATTAAAATATTTCATAGAATAACACATGTGATTATAAAGAAAAGAAACTATTTCTTTAATAGTTCTTTGATGTACATATATTAAAAGCAACTTGAATGTTCATATAGAATTTAAATTTTATACAAAATTAAAACAGCATTTTGATAAAAGTATATTGTATTGGCTAACTGAATACAGTGTTTCCTCCACCTGTTTTCCTCAAAGTGGAATATATGATTCTTCAATTTCAAAAATTGCTTGGAAGAAAACTCAATGTCATTGTTCATGATGAATATACTAAATCAGAAATTCTGTCCCTTCGAATGAGAAGTAAAAAAGTCTAAATGCTATATTTTTTTCTTATTCTTTTAAAAAATTACTCACTTTGAAATATTTGTTTTGGAAGGCAAAAATGTTATTCAAATACAGACAGTATCTCTTGAATTTGACATTAAAATATACTATGCTTTCAAGAAAATTTGACAACCTCAACAAGCAAGTTTTACAAAAATCGTATCAAAACATGCTTGATATTAAAACAGAAAAATAATGATGCCTGCTTACTATGAAATTGAGGAAGATGAGTCCATATATTTTCTTAGAAAATTAAAGTAAATAAATGTCAGTATGAAGTTGTAAAGTTTAATGATCGAGTTCTTGTCTTAATAATCTTGACAAGATAAAATAGAGCATTAACTTGAGCAGCAGAAATCATTTTGATGATTTTTTTCAGAAAAGTTTTGGCAGATATGTTTTTATTTTTACATATGTTTGTAACATTTAGTTTTGAATATTCCAATGGCAATCAAGTGTGTGCAAATATATATATATATAGAAAGAGAGATACAGAGATGCATGATTGTATACATGTCTAAACTATGACTTGCAAAGTACTTACATGTAAAAAATAGTTTAAGTGCATGTGTCAGAAGAAATGTGAATTTTTTGCCTACATTATTATTTTGATTTCTTGCAAAATGTTTTAGAAAGATATTCCAACAGAATCAGTTCTGAACAAAAAAAATCTTACCACAAAAAAATCATGCTTGATTTTAAAATATTATGGTCATCAGCTTCATTTAAAATAATTTTTCAAAAATATAATTAAGTTCATTCTAAATATATATATATATATATATATATATATATAATAATTTTAGCTGTTAACTTTCATGAAATGTTTAAATCACAGTTCTTGTTTGATCCCTTCTGTTTAGCAGTACCAAGGGGTATTAGAGTTTGTATATGAATAACTACTTGGGAATAACAAATAATTCAAATGTTTCATCTATGGATATTTAATTCAAGAAAATGGTAGCATAAAATTTGTTTAAAAGTTCTGATTGCTGACACTAATTTTCATGAACTTTCAAATTCCTGTCTTGTGTTCCTCTTTTTTTTCTTCACTTTTTGACATAGCAGCCTTTTTATTCAGTCCATTACATTTATAACTGCTCTTGTTCAATACTTTGCACAGTTACCAATTCATTCTTCATAAATGTCAATCATAACTTAGAACTGTAATATTTAAAGCCTGGTCTTAAATTGCAAGATATAAAAAGATAGTTAAATTTTCACACCTGCTTGATTTTTATATCTGGGAAATAGAGTAACAGATGATGGAAAGTGAGATGCAAATCTGAAATCACACAGTAAGAGAAACTAAACAAGGTCTTACAGGATCAGAAAGTATATTTAGAAACCAAAAGATAGTGTGAGACTGCTAAGTAATATCTATTTTTCTATATGGCAGTGGATACTGGACAATTTCATCAAAAATGGAGAATAATCTTGGCCAGAGCTTTGATTCTACTAATGAATATTGAGAATACAATGGAGATGACAAAGGAGAAAAGAAAATGCTGAGAACAATAAAAAAAACAGCTGAAATTTTTTATACAAATAAGGAGGAAAGAAAGCTTAAAGAATTTAACATTGACAGGTTACATTGAAGGTAAGAGAAGTATGGTAATACAGTGAGTAATCTACTTGATATATTTGAGTAAATGGTTAGCAGAACAAGTTCTAAAACAAAGAGGGGGTCATAAAGAGCAAGAACTACTTTGAGAAACAAAAGCAGAAAGTTGTGGAAAGCCATGATCACCTACATTCTGAAAGGACATGACCCACAAAAAGAGATTGAATTACTTTGAGTTGAAGATAGTTCAGACATACTGACACTGTTTAATTTGCTTTTAGACAAAGTTCAGTTCAAATATCAACTGCTGCTGCACTGTAGAATCCAATTTTAATTCATATGTTGATAAATTAGAACAAATCATGTTGCATTGCTGATAAATATCTACCTTTTCTTCATGGGCTAATGGATCTGGCTTTGTAGTTAGATGATAACACTAAGAAACTAAGAAACCAAAGGTTCTATGTGAGATTGGCTTTGCAAATTTTTCTTGAAGGAAAATTTTCATTTAATTATAGAGCTATCTTTCTAGGCAACAGATGATGGTGGATCCATAAGACAATAGCCTGACTTGTAGTTATTAATTGAATTTTGATCTAAAATTTTCATTGCATATTGTTTATACAAATGAATCCATCACTTATCCCAGCTATGGGATAATCAGTAGGAATTATATCTGAGAAAAACCATTGTTATTCTCCCCAAAAAATTAAAGCAATATTCACTCAAAAAAAAAAAAAAAAAAAAAAAAAAGAATTATTATAATAATCCAAAGTATATTTCAGTTTTAAATAACCCACAGTGTTGATAAACTGTGTAAAAGAAATTAAATCAAATTAATTTACAAAATAATTATTCACTGTTGAATTAAGTGCATTGACAAGGTAAATGCTTATGCAGAAAAAATATTTGTTGTATGAAATGCATGCTATTTTGTTGGTTTCAATCCTAATTGGGAATGACTGCAAAACACTTGCCTCTCCCTAGTTTATAGGCAGAAGTGCACAAATGCATGCTGGGATTTTTTTCTTAGCCAATAAAATAGGCTGGTTCTTGGTTTCATCTGACTCAGTCCCAGTTTGTCTTGTCTTGAAGACTGAATTCTATGTTTGCTTGTCCGAATTTGCTTTTGTGCATGAACCCCAGTTTTTAGTTTGTGAACTTTTTGCCTTATTACTGTTAATTTGCCTTGAATATATTGTTTGCTTGCTTTGTATTATTTTTGCCCTGTTCTGTTCTTTTCTTTTTCTTGTTATTGCTTATTATGAACTTTGTCAATTCTGTTTTTTGGACAGTTCTGTCACTTATTTTGTATTTAACCATGGTTACTCAGTCCACATATTTAATCATCATGATGCAAACTTATTGATGCACCTAAATACTAGTAAAATCTATGATACAATTAGGAAATAATATTTTTCACAATGACTTAAAAGACTGTGACCATCTTTAGATGAAGCATGATTAAAAATAATTGTAGTCTGGTAACTGGATATCTGACAGTTTTATTATCATACGTGGGTAGAAATAGTGCCTAATGTATGTGCTAATGAATGAAGAAACAAAATGTCTTGTGAACCTATGCACATAAAAAAAAACTTTCATATTTTGCATCTCTGGTCTGTAAATTAATACAAGTTAAAAATATAAAAATTAAATAAATTTTACTCTTAATCATTTCTTAAGTTATTGTCAATGTTTTGATTTTTTTTAATGGTTTTTCAACCGACTCCACAAAAGAACCCAGTGGTTTGTGTTGACCAGATTAATCCTTTTACAAGAAATATTCTGGTAAACAAGCCCCAAAACCATTGTCACTTGATCTTTTTTAAATTCATCAAGGAATCCTGAACCCAATTACAAACATGGTTCTTTCAATCATTAAAAATAAGCAATTCTCAGTATACAACTTTGACAGATGTGTGAATCTTTTAATTTTTCAGTTTCCATCATTCTTTAACAACAGGCTAATTCTCTTGTCTATTGAATCACTAAAATGTGCAAAACAAGCAGTTTTCATGCCAGATCAAAAATAAATTTCTCTACTTTGCAGGATGGTGTTTTAACAGTAGAAATGCAAATTGATACTTTATTAGAGGTTTTCAATGTAAATTCATTTCAAATAACAGCATTGAAGATGACTTTTTTTTTGTTATTCTTCCTTTCTAAATAGCTGAGCTTTTTTTTCCAGGGCATTTTGCTTGTTGCTTCCTTTTTATACCTTTATATAAGTGCCTTTTGAATACTAATGCTTTCATTACATCAGCAAACAGAATATTAACATGTTTCCTCTATCTTACAAAACTAAAAGCAAAAAACACTAAAACTTTTTTCAATCTGTTTTTTCTTGCAACATATAAGTTAGCACATTTTTTAAAGAAGTGTTTAGAAGTTAATCAAATGATCATAAGCTTGAGGTTAATAATAATAATGAAAACAGCAAAACAAATTTAAAACATTTTTCTTGATATTACATGATTGAATTATACATTTTGTCACATACAATATTCTTTTCTGTATATAATGATGAAAGCGGCTAGATTTTGGTTTTATTAATATACACTTAGAAATACAAGAATAAATTTGCTGAGAAATATGAAGAGCTAATTCAAGATTGTGGCTTCATTGTCTTTGTTTATTAGCCAATATTTTTTTTAATTACAATGCTAATATATAGAAGATATGACAAGAAATTAAGAAATGTTATTGTTCAGCAAAGTTTATAGGGATGGAATCTTTCAGCAACTCTTACTTCATAAAATAAGCAATGAATATATAATCCAGCTTGGTTAAATTAAATATACTGCAGACAAAACAAACATTTACTTTCATCTATTAGATATTAAATTACACTCTGAAGGTAATGCTTTTATTCTACGATAACATCATATATATTGAAGCATCTGAAACAATATAAGGTTGCTTTAATCTATCATTTTGTATTTTCAAGCCTTTGTCTAGAAGGTAGAACCTGAATATTGCAGTCAGATTTATTAAGTTCAAATCATCTAAAAAGAAGAGAAAACTACCAAGTATGCATTTTAAGCTTGTATTAAAAATAGATTGAAGTTGGCTGAAATAATTGTATACTTCCCACCAGTACAAAAATTTAATGTTCAAGCCTAGGGAAAAAAGCAAAATATTGAATGCTGATTTGCAAGGCACGTAACCCACCCTATTTCACCTGGAGGATTGATACAACCCAATTTTACTGCCATCTGACTAATTTCATCATTATAATCATTACAAATCACTTTTATTATTATATTTATTATTCAAGTACAACTCAATGTCCATGGTCAAACTAAAGTATGTGTAAGCACAGTCATAAAATAGGTACTTAAAAATAATACATATTATGCAAGTCAATGTGGAAAAAAATAATACAGATGTCAAATATGACATCAGTGATACACAATCTGAGCATAGATAATTAAAAAAATACTTTTGTGGAAATTATCCACTCACAATCTGTAAAAGGATCTAGAGAAAGAAAAAAATACTCAAGTGAAGAAATGTTTGTTAGTGTTCTTCAAAAAAGATTCAAATATTAATATCAAATAAAAATGGTGAACCTGTCAGAAGAAACCACCTATGTCAAATTTGTATTTGGTCCACTGATTTCTCACAATTTACTGGTAATGTATAGACAAAAATTTTAAAAAAATACTTAAGCAAAAATTAGTCACTATCTTAAGTCATCACCTGACAAATAAGTGAAAGAAGAAATAAATGAAATTATACTTTATAATAGTTCTATTCTGTTGGTAATACTTGCATTCATTTTTGGCTGCTAACAATCACTATCATCTTTATGAAACATACAGATTGAATGTTAAAGAAGATTTTAGGTCAAGAATTGTAAAATTCAGGGTTAGTAATGCTAATAAGCAGTAATAAAATGGCTTAAAATGCATTCCTCACTTAAATACAATTATAATTATTATGGTATTTATCTTCTAATTAAGAATAAATATTTGCTATGTCACTATTCATTAGAATGAATGAATGAAAGGTTTGGCATATTTGTTTTGTAAATCCTACCCTTGATATTACCCTTACATAAGCATCTAGATTCAAGATATTTTTTATTGTACTAAAAATCTTATAATAATTGATTAACTGATAAATAGGAGAACATTCCTTTGATTATGAAAATTGGAAAATAAATTAGAGACTGTCTCAAATAAAATGTTTCAAAATTCAATAACCAATGAAAGACCAAAAACTTTTCATGAGTGACTAATGACATAACATTCTTGTTTTACTCTGCTCTATATTCAAAGTAACTTTCAACTTAAAATAGTTTGTCTAAAGATTTCTGTGAAATGTATTGCCAAATACATACCATTTCTTTTGCTATAAATGTATTAAACTAATTCTGCATAGAGTAGATGTGGAAACTGATGACAAAGCTTCTTAAACTGCCACGTGTGAGATTATTACCCTACATAATAATTGTAGTGACCCAAATAGCAAGCTCAAATATCAACAAGATCTGACTCTTTTACTATTAGCTATTGGTATAAATGACCAAGTCACAGATCTTAAAGATCAGAGAACATGTAATTGGAATAACAGAAATGCAAAAAAGAGCTGTCTGGTGAAAACATGATAAATAATCTAACAAATTTCAGCAAGAATGCAGAATGGAAAGCTTGAAAGATTTTCTATAAGAGAAAAACTGATTTTAACATTGAACTTCAAATAAATATTTCATAAAGCTTTCAAAGACAATAAGGATACAAATAACATTTATTTGCTCACATTTTGCATAAAGAGATCTGTTGGTAACATCTTCCAAAGGTTCTCCAAAAGCAAAAATAAAAAGTATCTTTCTTTACCTTTTATATCTGTTTATACTGAAAAATACTTGAATTCACTTTTTTATCTCAAATCACAGCTTTATCGTATGTGGCACTTACATTAAGAAAGTCTGGTCTCTCCTGTTGTATAAAGTTCTCCTTTTTTAATCATTTCATCCTAAGCAAGGTGATAAATACACTAAGATGCAAGGGGTTATTGAGAGTAAATGAAACTGAGAATATGTATTCAGTATGTATGGTGAAATCTCAAAGCAAACCATCATATTCTAGAATTGGTGGTGGTTTTTACTAGTATCATTTTTCTGAATGGGCTAAGTTGCAGTATTGGCATATCTTGTAATGAAAATAGTATTAATACTTTATCATGCCTATTTTTAAATTCATTTGGTACTAGAGTACAGCAGCCATAAATTAGATATCAGCATGTGTACAGAAAGGAAATTTTGAATCTACTTAATTCTTTAAAATCCATGTAATTTTTTTTCACTCAGTTTTCAAGTTGGTTAAACCTTTAATGTTTTTTTTATGCTTAATTTGTTTGCTACTTTTGTTAGTATTTCATCCTTATCATTTAGTTGCTTATCTAGTTTGAATTTTTGCTTGTAATTATTGAATGCAGATTTTTAGTTGATTCTTGCTGGTAAACAAGCATTAACATCTGATCATTTATCAGTTTTAGCTATTTTCCCTGTGGTCTTCTATGTGAACTGTAGTTGTATCAGTCCTCTACACACTTTTTTCTTAATAATTTCACCCACAGCAAAGTGATAATACACAAGAGGTTACTGAGAGGGAAGAAAAATGAGAAAACATGAGCAAGGAGAAAGGACAATAACAGAACAGGATTCAGGAAGACAGAAAATGGTGAATGATGTTGCAAGTTGCAAAGGTGAGAAATGTGAGAAAAAAAAACTTATGGTTAAATATAGCTATTTCAACAGTAAAATAATGAAATCTAGTTGCCAATCTAGTGCTATGCTTAAATTCATGAGGCTGGGGTACCAAGGAGGAGAGTTCATTACAACAATTGCCATGAAAATATTTATAGAAAAAGCACAGGGAATGTTATAACAGTGATTGAAGTTGAGATGTCAGGTGAGGACCAATAATATTGTACTAGATCAGTGCAAATGGTCGCCATGCACTTTATACATGATTAGAAGTTTTCTAATCTTTCTATCTCTGTACCATTTCAAGATTTCAATATATCACATTGCAAGAATATGTAACAATAGGTATTTCTAAGGTGCAAATTGCTTTCAAAAAATGATAAAAATCTATCTAACAAAATCTCTTTCTGATTTTTTCTGTCATTGCTGTGTTTTGGACACCGTGACATTAATTGATTTTAAAATTTCTGTACAATTTTTTATGATCCAGTTCACAAATTACAGTTTCATTATTAAGTTTTATAGCCTTTGTTTGTGCCAATTTCTCTCTTTTGAAAGTTACTTTAGCACATTTATCTCAGTAAAATTCCATGGTGATATTACTCTTAAACTTCATTACTGCTGCTATCATACCTTCTAGTTTAGTATAATGACAAAGGGTTTTAAATCATCCATGTAGAACAAGTAATTAATAAACTTATTAAATAACCCTGACCTGTGTTATTTAATTTGCTTGAGAGTGGAATTAATTCCATACAGATTATTAGGAGTGAAAGAAAGTTTCATTGATATATTCCATTGTTGATCTGTTAGTTGTCACATCTAATTTTACCATTAACGTGTTTGTGTATTAAGGTAGGATTCAATTTTCTTTCATTTTTTTAATCGATTCACTCCAAGCAAGGCAATAACTCCACTAAGATGTAAGGGGCTACTTAAAATAAAAGAGAAGGAAAAAACTTTAGAAAGAACTGGAAACCCAATCCTAAACAGGAAACAAGGGAAGCAACTATACTTCTGTTCAAAAGACCAACTGACTTTTAGAAAATTAATAACAGTGGGAGAAATTTTCATTAATTTTATGATCCAATCATGTGGGACACTATAAAAAGCATTTTATAGTCTATCCATATATTGCTTAGTTTCTTATTTTTTGAACAGCAGTTTCCCAGCAACATATTGTTCATCAGCAACTGATCTTGACAGCTGTAATAATCGTTTTTGTACCCTTTTCCTTTTCAGGGATAACATTATCGGTTTCATGGAATTGATACATTCTTTCAATTAAAATCAATGTGATCATTTTATATGTTGTGGATAAACATATGATTGGTCGATAATTTTGTGGGTGTTAGTAGTGTCATCAGTTTTGGATATTAAATAAGTAATGCTTTGAATTAGTCTGGGGTTTTGCTCTAGCTTATTGATAGAAATAGGAAACAGATCTACTAATGATTTGTGCACAGATGGAAAAACATTTAACCAGGATTTAGGTGCCTTATCTATTTTGGGGGATTTACATTCTTCTACTATTTTTTTTTTTTTTTTTGAGAGCTTACTGCATTTCCTTAATATCTATGCTATCCCTTCCTGTTCATTTATCTCACTATATTTCTGTTCAGTGTTCTTAATCTATTCTGTGCTACTGTTATAATTCTTTTCATTTTCCCATACTTTATTCTAGAACTCTTTCACTTCATTGTTTGATTGAGTTCTTTTTTTTTCCTGTAGGCCTCGTTGATTTCTTCATTTCCCTATAGAAATAGTTTCTGTTAGTTTTGAAAGTGTTTTGTTTATAAGATCTACTTCTTTTCTCATATTTTCTATTTCTTTGTGCGTTCAGTTGGATGCATTGTTTTAGCACTTCTTTTACAGTTGTTATATCATTTACTACTTTTACATTATATTTATGTTTCATTTTTTTTTTCACAAATATTCAGCTTTTCACTTTCAGCTTTTATTCCTTTTGATACATCATTTAATATTGAGAGTTCTGCTCACAGAATTTCAATCTCTTTCTCTATATTTCTTTGCTATAATGGTGATTTATGCTTACTTCTTGGGTTAACTTTTCTTTTTCTAGGTTTTTGCTTTCATGTCATGCAGAGTATATTACTCCGAGTGGTTAAATTCAAGTCAGTATTTGAAATTATTTCTTTAATTGATATACTGAGAAATTTTTTCTGTCATTTAATATTTTGCCCCATTTTTCTCATGCTTTTATTTTTATTTTGTTGTGTTTTTACTAGTTCCCTATTTCTTTTCTTCAACTTCTTCCTTCTATCATTTTTTTCTCATTTCTTAATTGATTTATTTCTGTTTTCACATATGTTTTGTATTAGTCTTTCAGTTTTATCATTATTCAGTATATTGTATGCTTACATCTGTATTTTCAGTTTTAATATTCACTAATTCTAATTCATTATTCAATTCCATCTTAATATTTTCTGCAAATTGCATCAGGCAAAAATGTCTTTCTTTGATAATGTTCTCTTTGGTATTTTTTAGCTTATTAATCACTATATGTTTTCTCTCATGTTCATAAATTTTTTCTCCATATTCTGTTTTCATTGGTAACACTGTATTTTGAAGCTTTGTGTATGGCATAGGATTATCCTTGTCTAACTTCCTTGTAATTTTCTGTAATACATTTTACTCTTTTTCTATTTTCCTTTGGTTATCAGTAGGTGTTGGTTGAAGTGGACCACCATTTGAAATAAACCACTACTGACAGTATCCATTCTCATTATTTATAGAAACAGTACCAGTAGCATATTTTTTCAAACTCAGGTAGCAACCTTAGTAAATCACACAATGTCCAATATGGGTTGAGATCTTTCTTAGTTTTATTCATAATTGTAATATTTCAATTTTGTTTTGTCAGACAAGAGGTGTTTTTCTTTGTGATACCAGGCACTGATTTTTTTTTAAAAATACAATTTATCATATATATATTATAGATAATGAAATATAAAAAAATGGTTTGTAATGCATCAGCATTACAAAATCATTATGATATAAACAAGAATAAGAAAGTTCACAATGCTTATAAGCCAAAATGAACTTATATTATAAATTCTTCATATATTTACATTTTATATTTATTTTTCATCAGTTAGTATAAAAACTATTGAGCTTTACAGAGCTTTGAAAAGTATATCATTCCTTTTAGAATTTCAAATACCAGTTTTTATTATCATTATTTTGTTTGTATGAAGACAGAGCTAATTAAAATACAGAACATGAAATTTTTTTACATGTAGTTACTATCTGATGGATTTTAATTCTTGTTCTTGGTTTTTATAATTTTTTTTGTCTGGGATGATAATATTTGCAAGTTTGAGGCTGATAATGGTTCAAGTTTTCCAAACTGGCTTTGAAAAATAGTTTCCTCACTTTATCTACCATTTGTTTTTGCACTATATAATCTAGATTGATAATAAATTAGGTTCAAACTTATTTTCTTGCTAAAGATTTATTTTACTGTATAAAATAAATAAAATTCTCATCTAATGTATAAATATTTTCTGTTCTACTATCTCTGACAATAAAAATCCAGAAATGATTTGTTTATATGAAAATATTTTATTAGAAAGGAGTTATTTTACATCTGAACATTTTAAGATTTTAAATGCTGGAAACTGTCAAATGTTAAAATAAATATAGAACTAATTCTTGATCCTTCACTGTAAAAGTGAAGAAATATTATTGTGGCAAATAAACTAAATAAATTGATTCCCTCTTTATTTGTTTACTCAATGTTTATAATCTTTTTTTATTCCTACAAGTATTATCTAAGAATTAATTGAATGAAATAACTCTGACTTCAGATTAATGATAATCTCTAAACATTCTTTTAATCTGGAAAATACAAAGTAACCAAAGTTGTTTATATATATTGAAATAATTTGGTGTATATTGTATTTATACAAAGAAATTAATATAAGCAACATTATTATTATTTTATTTCTGGTGTATACTCATTTCTTTCCAGATACCAACCAGAGCCCTAAGGTCAGAAATGGCATCATTACATTTTCTGCTGCACTTATTTTAAGAAAAAATAAACAAAATAACCTGAGATCACACATATTTTACAAAGATAAAGCCCTTCATAAAGTGTAAGCTGTATTTGTGAGTGCAAGTTTTTGTATTTATTTAAGGCTTGAGATACCAGGAATCCCTTCAATGAGTCCTTTGAAACTTTTTCTAATCAAACTGAGGGCTCCAAATATAACTGGAATTGTTGATGCCCTCATGTGCCACATTTTTAGATTTTGATTTTGATAGTTTTTTGATTTTCAAAGATACATTACAGTCTGCAGGGACTGTCATGTCAATAAGAAGGCACATTCTATTTTTGTGGTCTCTGATCACAGTGTCTGGGTGATTAGCTTTGATTGTTTTGTCTGTGTGTATTGTAGAGTTATTACTATTACTTTTATCATTATATATATGCTATGTCTTTCAGGATATTGAGAATCATGGTAATGGATAATTTTTTCTACAAGGAAACATTTGGTATTCACTGACCTAGCAGCCAGTACTACTTTCATTTGAAATTTATAAAATCTTCCTCTTAAAACACTCTTTTAGAAAAACAGGTTTTTCAAGTCCAGTAGCTGTTATTGCTCTTTCTAGTATTGATGGAGATTTCCTTCCAAACCTTCTGTTTGAAGTGGTGTAGAATGTTAACATCTTGATTATATCATTATTTTCTCTTTATGTTACATGTTCTATACATTTTAATTGCTGCTGCTATTCGTAGGCCTCAAATGATCTGTTTTCTGTTATTTGCTACTATTCTTTGTTTGTGATACTATAGTGCCAGTTCACAATGTTGAAAGAAGGATGATCTTTGGCAAGACCTTTGCATGAATCTCCACAATTTCTTATTTGTTTTTGTTCTGATTAACTCTTGTCTAGTTACTACACCTCTTGGACTTTGTGATCTTTGTTCTATTCTTAGACTCCTCAAGTTGATTACTCACTGTTTGCCTCTGCTTGATATCATTGATCATATAGCTTTTCCAGGAGTAGAAATAGAAAAAGTAACAACAGTGCTTGCTAAAATTCTCTCAACAGCTTGTCAATTCTAAATACTATGTTATTATAAATTATACCATTTTCTAAGTACAAAAATAAAGATAATGATTTCAATGTACAGAATACATTGAATTGAGGATGATAGACATGCAAAAAAGTAAACAAAATAAGAATAGTACAGATTAGAAAAAAGTATTGCAATTTTTCCTATTTGTATTGTTCAATGAGATTTTAACATGTTGATTGCCACAGGTCAATTCTGAAATCTGACTTCAAACATCAACTTTATAATAGCCAACTTAGGCAATAAAATTTGTTATGAATTGATTTATAGCCTCAACTGAAATCATAACATTGTTTTGACACTAAAAGTATCACTGCAAATAAACTCATTGTTGGCACTCACAGATGAAAATATATCAGAAAATGTCAGGCACGAAATGACTCATAGTCACCATTATAATAAAAATGGTCAGCAACAAGTTATCTCATGGTTGGCAGTCAATGTGTTAAAGATGTTAGGAAATAACTGAAACCACTGCTTTTATCTTGAAATCACTGCACTAAAGTAGTTGATGATTTGGTTAAAATTATCATGCTAAATCTCTTTTAGTACCTCTCTGCTCCAATTCACAAACAGTTTTTTGCTACTACAATAGCCATTCTTATAATAAATCATAGCAAGAGAAAATCATATCATTGAATTTTTTAAGAAATAGATTTAGTGATTACAGAGAAAAAAACATTCAATTATGTTAATGTTAAATTTTAAAATACATAATTATAATAGATTTTAAAAGACAAAATGTTCAGAGAAAACTTTCTCATCTAGCTAGCAATTTACTTTCACCTTAGTTATTTTAACAAAGTTTATTTTCTTACCATTAATTTCAAGCCATATATCATATCTGGCAGTGAAAAGCCCAATAAAGATATTTTCTGTTTTGGCTACAGAAAAGCACTATCAAAAAAGAGAAACAAAATCTTTTATAACTATCAGTGTGAAATACTAGTAATCTAATATTTTTTTTTTTTTTTTTACAATGATTTTCACACTGTACAAGGTGCAATAGGCAATCGAGGTAGAGGTTATAGAGTAAGAGGCACAGTTTATGCAGGTATGTGGAGAAGATAACAGTTAACCCTAGATGGGTTAAGATTGTAGTAATCAAGGAAGCATCCTCTTGGGAGTCAGTTTCATAAAGCAGTGGTTTGTGGGAAGAAGCTACTTTCTCATAAGCATATTTCAATAATTATATATCCAACATAAAAAGGCTTACCATAATTTCCAATCCTCAAACCAAGACCGTTTTCAATTTATTAAAATTGGTTGAGTTTTCTTATTTAATAAAGTATTTTCCTGATCCAACTCAGCTTCAAGGTTCACAAATACAATGATAATTATTTACATTCAGACTAATTTCTTTATTTTTGTCTCAATGATTCAGCTACTGTGTCTTCTTTAGGTGTATTTTGATCCAGGTAACTTTTATTAACTGAATCTAAGTCTGTACTACCCAGTTCAGAGATTGAATTCACAATTACTATACTACCAAATACACAAACCAACACTTTAATCTATTAGGCTAGTGGAAACAAGGTGAGCAATAACTGAGTATTACTAAAAAGATGATGAGATATCTTTAGACATGGTTAGTGGAACAAGAACAACCTATCCCTTAGATTAAATAAAGGGTTTAGTTTAAAATTCTCTGAAAGTTACTAGGATTGAAAGATACTTGATGGAAGGTACAATGACTGAAACAGTGTACTAATAGCAACAAAAATGAGGATATTAGTTCCATTAGTTTAAATGTAAATAATGATAACTTTTCATTCTAAAACTTTAGATAAAAAATACTGATAACTTATATCTCTAGCAGGAAACTAAATCAGACCCTTGAAATTGGGATGATTTTGGCCAAATTGGGATGTAATCTAAAAATAATTTTTCTTTAAAAAAAATAATTTTGGTTTGGTTTGGTTTGTATTTTTTTTTATGGCATATCAACCTCAATGGGTCATTTAATGCCGACAACTTTTTATTTTTTTCCTGGTAATATTTTTGTTTTGTCAAAAATCTATTTCTGTTAATATTTTTTTCCCTCAAAAATGTATAGCTGGTATATTATTTTTCCAAAAACGTATAGCCAGCAACACTATTCTTTCAAAAATGTATAGCTGGTAATATTATTTTTCAAAAACATACAGCTGGCAACATTATTTTTTCAAAAACACATTATGAGAGGCCTTGCTGCTGGACGCAGTTTATCGTCATACCCAGGATGCGGATGTAGTCTGGGTGTTAACTATTTACCCATAGCTGGGACCCTAACAGGTGCTACCACCCCAGGTCAGGGTGGACCTGGGAACACCAGCAATTAAGAGGTGGTTCCATGCTCCTCAAAACCTCCTGATCAGAGGCCTTGCTGTTGAACGTAGTTTATTGTCATACCCAGGATGGAAAAATAATTTTTTTACTAAGATTCATACTTGAAATCATAGGAGACCACCAAAGTCTTAAATCTACTACCTCTTCTTGAAATGGTTTTATCGTACACAAAACATAGATATTGGAAAGCATAATTCTATTTAAAAAAATAACAAGCCCAAATGTATGCAATTAATAAATCTTTCAAAACAGATAATAACTGAAAAGAACTGTCACTTTCACTGTTAATACTGGCTTTTCTTTTCAGAACAATGATAGCATATTTTGACCCCCACCACTTGTATGCCTGACAAACAATAAATGTGGCATTCTGCAAAATACTGAAATCCCTTTGTGCCCTTAAAAATGATTCATAGTTGTAACATCTCTTGAGGATATTTTTATATATCATATAATTAACATCTGTGTCAAAGTTGTTCAATCATCTCATTTACATTTTTTCCACTTGATCATCCAAAGAATTCTCTCTTTATTCTACAAGCTAAAACATGCTGAAGTAAATTATTTAAAAAAGCAGAATTCATTAATTAACCAATAATGGGGATTAAAGTGAGTTGATAATTTTACAAAACAAAACAAAAAGATAAATATATTTACAATCATTTACATGAATATTACAGTAAAGTTTTGCTGGCATGTATTTCTCATGCAGTTAAAAATCTAGAGAAATTCTATATCTATATGAAGTCTTATACTGTGGTAATTTGTAAGGAGAAGCATTGCAATCACAAGAAAAACTGAATGAAAAAAATATAACTGAAAAGAGAAAAGTAATTGTTAAAATAGTTAAAAAAATAAAAAGAACAACAGACTGAGATGCTGAGAAATTGACAAGTAAAATCAGCCATTTTATGTTTAAAGAATTCAGAATAATGATAATGTTGTTCAAGAAAACAACTCATCCATTCAGAACTAATTGAGTGATAAATGCAAGAACAGAAAATATAATTTCTATTAAAAAGATTTAAAAATCCCAAATCTCTTGTAATTTTGTCCCTTAATTTGATGTAAAGTGTGTGGCTTGATTTAATAATTGGAATGAAGTTGGAATTTTTCTTAATATCCAATTAACAGGGGCATCATCATAAAAGTGGGGTAAGAAAATCATTTAAAGGATCATAAACAGTGAAATTAATAAACAGTGTTCTTAAGCTTCATGGGAGTGAATAATTTCTTAAAATAAAAATTAAGAAACATCCCCCACTTTTATTTGGCACCTAAGAATACTTACAAAAATAATGCATTTATTTATTCTATAATGGTATAGTTTAGGCCATTAACTAGGAATCAGATATTTATATATGATCTAAGGCAATAAGTAAAAAATTAACTTTCTTCCAATTAATCAACAATTTTGTGTCTGTCAAAAAGCTATTGGATTTTTGAGTATGTATCAATGTCTGCAAACTTTGCTGGAAAGTAGACCATAGTTTTATATTTATATGATGATTAATGGTTAAATATATAAAGACAATATACCGGTCAAAAAGAAAAAACAAAATAACTTTTAATTGGATAGATTTCTTGGTCCTTTTTTTGAAGATATAGCTGAGCTTTGATCCTTGAGCTTTTTACCAAATTTAAATAATTAAAAAGAAATGGAAAAAAATCAAAATTGCATTCTGAAAATTTCATATATTAAAGTAGTAACATTTCTCTTTAAAAAAAAAAAAGAGAAGTGAATAAGTAAAGAAATAGGAAATTATCTACAAAACCAAAAATGTTATTGTCTCTTATATGAAAAACTGAATAGTTTCCCAGTCCTTTTGAGGGAAGTAATAAGATAGATAAAATAGGTTTCCTGTTTAATTTTAAATACTTAAAAAAAATATGGAGGTTAGAAATTTAAAGTTTTCAGATTTCATTTCTCAGAAAAAAAAAAAAAAAATCCTATTAAATATCAATACTGCAAAGCTTCTAAACATCTAACATTTAGCTGTTGTAATACATTCCTCTTTTTAGATCTCACCTTTTGACCAATAAGATCAGATATCTACTACATTATGTATATAATTCACAGTTATCAATCTTGTCAGATAGTGATGCGTATACATTGGGGCCTAAGACACATTTCATTCCTTTTATGACCCTGAAATGTCAGAAATGGACAATATTAAAAAAAAAGTTGACAAATGGTAAAGGTATAAAAACCATTACAGTTCGGTAAAAAATCCTTAACACCTCTTCAAATACACAGCTGAAGATATTCTATTATTATATTTTTGTTTCTATATTTGGAATAAAGTTAATACTATCAAGAATTTGCAAATAATTACATTTATTTGGAGCTGACTCTGAAAAAAATACTATAGTACATAACAAGCTTGTTTACTCCTTCATTTAAAATCTATATTTTTTTACATTACTAATATCTTTTAATCTGAATGACACTAAATAAATTTTAGTAGATTAATAAATTTTATCAATTATGGTTAGCTTTAAGCACTTATAAATGTTCTGATATTTAATGTATAAAACTAAAAATCTTTACATGTTTACTTTCTGAATTTATTGCTGTGTAATGTTAAACTCGAGTGTTTTGTTCTGGTAATGGATTTTAAGAATCTCTTGAAGGCAAATCTCTTTTGCTTTTATTTATGTTTAATGCATAATGTTGTGACCTTTAATGTAACTTTTATTTTATTATAATGTATATAAATTTTAGTATACATGGCTATATTAATGTTACTTTATCAAATTGATGTAATGTAAATTATTTAAAAGTGAAATTGTCTTTTGCAATTCTTTCTTCCTGAAATTTATAGGTTATCAAATGGAATCAATTTTTTAATGTGTTTATTGCTTAAATTCTATTTAAATTTCCTTATTATTTTTATTTCATTTTACTTCTTTCTCTCCCTTTTCATTTCGTGTTGGTATCAAAATATTAGCAAAATCCATGAGACATTTTCTTTGTTAATCAGGATTTATCTAAAAAAAATATGTATTATAGTTACTTTTGTCTTAAAATTTTCCAATGTCTAAGGTAATGTTTTAAATATCACCATTTTGATGCCTTATCAATTTGTTTAGAGTTACTTTTCCTCCCAAAGTATGTTCTTACCCTACACACAAGCCACTGGGTGGCATGCCACTAGCATTTTCCACTGGTGGCCCACTGTCAGGCTGCTGGCGTGTTCGTCTCAGCAATGTTACCACTGGTGGACTGCTAGAGGCCCACCGGTGGCTGCCACCAGAGAACTGCTGGTGTTGCTATCAGAAGCCCACCAGTGGGCCACTAGCAGCTTGTGTGTAGGGTAAACCCATGCTAAAGATGATGAATTAAACTTTTATTTTTTGCTCTACATTATTTACGAAAGGACATAAAAAGAAAATTAGGAGTGTGCAAAAGTTTCCAGCAACTTTTTTTTTATCATCACTATTAAAAAAGTCTTCAAAAATTATGTTATGATAACAATAGAATTTTAAAATATATATATATATAGTAAAATATATGGCCTGATGATTGTTTTTAAGTATGAAACAGACTGTTGTTGCTGGGTGTTGACTTCAATGTCCATTTATTTATATATATATAATGGCTTGGGACTCAAGCAGTGTGGAAAGAGATATTTAATGAAGCTCCAGCCAATCACAGGGAGGTTGAAGGATGGAGGTGATGATGATGATGATGATATATAATGATATTAATATGTAAGGTAAATATGTCATTTAATGTTTTTTCAAGAAAAAATTCTCAAGTCATAAATATTCAAATATGTCCATGAATGTTTTTACAGGTATTTACTTATAAATAGTCATTAACTCTTTCTGTGTGTTTCTCTATTGCTCTATAACTTCTGTTGTACTAAAACAGGCAAAAATATGGAATTAATAAATGAATACCGCTTTGGTTTAAGCATCTAACCTGGAGGTAAACAGGCAAATAAAGTTTCCATTATGCCAGTATCCTTTTGCTTGAACATTGTCAAATTTATTTGCAAATATGAAATGATGCCGAGTTTACAAATAATACACTGATTCCAGGCATCAAAGATCACTTTGACCAGAACTCAGATACACTGATCCTAAACAGAAGTTTCATTCCATCTGTAAATAATCGCATCATATATATATATATATATATATATATATATATAATTAAACCTAAAGAGCCAGAAAAACCTACCAAGGTTTTACCTATGCCAATCGTCAGGGAATATATAAAAATATATATATATATATATATATATATATATATATATATAATATAAATTCAAGAGGATAGAATCCAGGTAAAACTGAATGTCCAGGACAGAGTAAGAATAAGTCTTTTTGAATTTGTAGGTCTGATGAATTTGATTGTGATTACGATTCCAATATAATATATTATAACCATGGAATATTAGTGTTTGAGCTTTTTATATTATATATATATATATATATATATATATATATATATATATATATATATATATATGATAATTGTGTATTTAGGCAGCAATCCTTGTGTTTGAACGAGAGTTTTCTTTTCTGGACATAAAGTATATAGAAACTGTCCAAATGTTCTGTAATTCTAAGCATTTTATTTGCTATACTTATTTGCCATTATCAAGGATGATTTTATTTTTACTTTTTAACTGGATGTATGGGTTGTGTGTATGCAACTAGAGTTATAGGGATGTTTTATTTTTTGAAAACAGTCAGCACATAGTGGCCATGTTCACAGTTAATATTATTGAGTGTTGGTTTTTCATTTTTATTATTAAGGCTTCTATAATTTTTAGCCTTTTTTAACATGTAGATGAAGTTATTATGCTTGTATTTTCTACCAGTATGTTTTGGATGAAATCTGGTAGGTTTGTGTGTGTGTTTAAATGGCTTTTAATGGAGCTGTGGTCAGATAGGTGTAATGTAAGTCATCAGGATAGGCATGTAGCAGTGTAACCAATGTAATTATTTTGAGTTCAGTTTGATCAGGAACACAGTTCCTTAAGAGTCATTTGAACTCATAAATAATGTTCGTTCTTTGTAGTTGTGATTTTGCAGGTGTGTTGTTATTTTTGAGGATAAGGTTAGCAGTTTTATGTATGGATAGTGTTTTTGTGTGGATATCCATATTTGAGTAGACACCTGTTTATTTTTTTTAAATGTGTGAATTAAATCTACTGACCCATGTATTCAAGAAAGTTAATAAAGAAAATGTGCCCTCCAGAATACACAAACCAGTAGACATAATTCATGCTGTTTCAAAAAAATAAAATAAAATAAAAACACAGGTTATCTACTTAAATATAGGTATCCACAAAGTAACATTTGGAGTACTAGGAAATAATGTTTGATAAAAAATCCATTGATTCTTTTTATATATATATATATATATATATATATATATATATATATATATTATCCATTTTGTAGACAACTTAGAAAAATTCTTCATGCAAAAATTTTATATTGAAACCTCACATAAATTATAAAGCAACAATACATTTTATTGGGAAGGATAAGTGAAAGTGGAGAAGATAGAATCACAAACAGAAAATAGATAGTCTATTAAAATAAACAAATTACAGTTTGTTTTAGGAAAATGCCTACTAGTGTAAATATAATTATTTTTATACCTAAATCAGAAGCTGCATATGAGGTCAATGGGAGAGGGTAAAATAAACATATTTCTATATTCTTGGTAAATATATTGAACAATAATATTATTATAATGAATTAATCAGAGTTAATACATTATCATTATTCAGTGAAATACAACATCTAATGATGGAGTATTTCTTGACTTTTGAATGTGACATGAATCTGATATCCAGAAATTAAGATTCTAATCTGCATATTATATCTTTTATACTTTTATTACTGAATTGTAATTGGGAAGATGTGTAAATGGCATACTTTTCACAATGGTAATGTTTTTTGTCTTTGACAATTTAAAGTTCTAAAGATAATTTTTGAAAGGATTTTTTCTCTTTTTGAAATTAACCTAAAGCAATAAAAATGAACACATTTCTTGAAGAATTTACAGTCTGATAAATCTCACAGATCCTGATTAATGAATTGTGCCAAGGTAGTTTGATATAATCTTTAAAAGTCAAAAATAATAAATAAAATAATAATATTTAAGTGAAGAAAACTTTTTTAAGTAAAATTATCTCCAAATAAAATCTGATTTGATAGATTTTTTTTAAAAATCTGATTACTCAGCATTTGGCTAAGAGGAACAATAGAACTTATTCCATTTGGATTAAAAGGGGTAAAAAGGGGGAAAAAATGAAAAAAATCCTCATATGGTCATTGACTTAGACGCTTGCATAGGGGCATTAAAAATAAAATCTAATAAAGGACATGTGCCCTGGGAACAATGGCAAAGAGGTTCATGTAGAGATGCAATCTATATTAACTTGAGGGAATTTTTCAAAGATGGATATCAAATATATGTTGCTCAATTGATTTTATTTTTGCTTTATGTCTTTCTAGAAAAACAGGTACATTATTTCAACAATTGAAAAAAGTATCATCAACACTGATATTTGAGTAGTGCATAACCTATACTGGAAACAAATAGCCTGCATGCAGAGTTCAGTGAAGACACAAAAATGGAAATAGGTGTTTTTTGTTTTACAGTGATGTTCACTCTGTACAAGGCCTAAGAGCAACTCTAATTAGAGCATTACAGAGTAAGAGGCATAATTTATGTGGATATGTTGAGAAGATAACAGTTAACCTTAGACTTGAACAAGTTAAGATTGTAGTGATCGAAGAAGCATCCTCTTGAGAGTCAGTTGCACAAAGCATTATGAGAAGAAGCTGCTCAAGTGAAACTTACATCTCACCAATGGAATATGAAGAAAATGAGGCTCGTTCACTACAATACGCATAGCATGGTGGGTCCTTTACATGAAGCTTAGTACTGGTTGAACTAAAGTTCATCTGAACAGTTTCCATGGAAATAGAGCAGCAAGTGGATTGCAATGTTTTGTCTGTGGGAAAAATGTTGTAGGGTAGAAAATAATGCTACCCAAAGGGATATGGAGAGGCTTTTGGAAAGTGAAGACTGGACAGCTCCTGCCAATATATTACAGCAGTACTCAATTTTCAGTTTGGTGTAGCTCTTGGAAAGGTAGAGGTCAGGCACTTACTGGAGTGGTACAGGGAACTGACCAGTTTCCCAATATTTTTAACAAGAGGTCATATGTATAAGTTCCACTTGAGGTCTGGATTGAGTCTAAATCCCAATAGGCGCTCAACGTATGGAGCCTCCCTGAGGGAACATCCGTTGATCCTGATTGGTGAAAGTTCTGGGTCCACAGAATGATGATGGAAATGTATTTTCTCAATGAATCTATTTAATCTATAAAACAATACAATCATAAGGGAACTAGAAGACTTACCAGGATTTATTATAGATGGAGATAATCTTAACAACATGAAATGTGCAGATAATACTAGATTGACTGCAGACCCAGAAAGAAAATTGAAAGAATTCCTAGACAAAGAAGTAAAAGGAAACCAGAGGAAAGGACTATTAACTATAAGAAGACAGAATACACGGTCCTCAGCAAAAGAGACATCCCAAAGTGTGAGATACATATTGGGGATATCTGAAAGGAATGCAAAAAGAAAAAAGACCATTAACTATAAGAAGACAGAATACACGGTCCTCAGCAAAAGAGACATCCCAAAGTGTGAGATACATATTGGGGATATCAGAATTAAGTAGGTGAAAAGGAATGCAAAAAAAAGAAAAGACCATTAACTATAAGAAGACAGAATACACGGTCCTCAGCAAAAGAGACATCCCAAAGTGTGAGATACATATTGGGGATATCAGAATAGAGTAAAAAAGAATGCAAAAGAAAAAGACCATTAACTATAGAAAAGGAATGCAAAAAAAAAAGACCATTAACTATAAGAAGACAGAATACACGGTCCTCAGCAAAGAGACATCCCAAAGTGTGAGATACATATTGGGGATATCAGAATTAAGTAGAAAGGTGCAAGAAGAAAAAGAATGCAAAAAGAAAAGACATCCCAAAGTGTTAATTGGGGATATCAAAATTAAGACAGAATAGGAATGCAAAAAGAAAAGACCATTAACTAGCAAAAGACATCCCAAAAGACATGTGAGATACATATTGGGATATCAGAATTAAGTAGGTAGAAAGGAATGCAAAAAGAAAAGACCATTAACTATAAGAAGACAGAATACACGGTCCTCAGCAAAAGAGACATCCCAAAGTGTGAGATACATATTGGGGATATCAGAATTAAGTAGGTAGAAAGGAATGCAAAAAGAAAAGACCATTAACTATAAGAAGACAGAATACACGGTCCTCAGCAAAAGAGACATCCCAAAGTGTGAGATACATATTGGGGATATCAGAATTAAGTAGGTAGAAAGGAATGCAAAAAGAAAAGACCATTAACTATAAGAAGACAGAATACACGGTCCTCAGCAAAAGAGACATCCCAAAGTGTTACTTATTGGAAATATCAGAATTAACCCATTCTCTGGCATAGACATGTATATACATTTTTACTGAAAATGTCTTTTTCAAATATGGACAAATAAACATGTTCAAAAACCAGCTACAGATGCATTTATAGGTTGAGCTTGATTGTTTTTATCTCCTTTTGAGCATGAAACAAGTCCAATTGTTGACATAGATTTGGTAGAGATGTTAGCCACCGCTCAGGTATTTCAAGGTGCCTCAGTTTTTTAGTTACAAAAACAAATAAAAAAAATTTGTCTGAAAATGAAATGTTTTTTCCCAAATAATTGGTGGGGAAAGGTTTATGTAGGTAGAAATGAATGTAAGAAGACAGAATGCATGGTAATCAGCAAAAGAAACTGCCCAAAGTATGAGCTATGTTTTGGGAACATCAAAATGAAGAATGTACAGAAATTTAACTATCTGGATGGTTTAGTAACAAATGATGGAAAATATGACACAGAAATCCAAAGGCACATAGGAATAGAAAATGATACCTTTTAGAAAGTAAAGTATTAAGAGATAGGAAAACAGATCAAAAACAAAGAATGCTGAAATTCTATGTAATATCTAATCTCTTATATGGTAGCAAATGTTTGACAATCTCCTCACAGATAAAAAAGAAACTTAAAGTGGCAGAGACATGATTCTGTTGGTGAATGTTGGGAATACCTTGAACTAAACATATAAACAATAAGGAAAAATTTAACTACAAGCAAATTGATATTTACAATCAGAAAGAGATAAATGAAGTTTCTGAGACATATAATAAGGAAAGAGCCTAGAAACATTCACAAGATATATTGAAGGCAAGAGAAACAGTGAGTAACCTACTTAATGAGTTTGTATAATTGACTGGAAGAACAGTGACAAAGAGGAAGGCTAAAGGGTCAAAATTTACTTAGAGCAACAAAAGGCAGGAACTTTTGGAGAGTCATGATCACCTATATCCTGAAGAGACCTGTCACATTAAACCTCAACATCAATACTAACATTTCAATCATATACAGAAGATGAAGCCATTTTTTTTTAATTTTAGATCTATATGAGTAATTGGCATAAGCAGCCTTTTACTTCAGCTGAATGTCAGACAATGATTTTTCTACCTCATCCTAAAAAGGAAATATATCAATTCTTTGATTTGTTAGGGATGTGAATGTATAGCCAGACTAGTTGAAAAGAAGAATTTTGTTTGTTGAATGAATGCATCTATAATTTTAAACTGTCACTTTTTATACCATTCTGTTAGGTTTAAGCCCCAAACAACAAAAGAATGCTTTCAGAATAGAATCAAAGTAATAAGTGATTTCAAATGAAATACGGCATTTTAATATACAATATTAATAACAGTCCAATAAAGAGGGAAAAGATACTGTTCTGTAAAAATATCTCTTTATAGATTATAATCTGTTGAATGAATTGGGTGAAACATTGTTGTAACTATCAGCAACACAATGACTGTGTGTTTTGTTATCCAAATAACTTTTGGAATCATGATTCTTTTCAAAATTAACTACAATATCTTTACATGTTATCACACAATAAACAGAAATTAATGTCAGTTTTCAATCAGTTATATGACAAATATATTAGTTCTTAGCAAGACTGGATCCACAGTTTTGAGCAGGATGGAGAAACAAAATAGAAAATATTTTTAAGGGAACAGTTGGTGATCACTGTCTTGGAAGTTTTATTTTTAAATGATTACTTGGGATTAATTAGACCTTTTATTTATAAAAAAAGAAAGGTATTTCTGCAGATAGATAAAATTCAATTGTACTTTGTTTGATCAGGGAGTATTAAGACTATCTGCACTTCAACTACTGGATCTGTACTTGCTAAGTAAGAACTATATTTTTCACAAATTTAAGAAGATACTTTTTTTATCAACAACAAACACATTTCTCAAAATTTCATATAGATGCTATTTATAAGACACAAAAAGTAACTGCAAAGAGTAGAATTCTTGCTTTGGTTATACAACTTATAAAAAACAAACTACAAGTATAGTGAATCAATATGATCAGAGTGTAGCTGAGTTCAATCTTAGGTTAACTTTCTTGATAAAAGACAAAATTGCCATTTTAAGTGTTAATTCATTACTCTAAAAATGATATTCTATGATCTGAAATTATCCAATAAAATCAATAACACTTTATTTTATTTTTGTATTTTGTACCCCTTTTATAAACATATTGTTCAAGAAAAATAAGAAACATTTTCAAGTGAAAGTGTGCACTGGTAGTGTATCAACCCTATTCAGAGTTTATTATAAATTTACACAAAGTTTTAAGTATTTATTTTCAGGTGTTTTTGGAAGTGACAAATCTGTGGCTTTGTATCTGGAATATAAAAGCCAGTTTGTTGTTCTTCAGCAGTCATTTAAGGATTTCCTCCAGAAAATGAATTAAGATTTCAAATGTCAATGAGGATGAGAATACGAATTAATCATATAACTACATTTCATTGTATAAAGTAATTTATGTCCAGAAATATCAGTGTTAGAAAATTATATTTTGTATACAGATTACACTATTATTAAGAGTTTAGAAAATGAAGTAGTTTCCATTATTAATTTATAGTTGATAAATTTTACAACAACTATACTATAATCAAAGTTAACAGCAATATATATATATATATATATATAATAAAAAAGGCTTAAACACTAATATTCCATGATATATTTTTCATATGTATGTATATTTTCCACTAATATTATCTATATATATATATATATATATATATATATATATATATTTTACTACCCAATAGTTCAGATTGATCATTCTGTTCCTCTGTCAAGTTACCAAATATTTTCCCTGTCTTATCTGATATTTCACACATCTCTCAAAATCAGTCTACCAGGAAATAACAAACCTTATAGTGTAACATTCTTTTCTTTCTTTGAGAAAGCGACTTTGTGTCTTAACCTATTAATTACAAATGATAGAAATTTGTCATTGCAATTTTATAGTTCAACTGCAAATGATAGAAATTTCCTCTATTGTTAATGGGTTAAGTTCCCAAAATTTTATGTAATAGCTCATATATCTGTGAGAGATGGAATGCAATAGAGAAAAAAAAGAGTAGATGAAAACTACATGTTTCCAGAAAAGGTAAGTCTAATTCCAATGTGATAATCTTAATCTGCAGAGTAGTAGTCAATTTTAGATGGTGAGGAATTATAAGAAGCTTTTTTATTTTTTTTATTTATCTTTTTAGAGAGTTGACAATAATAAAATGAACATATGAAAAATTGGTTTTGGCTTGCAGGACAGCAAAAGATTAAGAGTATTTGATTAGGTTTCCAGCTTACAAGTTATAATTCTTAATATAATGTGCATGCCTGACACATAACAAACCTTGCTGGTTTTATTTTTTCTTTGTCCATTTTGGACACCATTTCACTATTTGGTATATATTCACATTTCTTTTGCATAAAATAGATTTATTTCTGACTCTTTATACTTTGTGATGAACTTGCAATTAACTGAAAATAGAAACTTATAATTAATGAAAAACTTGTGTACATCAAGATAAGACAGGAGCTATGAGTAAGACTAAAGGCATTCAATTCTGTCTCATTCAAGATTATTTTATGGGAACACTGTGCAGACAAAAACAACTTTATTTATTATAATGATACGCAAAGTAAGCATATTAACAGAAGTTATTTCTGTACAGATAATTTCTCTTTCTCTCTTATACACATATTTTTTGTGTCTATATGTGTCCATATAAAATATTTTTCTAGGTTCTTTTCTCTCAGAGGAACATAGGCAATTGAATTCAGTCATTGCTTCTACATCTCTCATTTGTCTTCAGTGTTTCTTGGTCATCATCTCTCCCTTTTCATCTGTGAGTTTTGGGTCCGGGCTTGGCAGGTGGTGCTTGTTGTTGGTTTCCTGAGCATCTATTCCATCCAAACCCACCTTCTCCACAAGATCTGCTTGATAAGAGGATCTTGCCTTACCCTTTGTCACAATTCCTCATTGATGAGCTGATGCTGCAAAACTTGGGTGGTTCTTCATGTCTCAGAAATGTAGAGAAGGAACAATTTAATATTTGAGTTAAAGATGCACATTTTTGTGCTTATGCTGATTTCCTTGGAGGTCCAGATATTCTTCAGCATAATAAAAGCTGAACAAACTTTATCAGTCTGGACTGTGATATCTCAGTCAGTGCCTCACTTTTTATCAATCTTTGACTGATTACCCATCTACAGTGACTGGAACATTGGCAGCAGTGTTAACTGTCATGAGTTCTATTTTCTTCTTATTGATCTTAAGCCCTGTACCTGCTGATATTTTGTCAGACTGTTTTGTTCTGCATATGACCATATGCAGACCAGATCAGCCTTATAACCTATAAGGCATTTGGCAGCATAAACAGAGAGATACAGTGGAAATTACTGAGGTACTACAGAATACCTGAGGAAATCATTTCAATAAATCACAGTACCTATTAAGGCATGACCTATGGAGTAGAGGCTAATCTCTAGTTACTCTGAGTCTCCCCTGTTTTATAATAGGGGAGACTCAGGCAACATTTGGTTCAGGTAAGTAATAGGCATCCTTTATCCACTATTGTTATAATGAATCATGAGTTACGTTTTGACACTTAATTTGTGAAGAAAATTACAAACTTAGAAAATTAAGCAAGGAAAAAAAAAAGGGAAAATTTTATGCTAAGTTTTTACTGGTTTGGTAAATCCAAACTAAGATACCTTATTTATAGCAATACAGTACTTGCATTTTATTTGTTCACAATAATTTTTCATGCTTACAAATTTGCTGTTAGTTACTAATCAGGGAAAACTGATACTATGAAATATTATATGTCCATATTTGGTAGCATATAAGAACCCACACTTTTCCCCAAAAATGGCTTTAAAATATCTTCTGCATCTTATACATGAAGTTGAAGTGCCTGTTCACTTAATGTTCACACAAATGACATATACTACCAGTACAAATGTCTTATAATATTAAATGCAAATGGGATAGTCTTATATGGTAGAGTAATATTTTGAACAAGCATCATAACAAGAACATTTTTTTAATCATTTCAAACCTAGCAAGGCAATAAAGTCACTAAGATGCAAGAGATTACTGAGTGTAAGAAATACATTATGGAGAGAACAATAAAAGAACAGGAATTAAGAAAACCTTAAAACTTAGAGGTATCAAGATAAATGCAGAGAATTTTGAAGTTTTATATATATATATATATATATATATATATATATATATATATATACAGTATTTACATTAGTCGGGACTATTGTCCTCATCTTTGTCGCCATATTTGTCACAGCGTTTGACGTTGTGCGCTCCGGACCTTCTTCAGGTGGTTGGAATTTGAACTGAACCCTTTATTTGATCGCTGGGGTAGACTGTTCTAATTCCCGTGCCATGTTTGATGGATGTCAGTTATCAGTTATCTCCTGCTAATTTTTCCCTCTGAAAGTTCTCCACTGTGCCATGTGTCCTCAAGGACACATGGCTCAGTGAATAAAAACGTTGGTTAGATCCAGTGACAGACCCAAAGAAGGTGAGTTCAATTCCTGGTTAAGGCAGTGGAGAACTTTCAGAGGAAAATTAGCAGGAGATAACTGATAACTGACATCCATCAAACATGGCACGTGGAATTAGAACAGTCTACCCCAGCGATCGAAATAAAGGTTCAGTTCGAAATTCCAACCACCTGAAGAAAGGCGAGCGTATAACGGCGAAACGTTGTGACAAATATGGCGACAAAGATGAGGGACAATAGTCCATTAATGTAAATACTCTACATAATACCTCATCTCAGAAAATATATATATTTATGAATAAAAATGACAATAGGAAAACTGGTAATTGCTGATGCATTTTGTCCAATGTGGACTTTATCAAAGCAAAATACAAAAATGAAATTAAATGAACAAAGTAACTAATAAAAACAAAAACAGAATGTACCTAGCAACTGGAATGTAGAGAAACGCTATTTTCATATTTTTTAACTGAAAAATAACGTCAGAATATGAAAATAGCGTTTCTCTACATTTTTAGGTACATTCTGTTTTTGTTTTTTTAGTTACTTTGTTCATTTAATTTCATTTTCGTATTTTGCTTTGATAAAGTCCACATTGAATGAAACACGTCAGCAATTACCAGTTTTCTTATTGTCATTTTATTCATAAATATTTCTTCTACCAATTAAATCAGAGAAATTTTTATATATATATATATATATATATATATATATATATATATATATATATATATATATATATATATGAAATTAATATATTTTAATATATCAAGAACAATATTGGGGAAATTGTATGACAAAGTGGAAAAAGTTTAATTTTAATGTGTTTTGTCCTTCAAGAATTCATTGGACTAAATTTGTTATGGTGGTATGACTACACATGTGCACAAATGTGGAGTATTTTAGAATTTTTTATTTTTTTTTTTTTTTTATCTAGCTGAATTCATTTAGAGTCGTTTTCTTTCCATCACTTTTGTTAGTAGGTTTCCCACACAGTGATATTAGAAAATCTGAGGAATGGTGAAATGTTGTGAGAGCCTGGGTGCATATTTACTGTGGATGACCTTGTGATCAAGGCAGTCCTGAGACATTTACGTCATAGTGAATTATTTTCTCCTTTGATCAGAGGAGCTTTTTTATGTCAAAATTGTGGTCAGTCTCCTTATGGTGGGCAGCCAATGCATTGAATGTATTATTTTTTAAAATGTGCCTTTTGTGTTCATGTAATTTTTTTTATTTAGATTCCTTGAGGTCTTTCCTATGTATTTTTGTGACAATTATAACAGGCAATGGAGTGAACTCCTACTTCAAGTTTTAGCTTATTGTTTTATTTAGTATTGATTAAGTCTTTTATTGTTTTGGATGTAGTAGTGATAAATTTTAAGCTGAGTTTAGATAGATTCTTTTCAATTGTAGATGTAATAGAGTTAATTGATAGGATAATATATTTTTTTTGATTCATTAGGTTTTTCAGGAGAGGGTGGTTTTTTGCTTTGGAATATTTTATGGGCCATTTGTTTCAAATTGAATATAGAATAATTAGGGTATTGGAAAAGTTTGAAAGTATTTTTTATGTATTTTTCCTCTTTGTGTAAATAATCCAGGCTATATATTCTTACTTCTTTTAAGTAGAATCTGATGATTATGCTGGATTTTATTTTGTTGTTATGATGAGAATTCCTTGTGACAAATAATTTTAAGTGTAGAAATTTAATTGCAATTTCTAATTAGCTAACATCATTCAAAAGTCAAAACTGAAGTCAAACTTAGTTGCCGTAATTTATATTTTAGAATAGCCATCTTATATCCTCAACAAGGGCTTCATCAGTAGAGTTTTCTACTTCCCTTTTTATTCTAAAAAGTTAAAATGGAGGAGCATCATTTGCTGTAGACATAGATACCTTCATGCAATATATATTGATTTTATTTATTTAAAAACTTGGGTAGCAAAAAAATAAATAAATAAATGAAAAGATAAGTGAGTAAATATATTGTTCACTGATGTTTGTATGAGGAAAAAGCTGATACCAAAAACAAATATAACTCAAATACTATCAAGTTATTTGATTTTTATATTTAAACTTAAATTATATTAAAAAAAAAAAATTCCTTTTTTTATATTGAGATATTTTAAGTCATGAAATTTGAGAATCTGTCTTGTTCTAGTTTAAATAAGACTTTAGAATCAGTTGGACCTTCCTCCATTTTCTATCTCATTGATAAAACTTGATTTTAGTAACAAATGAAAGGAAAAAAAGATTTTGTAAGTAAATAGTATCTTTGTATTTTTTTCTTAGGCCTTTTTTTTATCACATACTTAATCAATAGGTGTTAAAGCTGGGTCAGCATTCATATTGATGTGTGTGTAGAGTCACATTACTATGGCTATAAATACATTTGAAACACTTTCTCTGTTGTTTTAATATGATTAGAGTTAAAAATTTTATTATCACTTGCAAAAATTTGAGCAATGATTTACACACACACATCAGATTTAAATAGCCTAAATTAAATAGCCTTAAATAACAGAGAAAGATAACTTATGATTTGACTAAGTTAAATCATCAGTTATGTCATTTAAAATAAAATGATTTAAGTGTGAGTATTAAATAATTAAAGATTGATTAAAATATTTAACTTTCTTTTTAGCTTTTATCAAAATAAAAAATATTTAAAACAAGATGGATACATAAAGAAAATAAAACATATTACCACATGAGCCAAACACCTACCCTATTCTTTACTGAAAAGAAAATAATACTTTCAGATGATGACAGAAAGCTATTATTTCTTAGCAACAATAATTTCAGAAATTGCCTCTAAAAGAACCGAAATTCTGAGAAAACACCAGTAGAATCCATGAATCATGTCATAAATAAGATAAAAGTTAGAATATTTCCTTAAACCAAGACAACTTAAGTTGTACCCTGAAACTGATACAACGTTTGCACAAAAATGAGCTAGTCACAACCAGATCAATTCATCATTTGAACACTTTCAGAAGATACCATTGGGATTATAATGCTTTCATAACCCTCATCTACAACTTTTTAATGTATATCCAAATTGAATGTTGCAGCAAAAAATAATGTTCAATATTAAGGGGCTTGGTCAGGATAATATATTAATATGAATGGTTAAAGGAGGAAAAATAAAAGATATATAGAACAGATATTAAAAAAGAAGTAGTAAAAAAATGTCTTACCAAGGAAATAAAAACAAAGAAAAATTAGGTCCAACCTTGGGATAAAGAAATTCAATCAGAAGTCATTTGATCACCTGACAAGATGCAGAGTTCTTTTTTCGATTAATGATTGTTACTTCCTACAGAGAAAAGAGCTAATAGCCTTCAATATGATAGATTTAAAAACACTGATATTTTCCAGTAAAAAATAAAGAAAAAACAAAGGTAAAAATATTTTTTCTTTCTTTTAATACTAAAAAAATAAAGAAAATATATTTTACAAAAAAATAGAGAAAGAAGATTGCTGATAAGGAGATACAGACCTGAGAGAACAAATACTTATTGGCAATTTTATAGTCTAAAAACTGTTAGATAAGTAGTCTTATTCGTCAAATGTGATAAGTAATCATATAGCACACCATGTTAATCGGAGGCAAGAGAAAGTAAAAACAGAGAGAATTATTACTTTATTCCATTTATAAACATCAATCAGTCCCATTTCTTGGGGATACATTTCTATTGAATATCAATCTATATCTGTATCTTTTAAGAGGCAGAAGACAAAGTGGGTTACTAAGAGATAAAAAGAAAGGGAGAAAAAGAATAAAAAAAACACTGAAAAAATAAAATAAAACTTATCATTGTACTCATGACTTGTCTGCATCACTTATGGAAAATGGTTTCCATTGCATGATGAGACAATAGAGTCTGACAAGAGCATCAGGAGTATTACATCATTTATTTTGTTTGAGTGAAATCTTGATAAGAATATTCTCTTGTATAAATGAATATTTAAAATGTCAAAATTGAAAAAGGGTTTAGAAATCTGAATCAAAACTTATACACAGAAAAATATTATCAGTTATTGTTTCCACATAACTTTTTTCCTGAAGATGAGTGTAATAGCAAATTGTGTAAAAACACTGGCAAGTCAAATTTAACATTTAAATAAAAAAATCAACAAATATTAAGACCTTGGTAAGTCTTTCAGATCCCAAAACAGTGAGTTAAGGCTACTCATGTTCCTGTTAAATTCCCCATATTAAACAATGAAACCTTAAATCTTTGAATTTTATTTACTATTTACTTTTTTCTCCAATACAAGTGGATAGGATAGGCTTACCTATCATCTGGTTCACACTCCTTCCTGTTCTTTTGTACAGGAGTTCACTTTTTTTCCATCTCTTTCACTTCTGGTGGTCCCTTGCATCTTGCTGTCATTATCACCTTGCTTGGGGTTGTATCTGTTACTCTAATACTCTACTTCAAATGGATCTTGGGCTTTGTACAGGGTGAAGATCATTAAAAAAAAAGGAAGATATATATACAATAACCTTGTCTTTAGTAAAAGTATAAATCCAAATGAGATAGCTTGACAAAATATCTGCTTACTGACATGCCAGGATGACTGACAAAAAAAAGGAAGTGGCTGAAGCAGTAAAGTTTTTACTGTCATTATCAACCTTGACAAAGTCTAATCAATTCTTCCTTATGCTAAAAAATCTAATATCTAACCACTTGATTACAGCTACATCTTCTATCTATAAATGCTTCAAGGTGTTTTATTTGTTATTCATATATTATATTAGGATGTTTTGTAGTGAGCTAGGCCCATCTACAAATTAGACTATTTTAGCATACATGAGTCAACTATCCTAAATGTCTTTTTTTTTTTTTTTGCTTTGAGTAGATTTTTTTTAATATCATACAATAAATAGTAAGATATTTTCCATTCTCCTTGTCTCTCTCTCATATATATATATATATATATATATATATATATATATATATATATATATATATATATACTATATCTTTATGAGGAAAATCAATAATAATCTATATTTAATTGAAATTACATTTGAATTAAGTAATTAAGTAATAGTCTTTGGCTACTTTAAACTAATGTAAATGTCAAAGGAGATGTATGGTAGAGTAATGGATAGTGTCTCAGATTGAGGAATGAATAGTTGAGTTCAAATTCCAGTTGAGCTCATTGAATTCACTTAATACCTTTGGAAAAGGTATGAATCCATACTCTGAATTGAAAACCAGTCTGGAGGGAGTTGAACTTTGTCAGGCTCTCTTGCCCAAATCACCACTATATGCTGTGGCTGCAGTACATGAGGTGCCCCTATGACCCTAATGAGTTACAGGACCCATGATCATGAAATATCTAATAAATATCAGCTTATAAGTGGATATTTCACATCATGTTTACTCCAGATGAAACATTCATTCTACTGGAGTCATTTTCATATCTTTTTTGTAACAGGGATTCAGAATGAGAGGGGAAAATGTGATATGCCATACAAAAATTGTTGTGCAAATTTTTCAGTCACTCACAATAAACGAAGCAAGATAGTGTTTTAAAACAGAAAAATGTCTATATTTCAAATTTTTTACATAATGTTACTTTCAAGAAATTAATGTACACTGTTAATATTTTGTGGAACTTTTTTTTAGCTTGAGCAGTTGCATTTTGGTGCATCTGGGAAGGGATGTGTACAAATCTATCACCATCATTATTGGTGTAAGATGTCATCTTCTGTGGTGGAACACCTATAACAAATTCATCAAGTGAATGAAGCATGTATGGATTCTAATAATAAATTATTTTCTTTAGTTCTATTTATATTTGCTTGATCATATTTAAGTCACGGCTATGAGTTGGCCAACCTTTCAATGCCATAACACCTTCATCAACCTGAGTTTTGTGTTATATGCAATCTATGGCATGAGGTTATGTCATGATTAAAAATCTCACCTTCATTCAAGTCTGGTATCCAAATAGTCCTTCAGCAAGTTGAATGTATTTGGCACTATTCATGCTGCTGTCAGTTTTAACAAACTTTCTTGAACTTTCACTTTTTATGTATCCCCAAACTTCACTGTTTTTGTCATGTAATGTGGCTCTTTCTGATTTCCTAAAGGTTTTCTGACAAATTCTTACTTATTAGAATTCAGTTACATCTTAGTTGCATCATTGAATGTGATTATATTCTAAGTATCTCCATTCTATATGTCATACCTCTTAAACCAATTTAATTTTCCCTATAAATGCTTTTTTAATGCTGTCCTAATATGAAATGCTCCTCTTCATTTTATATTCTCAAAAGATGCAGTTAGTGGTATCTATTGATACCAGATTTACCAAGTTGCATTCAGCCATCACTTGTCTTACAGTTTTCTTTCATTGAACATTTACTCTCCTAATCAGTTTCCATATTATCCCATGTAGTAGCTTTCATTGGAAATCACATCTTGGTCAATGTGAAGCACTTTGATTTTTTTTTTTTCGGTATTACTCTATGCAAGGCAGTAAAGCCACTAAAACACAAGGGGTTACAGGGTGTGGAGGAATTAGGAACAGAACCATTAATAATGAGTGGAAAGAGTAATCAGGTTCACAGTAGATAACGATTGACATTGCATTTAAATTTTTGCAAATTAAAGTTGGCTGGAAAGCATGGAGCTGGAAGAGAGTACCACAAGTGAGAAGTGCGAGAAAAGAAACTGTTAGCACAGAACTTATGGCTACATCTAGCCAGCTCAACTGTCAATTCATGAGATCTCAATGCTAGTCTAGTAGTGCACTTAAATTCATGAAGTCTAGGTACCATGGGAAGAGCTCATCCAAAAAATTACTATGAAAGTATTTATAGAAAAGGTACCTTACAGCGGTTGGAAAGTGACTGAAGCTGAGCTGCCAGATCAGGAGCAATACTATAGCTGATTCTTCTTTGGATCTTATCAAGGGCCTCTAGGTAAATAAAAGGGATGCTGGACTACATGTGGCAGCAATATTTGAAGGGTAGATGCATAGATATGTAAGATAGATTCTGGACAGAAAAATTGTCTAGCACAACACAATGAACCAACTTTCTTAGCAGCTGATCTAGTAATGGATTCAATATAGTCTTTCCACTTCATATCAGCAGAGAATATTAGCCCAAGAAGTTGTAATGAGTCACTCTCCTGGAGGTTAGCATCAGCCATGCTTATGGAAGGCAAAAAGGGGTCTGTCAGATGATTAATAGAGAGCAGTTTAGTTTTGGAGGGATTAAATATTAACAAGCCATTCTTTGCCCCAGTTGAAGGGTGTTTATGACATCAGTTGCCAATTTAACCTTATTGAACTGATCAGACTTATTACTGAGACAAGAGTAAATGGTTGTGTCATTAGCATCGATACCATGTTGAGAGTTGATGTCATCAGGAAGGTCATTAACAAAAACTAAAAACGGAGTAGGACTAAAGATGGATCCATTTTATGATCAGTTCAAAAATCTGTCCCGAGACACACTTTTCAGCTTGTGGAGAAGACATATATGCCAAACCCTGTCAAAGGATTTTGAAATGTCTAAAGTTACAGCCAGGGCTTCACCGTTTTTATCTAGAGTATGATGGACTCTTTCCTCAATTATTATTATTAGTACATCAGCAGTTGACCTGGAGAAATGAAAGCCATATTGCTTGTCTAAGAAAAGGCCCAGCAATGAGTGATGCTGAACAATTCAGCATTGATTAGGCCTCTAGGAGTTTCCCAAAAAGAGGCAGATGATGACATCCAGCAGGTGGGAAATCAGGAGGCAGCAAGGATACAGGACAGAGAAAACAGGGGCTAGTTTGGGAGTAAACTTCTTAATGATTATTATAGGGATACCATTGGGTCCATATGTGGGGATCTAGGTTAGAGATGATAGCAGAAACCATAGAAGGACATATGCATATCACTCAAGAGAGATTCAGTTCTAAGTTGGGCAAAGATACCCTAGATGGTTCAAGAGTAGAGTCTGAGGAGTTTACAGGCATAGAATTCAGCTTTATCAGCAGAGGATGATAACACCTCAAATCGATTGAAGAGGGGAGGAATAGAGACCTTGCACTTATTTAATACCCTATTACAGAGACACCTGGGCATGTGGTCGCATGGTTAGAACATTTGCTTTCTGACCATGGTTGATTTGTCAGGAAGGAGACTTATCTCTCTGGAAGGAGCAATCCCAGTGTGCGGCACCTTTGGATAGTGCCTGAAAACCATACCGTGGGTTGACCCCATTCCTTGTGAGTGAAATTGGGTAGATGGTACCCTTGGAGACCATCAATAGCTGTGTTAGCATTGTCACAATTGATGCTGGCCTTGATCAGTTTGTTGATCATGCTAGATAACACGCTCTTTCCCCAGAAATTGTAACTAAGGTGTGATCAGCATAGATGCAGTATAAAACCACAGGTGGGCTCTGTTAGTATTGAACAAACACAAATGTGCTTGAACAAGAGTCTTCAATAGGGATTGGCTAGTTGCCCTAATAGATGGGTATCCTGGAATACAAGTAGCCAGCTATAGACAGACATGTCAGTAGTTACAAGAGCCAAATGAGATTTCAGCATGTTTTGTTATAATCTTTTTTATATATATATATATATATACACACACACATTAATTAACTCACAGCTTAATGATGAAAAAGCATTTCTTTTTCACAATAAAGATTTTTAAACATCATCTCTTCCTTTCTGAATGCACAGCAGTTAATTAATCAACACAGATCAAACATTATAAAGGAAAAATTTTAAATAAAAATTTCACTGAAAACTATGTCAGACAATATACTTGCTGGTCCACTAATATATATATATATATATATATAAGCATGTATATGTTGATAATCACTGCTCTTTGTTGTCACAAGTTTTACAGGTATGTAAATGCACAAACAGCAGAGTAAGAAAAAATAATTTATAGATGTTACAAGTATAGTATTAGCTAAGAAAATTAATATTCAAAAATTTTTGTCATCTTTATTTGGATATTAATGTCAACTGCTCTCAATGAAAAAAACATTTTTCACCAGAAGCAGAGACAAATTATTCATCATTTTTTAAAATTTCCATAAATAATGTTTCATGAGTGTTTGAATCATTGAAGCAATAAGCTATAATTGTAAAAATAGAATAATTCTTACTTGTAAAAAATTATAATTTACTTTGTTTTGATACCTAGCTCTTGGCTTGTTATTCAACCAGTATATTTCCAATCTAAAATAGAAATTTTGCTAGGAAATGCAGTATATTTTACCACTGCTCCACTGAACATAATTTTAACAGTCTTGTCTTGAAAAACAACTTATTAAAAAGATATAGATTTAAAATTCCAATTTTTAATCTGTTCATGATTTGTTGAATTTAAAAATAAGGGCAACAATTTAAATAATTAATATCAGCAATTTAGATACTTTGAAATGAAACAAAAAAAGCTGTACATGAAACCACTTTAGGAAAGGAAATAAAAATTTCAACCAAATATCTAGTTATTTGGTATTATGGAAACAACTTGAATACTGTTATAACATTACATAGTTTAAACATCTGAGAGTTCCATAAATAAATTTTTCACCTTAAAAGTCATATTTCTGCACTTTTCCCATGATAATTGCTGGCAAACAATTTTTCAATATGGTTTTCTTATCATTACTAGCATTTGGAATTCCATATAAAATTGGGAATAATACCAGCTTTGCATTACAGTTTGATATTAATAAGAATAACTTGTTTTTAAAAAATTATTCTTAATTTTAGGTGCTACAAGAATTGCTATAATTCAAAGTTATTAAGTAGATAAATTTATAAATACAGGCTATAATATTCCGGCATTCTAGGATTGTCTGTGACTCAAATAGACTAAGTTTTGATAAGCTATTTATATTTAAAATATTCAAAGAAATATAAAAGTTTTCATAATGTGTCCAAATTGAAGTGACAGAATCAATAAGAAACAATAAATCCAACTCTTCACCAAATCATATTTAGAAATATTAGTTATCTTTGTACAGCTATAATTAACCTTCTTGAATACATAATGAAATGTCTTCATGTTACTCAATTATTTCAAAATTTGAATGTAACTTCTATGCTACAACTTTTCTTGATTATATTGATATACAAATCAATACATATTTTACACAGAAAATGAAATAATGACGAAATTTGAAAAAAAATATTGCATAAATTGCAACTAGAATATACACAACTTATTAGTAAGTAATGCATACTGACCATTCAAACTAGAATCCTAAAATTTAAAATCAAAACCATATTAATCAATGCATATGCTGGTTTTCATTCAATAGAATAATTTTCATTTAACAATTTTAAAGAAACTTTGAAAGAATCCATTTATTTTAAATAAAAAAAGCTATGGTGTAATCTTAGCCTTACTAGAATTTCAAACCAGGATAGTTTTCATAACACAACATCCCTTAAACTTCAGGATTGACACAAAGAAGGGATATTGATTTTATCACTAGAGAAATACGTTCAAACTGTGATACACTTGGATGTATGGTTAGTTTAAGTAATCTACTTTTGTAAATTAAAATAGTCCATACTAATATCCAAAGTTACCAAACGTAAGTAATAAAATCTAAAGATAACCAAAGAAGGTTTTAGTTGAAACAGTAATAAAATACACATCATATGTATATATTTATTACATACTTAAGATGGGGATACAACCGGAAACATGAGTTCGCATTTTGCATTATCCCACAATTAAAGGCATATATGAATATTAGAAATATGTCTATGTGATCTACAAAAGCATTGTAAATATATAACTTTTATGACATTATCTTAGTCAATAATTTATTCATCTTAAATAGGCACACAGTGGAGATTCTAGGAAATAAAACTGTTAATGACAATGAATTTATAAGTAGTGATAAGTAGTCTCATCAGAGACAGTATAAAATATTCTTAAACACTTTCTCAGTAGATTTCAAGGTTTTGCATCTTAGTGTTAATCTTCTGAATTTTAGCTGTTAACTTGAAATTTAAAACAATATTCTAACACAAATGATTGAAAAGTCCACAAATAGTAGTCAGTAATGAATACAAAGTGAGAAACTATTTCTGAAAAGAAAAATTTATTTTAAGGAGAAAATATTCATTTGGATTTTGTTGATGTATTCTCAGTAATTGAAAAATTAACAAATTCATCATATGAGCACAATATTTATGTATTTCTCTGGAATGAATATTATAAAAATAACCAACAATAAATATCTACATGAACATTAAGACAGAAGAGTAATTATCATTAAACTATAATACAAAACCAAGAAATAAAATAAGAGTTTTCTTTAATGTTCTTCCATTAATTCATGTAGAACTAACCTGGACAATATGCCATAGATATAAGACAATGAAATTTATACAACTCCTTGCATTGAAGTTTGATGCTTTGACCGATACTTTCAAAATGACTAAATTTAGATTGTAGGTTTGTTCTAAATATTCATCCTTACCAAAGGTGATAGCTAATGCAAATCATAGGAGCACATTGTCTGCGAGTTGGAGAGAATGTGAGTCATTTAGCTGAATAAGTAGCTTTGCTTTTTACACCTATCTAAGATATCAATGTAACACAAAATATGCCCATAATCCTACTAGAAAAAAAGACTGAATATCCTCTATAACACTTCTTTGCTTCTACCATTGTCTTCTTAATCCTGTTCAACTATTTTAGGATTGTTTCATTGGACAGGGCTTTGTTACTTTACCTTAAATATATATTGTCTTTTACAATGCAAAATTGGTTCTATTTTTATTCTCTATAAATATATAGTAGGGTTATATATTCATTAATTACTGAGAACTCTAAAATTCACATTTGGCAAATCTAAAGATTATCATTAAAAGATTTGCAAAATAATGTTTGCTTAATATGACATGTCCATACATACTTTATTGTTATTTAAAAATATGCAAGAATTTCCCTTCAAATCTTCAACCCTATTTCATTCTAATATAAGTATACTCATTTACTTGGCTAAAATTAACAATGGCACCAAACCAAATCACAATTTACCAAAATCTTCCTTATTCTAAAAACCTATTTATTTTCCATTTTGAGGACAAAGTAATTTGTAGCTAGACCAAATCTAATCAAGTTTTTGTAAAAGCAAATAATAAAGAATAGGAGAAACATAGAAAATAAAAAACAAAATATAATTTATTTTATAGTTCTTATAATATAAAAAAGGTTAAAGGAAATAAAATAGTTATACCAAATGCAACTGTTGTCCAGTATATGAAATTATTACAATAGGATTTTATTACATTAGCACAAGCAAGCACCCACATAACAATTGTATTGATTGACACCATAAAACTTGTGTGGAGCCAACAATTCTCAAAAATGGCTCTTTTTTTATTTCCAGAATTTAATCCAAAAGAGGTGGTCTATTGAATTTTTTAAACATTTTTTATTTGTTATTAATTTTTGTTTGGTTATTTTTTAGCTGGTTAATCAGCCTGAATTGTTATCACTTTTTATAAAAAACTGTTATTTTTAGGCTCATTCAATGAGTGTCAGCTTTGCTTCATCATTTTTAACTGTTAATGCAGACTGACCTCTCGTAAGATATTTAGATCACATATCAAAATTTCTTTTGGATATTTTTTAGTTTTAGTTTTTTTAATATTCTCTTTGTTTAAATTGAAAAAAATAGAAGGTATGCCATAGCATGTTGCCAAAACAAAAATCAAATAGTGAATATATATATAAAGATAAGCACATATAAAAAATCTGTGTTGAAGTCAGCAAGCAATAGAAAGGAATTGGAAGGAGAAGATCTTTTGCTGTGCATTCATTGTTCTCACCTTTTATCCAAAAGAATTATATTCAGAGTTAACAATAAATATTACTGAGGAAAAATTCCAACATCAAAATACTTTTTATTGAAAATTGGATTAACATAAATCATATTTAGCTTGTGTTATAACATTATAATGAGGTGTCAACAAAGTTCAATCCTTTGAACCTATATAATATTGTCTCATTAACAATAATTCCACTAATCAACTACGAAACACTGCAATAATAAAATAACAAAAAACAAATCCTGATAAATATTTGAAATACTTTTTTAATGTTTTACTTTGGAAAGTTTAAAATACTTTGATTAAATGACTGAATGAACAGTCTTGATAAAAGCAAATAATTGAAGCTGTAGGGATCCATTTGGATTAGAATGTTATAATGCAAACATTGAGCTTAGCTTTTAGGTATAGCTCAATTTTTGCAACAGTTGAAGTCTGCAAGATCCTAATTGTGAATGCTTCTGATTGAAGAATTTTGTATATATATATATATATATATATATATATATATATATAAAACTTAGATTTCAAAGTAAAAGCTTTTAATTAACAACTTTCCAATCTGGAAAACAAATACTATCAAATTAAGATATTGTGAATATAGTGTGTTGGTATGTCAGTAATCGCCATTAGTTTATCAGAGTTTAAAGTATACACTATAAAATATATGCTTAGAAAAATAAAAACTGATATGAATCACACATTAATTTATTTGACAATTATAATTGTATGCAAATGTCATTCAAAATATGAGTTATGAATTAAAAAAATATATTTCTGACAATGTTTGGGTTCAATGAACAATAAAAATAACAAATAGATGGGTGGAGACTCCTTTAGACAGTGTAGTAAAGGTCTTAGGTGGACTTCAGCTTGTGCATAACCACACCCTTTAAACCATGGTCCAGTAGAGTGGGATAATGTTAACAAGGTCTCTAAGTTATAGGTTTTCTTTTAGCTGCCTAAGAATAATATGTTACGACAAAGCCAACTAGAGCAGGAAGTACATATGGATCCTGGTGACCATAAACATAGTGTGAAAATACAGAAAAGCCTTTTTAGATACATAGTTATTTTGCGGGGTAAAATTTTTAAAGCATAAGCTGATTCATATATCCTTCAGAGATTAAAAAAATTGGAGAAAAATATGTAATAAAATAGGCAGAGTGATATTGACTTACTTTCATCAACTTTTATTTTTTTTTATGAAATTAAACAATTTTACAGTTTTTTTTATTATCAAATAGCTACAAATAACAGAATATAACATGAATATACAGTCAATCAATTCTGAACACCTGCTCAATATGGTTGCTTTTAGTAACATTTCATGTAGTGGCTATTTCTGTAACTTTTAATATAGTCACCACTAATGAATAAATTGAACCAAAATCTGTGTTCTTACTATGTTAGATCTTTTAGAAATATGAATATAAGGCTTGAAGGAAATGCATTTATTGTGAATTTCTTCATATAAAATTATTTATGTAGTTAGTTGAACTCTTCTGTTGTATTCGATGTATGAGTGTCAAATAGCTCAGTTCCAAGGAACCAACAGCCCAGACACCAGCTCATATGATTTGATTATAATGGTGAAGGCTTTGTGCAGAACCAACCACACTTTTTGAAGGGTCAAATTCAGAGACATGGTGCACTACATGCTACAAGGACCCCAAATGACCCTCCGCAGGTTTTGAATTCAGAGTTGTCCTCCTGCTAGACCAGTTGCCATCCAAGGCTATAGTACTCAGTCTGTCCTGCTATTTGCCCATAGCTAGAGGGAGAAGAGGATTAATACTTTTCCCAAGAGTATTAGCACATAAGTCAATGTAATGGATTCAAATGGAATTCGAACTCGGCTCTCCAATTTCTCAATCAGAGCTGCTATCCACTACTCCACTGTGCCTCCTTTATGTAGTTAAAGCTATAATTTTGAATATAATTTATTCACTTTTTTAGAAAGGCTATTTAATGTGAATTAAAGTATATCTAAATGTATTACCTTATATAAATAATTACCTTGGGCTAATTTCTTAAAAGGAAATCCTGTTAAAATTTGTTTTTATTTGTGAAGCTACAAGTAGAATTCTTTAAAAAAGACTTTTATCATTCAAACTCATATTTGTTATTTACACTTATTATTTTATAATCAGTGTCATCTTTGATTAGCAGATAATATATACTACAGTTAAAATTATTTTGTTATGTATATAGTCTTGTGCTTCTGCTATAGAGATGCTTGATAAAATGTGTGCTGTTATCAGTCCTGATCTGACATCACATCTACAGTGATTTTCTCACTCCTGTAACATTGCTTCCCTATGCCTTCTATAAATATTTTCATGTAACTGATGAGTTTTCCTCTTTAGTACCCAACTAGGTATTTATGCAGATGACAACACTTTTTCTTGGTAGCAAGTCTGACAGATCTGATAAAGTAAAACTGGCATTTTGAAAAGGACCACCAATCAGTGGTTAACTGGGGCTAAGAATGGTTTGTGAATATGAATGCCTTCAAATCAAAACTGCTTTCATTTAATCACCATAAAAAACCTTTTCTGCCTGCCATCAGAATGGCTGATGTTAAATTCCAGGAGAGCAACACTTTACATATTCTTGGGCTCATGTTTTCCACTAGCATGAAGTGGAGTGATTATATTGAATCAGTTGCTAGGTCTACAGTTAGGAAAGTTGGCTCAGAAAGATTTTCACATCAGAATCCAACTTTTTAGTGACTGCAGCAATTCAAGTGTGCTCCTAGTCACACCATTTTACTGTTGAATTAGCTAGATGCAACCATCAGTTCTATTCAAATAGTATCTTTTCTCAAACTTCTCACCTGTGGATCTCCCTTCTGATTTCTTGCTTCCCTGCCACCTAAAATCTTCAAAAATTTAAATGCAACATCAATCACCATTTTCTGTCTTCTGTATCCTGTTCCCTTATTGTGCTTTCCCTAACTAAACTCTTCTCATTCTCTTTCATGTCCTGTAACCCCTGCATCATATTGGCATTATTGCCTTGCTAGGGGTCAAATAATTACAAAAAAAACTTGATCTCACATGACATTCAGATGATATATACAAGATTATTTAAATCTTAATGCATTTATAGCTGCTGCATGAACACTTCATGTCTATTGATTCATATCAATTATTCCATGTGAGTAGATAATTTTAAACAAAGTTTTCAAAGACCAATCTCAGCAAAATAGATGGCTTTTTAGTGGCTTTAATAAATTGTTTTTTTTAAAAGAAATGAATAAAATTCTATAAAGATATCAATTTTACATGCTGATAAAATACACTATCATGATTCTCTTTTTTTATAAATTTGATATTTATAAAGAAAGATTAAAACTGGACAATCTTGAAATGAGCTATAATTCATATTACATGCAATACTTTACACTATACCATCCTTGTTTTTTATCAAACATTTATCACTGGTATGATTGTGAATTGTCTTTATAGTTTAAAATAAAAGCTGAACTGTTATTTTGGTCCAGTCACAATGAATCTGATCAAGACAGCCAACAAAGACAAGAATAACAATCTCAAAATATCAGTGTATAATAGAGATGGAATATATTATAAATGAACAAGTGACATAATTAGTAATAATGATGATTACACTTCATTAATTTATGTACACAATAACTTGAAATGAGGAGGAAGATTATATTTATAGATAATATTGAATATTAGTGTATATGTTTATGCATGCTGAATTGTATAAATTTTGTGCAAGGAAGATATCTTGAATAAGAATTGATTTTGTATGGCTTTATCTTCTTCCACTGTCTTCTATGAAATATCTCATTGTCTTATGTATGTGTGTGTGTGTGTGTGTGTATATATATATATATATATATATATATATATAAAACCAGTAACTTTTTCATAAAATATTAATTAAAAATATCTGAGGTTAAAATTCTTATTTATAGAAGTACCTTTGAATATAATGAATCGGTACAATCTGAATCAATAGCCAGAATGCTATTTGGCTTGCCATCATTGAAACTTCCAGCCTGAAAAAGGAAGTATATTTGTCTTCTGTGATTTATTTTAGCAATTTTTTATATTGCTTTAATGCATGATTATGAAATTTACTATTTAACTAATGAAGTTTTACTCTAATCATTAATTCATAACATTCTGTAATAAACAGTTCAGGTAGCACAGTTTATATTGAGTGTCAGAATTAGTTACTGAGTCTATGTTCATGTTCGTGTGTTTTGGTTGCTATTGTAGTTACATGTTGTGTGCTTCTTTTTATTAATGCTTATTGATTATTAGATTCCATGTACTTATCAATTGTCACATATTAAATGTATTTTATTACCATAATATTATCATTATTTGTTTTTAAAAGGTTAAAATATAACTATAGTCAGATACAAAACAACTATAATCTTATTTGCTCATTGTTTGAGCCTGTGTTATGTATACTGCCACCTTTTGTTAATTCTGTCACCAGTAAACACACAAATAGCAGTAATTAAAATATGCACTAGATATCATTATCATCAGTCCCATAATTGGGTGTGGTCATAGGGTTACTGTATAACCGAACACCTGACCAGTTATATATCTGGGTTGAAAGTTGGAGAGGTATTCATTCATATATAGCATATCTTGGGCAAGTAGACCTGGTGAACCCATCATTCTTCAGGTCAACCCACAGCCAATAGTCTTCAACTTGAAAGTTCACCTTGCCCATGGACACATGACCTTTGATTCCATCAGAGGAACCCTCTGTTCTGACCATTGAGTTAAGTCTAGGAAACCCTCAGCACAAGGACGCTGTGTTATCACTACCCTGTCTGCATACATAACTATGGAGCCCAGTACACCTCATTGTGCTAGATGGCTGTTGGCCCTATGAAAAGGTTTATCTGCCATGACAGGTCTTCTTGTTAATATCACTGGATGTCTAGCCACCCTCCTCACCAGAAAAATAGGTGGGTGAACTCACCAATGACCAAATTAGGCATCAGGTAGTACTGGAGTACATGATACCAGTAGCACTTATTATGTGACCTGATATAAATGCACTAGAGACCAACACTTCATAAGAATTTCAATAATTCCCTAATTTAATAATTCCAGTTTTATGATATAACAGTTATATAAATTGAAATATAACAATTTGCATGACTTTTTCAGAAAAAAAGTGAATCAGTCTTTTTATTATTAATGATTTAAATAATATGTTTATCTGCTTTTCCTTATGCACTCAGCATGTGACTGATTACAACTACTCAACAGAACAAATATCTATTTGTTGAAGTTTGAAATACTAACAAATTAAAAAAAAACATACAATGTTATACATGTTATCTAATTTCAAATAGTACATTTCAAACTTTATGAAAAGTATTAGGAAACACCGGTAACCAAACATTTATTTAAATTTTATATATCAATCATATTTTATATCATTTTATATCAATAACAGATTTCATAAGAAATTTATACAGTAATTACACCCAAACCAATGACCTTGCAGAAATTAAAGAAAAAAAAAAATACAATCAACTAGTGCAAATTTAAAAATAAAAAAATTAAATTATTTTCCATGGACTTAATAAGTTTGAAATACAGCAGATGGTTTTATAACTATGCAATGAAATGAAAACAACTTATTTCATCCATTCTCTTATTGGAGACAAGTAAATAAGTAGAAATCAATTTTTGTTTAGAAATATTTAGAGGTCTTTTTAATGAAAGAATTTGAAAAGCAACATACATCCATAACCAAACCTCCAAAGATCAATGAGATACAAATAAGTATATATATATATATATATATATGTATATATATATATATATATATATATAGAGAGAGAGAGAGTGGTGGAATGACAAAATGTATTACTACTTTTAAATAAGAACTTTTATTCAACAATGTAAACAATTCAAGAATATTATACAAATTAAAATTTAAAAGATTTGCCATTAGTAGACTTTAAAGTTTTTTTTGTTTTTTTTTACTCTTTCCAATGCTGAATTTATCAAATCTTTTATCCTTTATTGTAAACTACCTGACAAAGCTGCATTCAAAACATTATCTGGACATTTTTATTTCAAAGTCACAAATAACTTCAATAAAAGGTTTCATGTTAGAAGACTAAATTGGCCAAGACAGTTGTTTCATAGTTGATCTTGAGTCTTTTTTACTATATGGGATAGATCCATATTCTTTTGAAAATCAGATTTTTAAAGAAGTTTTACTCTTTCAATGGGTAAGAATTTTTGGTAAATTGATAATCTTCATGAACTCAATTAGGTGGTGTAATGAATAACAGCTTGGGATGAGAAATATTCTTACATGCAAAAAGGTATGAATTCATTTCCTCCCCCCAGCTATGGGTTAAATATTAGGATTTGTATCTGTGCAAATCATTGTCATTCCCCCCACAAAAAACTGTTAATGCAATATTCACTTGCAAACAAAGAATTATTCTTTCAATCCAAAATATGTTTTGGTTTTAAATGGCCCACAAAGGGTTGAACCATAAAAAGCAAATCAAATCAAACCCATACTCTTAAAGGATATGAAATTGAAATTACTTTCTACACAATGACTGAAAAATTATGGTTTATAGTGGGTTGCAAAAGTCAACACAAAATCTTGATAAGACAATCTTAAAACTTATACAAGTTCCCTGGTTGAAAATTAAGCAAATGAGGACCCATTTGAAAATCTGAGTTTTTATCATCTTAATAATTCACTTCTATCTCTGTTGAACAGTGACTTATTTAAAAAGTGGTTTTCTTCTGGTTGCTCTGTAATGGTGATATCCTACTGTTATTATTAGCTATATATTTAATTTAATTAATTGATTTTATGCACATTACTAGATTGGTGTCAAGATTTAATTATTTTACAGCTGAAATAGTTGTAACTGTAAGGTCTATATTAACAGTTTCTTCTCTTGTAATTCTTGTTTGTGGAACTCTCTTGATCTTTAGAAGTTTAAATGTAATGTCAATTGTTATCTTCTGTATTCTTAATTCCTATTCTTTTATTGATCCCTCTTCTAATATTCTTTACTACTTAGTAGCCCCTTGCATTTTAATGGCTTTTTTAAACCTTACTTGGGATGAAATAATTAAAAAAATATATCTAAATACATTCAGTAACCTTGTAACAGTGATTTTTTTTAGTTTCCTGTCCCATCATAGAAAGACATTTTTCTGTTGATCCAGGTCATCTTGAATGCAATATAATGATTTTTATTCATGAATGTTACAATCACTGTGCTTCACAGTTCAAATATTCAATTTTGATACAATATCACATTCAGATTGACCAAATACAAACTTAAAATTGAACCAAATTAATGTTCATCACACATTGACCAAATATAAACTTCCATTCAAAATCAAAATACCATTATTGGAATATATAGCATCATAAAATGATTATTTCTCTTGTGTGTGTTTTTATCATAGCAAAATGAGTAATTATTAGTATGTCAAATCTGGATAAAATAATGGTATCTGCTATGTCACAAGTCTGTTTATATAAAGAAATGCTTTATGTTAGTAAGTAAAACATATAAATCAGTAATTTTAATGATGAAGATTCAGTTATCTGTGTGGTGATACATTTTATCATTCTAAGGTATGCTAATAATTAATTTCAGTTGTCTTTATCAAATTTTTCCTTCTCTTGAGTGTATCCATGCATCAATTATTTGTAAATGCATCATTGTAAGATTATCAGATATACAGCCTAACACCAGCAGTTTATTGGAAAGTAACAATGTTTATATGGCAAAGTCAATTGTTATTCTATAATCCACTATTTGTGAAGGGAGATATAATAAATAATAAAAGTGTATAAATGCAAAATATGTTTAAAGTTTATATTTTAGAATAAAACAGATTTTACTGACTGATGAGATCATTCCCAACACTGCAACAGACATGATCAAAAATACAAGTATCAATAATCATTATGCAGTTTTATTTGTGTTAATATTTTATCTAGTTTTACTTCCTAAATGAATACTTATACATATGTTCATCTATTTGAAGTAGTACAATGTCAATCATCTTGCACTTAATCTTATGTATCTAATGAAATTTAGGTTTCAAATCCATGACTTTAGCTGCAAATAAAGACATTACATAAAATAAATGAAAGTTGATTTATAAAGTACTCACCAGAGACAAGTACACAAAAATCATGGTATTTTTTATTAATTTTATTTATAAATAATTTTATTTATTAATTTTTATTTATTAATAATTTTATTTATTAATTTATTTTTTTAATCATTTCACTCCAAGCAAGTTGATAGTGAAAGAGTATGAGAAGATGTTAGTGAGGTGACAATAAAGAAACAGGATTCAGGAAGAAAGAAAATAGTGATTGATGTTGCATTTAAATTTTTGAGGATTGTAGGTGGCAGGGAAGCAAGAAATCAGAAGGGAGTTTCATAAGTAAGAAGTGTGAGAAAAGAAACTATTAGAATAGAACTGATGGCTGCATCTAGCTTGTTCAACAATAAAATCATGATAATTTGTTGCCAATCTAGTAGCAATGCTTAAATTCATGCAATTAAGGCACTAAGGAGAACAGCTCACCACAACAGTTGCCACAAAAATATTTATAGAAAAGACAGGGAAACTATGTCAAGTTGGTGGGAAAGTGAGTGAAGTCAAGACGCCACATCAGGATCAATTACATTAGAGACCTTTTTGTCAAGAATCTTGAGATATATAGCAGGAGCACCAGATATGGCAGCAGTAACCCAAAGCTAATTAAAAACAAATCACATCCAGTATCTGTCTATATTTCTGAGATGAAGTATTATGTACACTATTTACATTATTCAGACTATTGTCTTCATCTTTGTTGCCATATTTATTACAACGTTTCGGCCATTGTATGCTCCGGCCTTCTTCATGTGGTTGGAATGTCGAACTGAACCCTTTATTTCGTTTAGGGTAAACTGTTCTAGTTCTACATGCCATGTCTTTTTTATCTCCTGTTAATTCCCGTCTTCAAGTTCTCCACCTCCTTAACCAGGTATTGAACTCACACTCTTTGGGTCCTGTCACTGGATCTAACTAATGCCTTTATCCACTGTGCCATGTGTCCTTGAGGACATCTGTATATGAATTTCTGGGTATAATAAACTTAATGTCTTTTACCAGAGCTCATATTGCAATTTTTATTGTTATTATCACTTTTCTCTGGCACTCCTTATTACTAAGAACCAGTATGCAATATAAACTCTGGTAAAAACATGGAATGATAACAGCAAAAATTGCATCATGAGGACCAGAAAAAAATGTTGCTGAAGCCATTAGGTTTATAATACCTAGAAATTCATACACATATCCTCAAGGATACATGGCACAGTGGCATTAGTTAGATCCAGTAACAAGACCCAAAACATACAACGGCCAAAATGTTGTAATAAATATGACGAAAAAAGACGAGGACAATAAACCAAATAATGTAAATAGTAAATCACATCCATTGTAAATATAAAAAGAGAATCAATATATATCTTAGTTTTAATTTGATAGTCACAGAACAGCTTGAAAGCAATGGGAACAGAGTAAAACAACGCATAACCTATCTAACAAACTTGAGTAAATGCATGGTAGAACAAGGTTTATTCATTTTTAGTAAGAGCTACAAAGGACACTAAACTAAGGAGAGCCATGATTGCCAAAGTTCTGAAGGGCGATGGCACATAGAAGAAGAATATCTCTAAAATTCAGTGCCTTTATCTAATGACTACTGAAATAATGGTTAAGGATTCTCAGCATAGTTGATAGAATGACATGATAATGAAATGCAAGACATTGAAGTAATCAGACAGTGCCCTGGGTCACAAAGCAGTCTTTTCACTCGGTACTTGAGCCAAATATATTATATCCAAGGTCAGAGAAATCACTGAAGAGATGACTACAGTACCATGACCACACTGTTATCATGAAACAATGGATAAAACTGACTTTCCCAAATTCCAAACACGTTTCACTGATCAGGAACTATCATAACTCATTTGGAAATACTGATCCCAATGGATAACAAAGAGACATTGGTAGAAATACTGACTCAAACAAGAATAAGGATATATAGCATTGATCTCACTTCATGCATACTTGGGTATTTTCTCTAAGAAGCCATTGCTGAATTCACAAGGATTACAATAATCATTGCAGGAATACCAATGAGGTCAATTTGTTGCCTGTTCAACTTTGGGCATTGTTCAGGTTAAGTGATAAACAATAGCAAATCTTAAATTGTATTGACTCAGAAACAATACATGCTAATCTATTCTTAACTTTACAGTAAAAAAAAAAAATCTTTCTCTAGATATACAAACAAGTATTTCAACCAAGAAGGTTCTTAAGGTAAATCAACTATTATGTATTCATCATGAGTTTAGAACATTGTACAAATGAAGTGTCTTTTTTTTTTTCAGTGTGTTACATATATAAGTATTACAGGTCAGTTACAATAATGTATTGTTTTGCTTATTGACTGATAAGTGCTATCTTTATCTAAAAACAAACAAACACTTATTTCAGATAGTTCTCTGTAGGATTGATGTCTTCTTTGCATAGTCCAAAGGATTGAAATAGAAAGAATGTGGGTTCAGGTCCTCTTAACAATAAGTACAATAGAAGAGCAAAATCTCAAACACCTTTATTAATGTTTGCACTAAATTCAGGGATAAATGGGTATAAACAACTAAGGTCACAAGACCTCAGTTATATTTTTACTGTTTTCCAGTATATCACAGGTACCAAATTAATTTTTTAATCAGCTATATATCCTATATTGATAAGCAATTTTTTTAAAATAAGATTGTTTAATGAAAATATAAATAAAAACACTAGTCATTTCATTTAAACATGAAAACAAGTTTACTCAAATACTTATAATTAGTAGCAAAGAATCATTTATGATTAATAAGTGGCTGATTTACCTGATTTGAGTGCTTTAATTTTATATATTTTCTAAATAGAAACTCAATTGAAGACATCCAGGTGTGTCTGAAGGAGAATAAAGTAAGGTATTTACTTTGATGAGTTTATACATAAGCAGGATATTTTTTTAAAGTATTAATATGATATTTTACATGCTTATTAGTATATCAATAAAAATGTTCCTGCCAATAACCCATATTTCTTTAACCTTGTGACAGATAGCAACTAAGTGATAGTCTAGCAAAATAACATCTGATATGAAAGTGCAAACAAAAGTATAAGTGTGAATTCCTCTAGGTGGAAAATATTACACCCACTGACATCCATTTATGGTTGATGAATGATTATAGTTGTTAAGCAGTATTCTACATCAAATAATGCATTTCAGATGTTAAGAAGTATTGTACATTAAATGATGCATTTTAGTCATGTCAACAAATATGGGGATCAAATTCACTGATGCATGTTTTTACAAGCATGGCATGTGACCTCTTGTTTATTATTGGTTAAAATGTATAACCAATGGTGCTGACTATATAATGTTTTGTAGTTTAAAACTTTCTCTGTTCATTAGTGTTAAAGTACTCTCTGTATCTGTTTTGTTTCTAGGAAAGGTATTCATTTCACAACCTCCTTCATGCTTGTTTAGAAATGTATGAATATTTTACTTAAAATGGAAAATATTTTTATAATCATTTGAATTTGGAAAAATAATAAAATACTGTATTTTTATTAACAACAAAAAATCATCTACTAACTTCTCCATTATATTAAGCAAATTATCAACTAGCAAATATATTTGCTAGTCTAAAGAAAACAAAAACAGGTTAATACAATAAATATTTATTTAGGATACCTTATGTTGACTGCTGGTTTTTTTATTGGCATTTAGATAAGAAACTGTTGTTATTGTACTTAAAATGAAAATTTCTATAATTGTTTTTATAATTAGCTTAGGGTCTTAAAATAAATTAAAGTAGTAGAATAGTGTCTGCCATTGGATGCAATATCCAACATAATAAAGGAAAACTTCCCTGAAAATATGTTGTTGAAAATTAATAAGTGTTTCAAAACAAAGAAAAGATTTATCTTAAAAAATCCTAGACACTCTAAAAAAAATAGGAGCAGATGCAGTTTATTTACTTCACATCCATTATTTGTGAATTTGCATGTAGCTGAATTCTTTTGTTATTATTACAGTGAAAAAAAAAATGGATTTTTTTTTTTGGGGGGGGGGTTAATTCTACTCCTTCAAAATATTCAAAGAAGAAGCAGTCTTTTGAAATTAAACACTATGCAATAACACTTGATAGAAACTAGAAAATGTACTAATCACAACTTGGAACTCTAAATACAATGTAGATAAAATCTTTACTAAATTAAAAAAAAAAAAATTCTCAAAATCTAATTCAAAATTGTTCTCATCATACAATCAGGTCATCTTCTATTTCAGGACATGCACAATCAGGGGTCTCTACAATTTCTTATCCCGTGTAGCTCTAAGCAGTATCTTTACCTTTATCATCCCTCCCAGTCAGTGTTTTACCATCCATTTACACAAGTACATTAAGTTACTCACTGTTGACCCCTGCCCCTCTTGCTTTTAATATGTATGAGTTAAATTCTTCAAGCTGTCTATTTCATTGCCTATTTCATCTCCATTTACCTTAAAACTTTTAACAGTAGTTTATAAAATATAAATTCAATCCTTTGGTATATTCTGTGGTATGATGGTTAAAATTCTTGCAAACCACCTTGCTAGGATATTGGATTTGATAATGTTCATTTAACAATATTCAAAATGCCTGGAAGAAAGAAACATTTTTACAGTTCTCAGACAGAAGGGTATCCACATAAATATAAAAAAAACTAATTTAGAGTAAGTTTTAAATAAGTATCTTTACATATTTACTGTTGTCTTTACTTTGGTACAGTTATGGCTCATAAAAAAAAGCAATATTTATAATATACTACATTTATGATATCAGAAAACCTAACTGGTTTCAGATGAAGGGCTGTAGGATATATAATGCAATAAAAATATTTGTTAGAATTGGATAACTCTGACACAATACTAGACATGTATAATATCTGATAGAAAGTAACACATTAGCCACTTTGGTACAAAGCAATATTAGCTACTGTTCTATAAAAGAAGATATATGAGATTAGAGATTATATAGAATTGTATATATATTTACTTATCTTTAATCCAAGATTTGAAGTAGATGGCCTATTTTTTTATTTTAAGCAGTGTGTATTGTATCTATCAACCTGTACACTCAAGAAAAGAAGAAAATGTGGTCTCTGGAAGGGTTTAAACCTGTTTCCCTTTGTAAGAGGAATCACTGTTTGATCCAGTGTGCTTTGGACCACTTGGCCACAGAGAGCCTCACAGCCTAGCAAGGTTTTCTTTATTAAGTTTTCTCAGGTGCACAGGCTAATAGACATAATAAACACTGTTTAAAATGAAATAAAAAAAATAGGATGTTTATTTCAAACATGGGTACCCACTAAAAATATCATTTGTAGTAATAAAAAATATTTACCTATATAAATTAATGCTATACAGAATTTATTATATGCAAAGATTTTGCACTTATATAAATATTAATGTTATTTTTAGAATGATTATTTGAACCAATAATTTAATCTTTGTTGGATTGAGTCATGTTACCTGAGCTTATTTGCACAATGTTTTCATGCTTCAAATGTGACATGTTTTGTTGAAATGCTTATCTTCAGAGCTGATGATGCTATAAAAGTATAATACAGTGCATATGACAGTCTCAACACATGGAAGACAGAAAAAATACAATATAAAATGGACAGATTATTGTAGAAACAACTGAAACTAACCTGAGTCTTCATCAGAGGAGTCTTCATCACTATAGTCAACAGTTCCTCTACCATTCATCAAGTGCTTATTTGCCCGTCTTCCGCCTCTCCTCAGAGACATGCCTCCTTGTATGAGATAATTGGGCTTTGGTTCCTCCTCCATAAGACTTGGTACAGAAGGATCACTCAGTGATGTGGGCAGTGGTTTCAAATTCAAATCTTCTGCACAACACTCATCATTATCACACTGATCTGAATATTGTGTGGCAGCACATGCTGCCCCACTAGCCACAGCAGACAAGTCAATATCATCCTTCTTATCTTCTGCACTTACTTCAGAGCTAGATCTCTTTTCAACTGTGATATTACTACTGCTGGCTTTACAATTAAAAGTATTACTTTGAATGTAGCCCTGTTCTAAACCCTCTTTTTCAGGTATTTTACTGCTCTTACTGGACATTTGTGGTGAAGTTGTACCACTATTCTCTAGATTTTGTACACTGCCTTTAGCAGGCTGTACAAGAGATGATTCAGTGGAGTTTTTGTTGAGATTTTCTTTCTCTGAACACTGACTACCAAGTTCCTTGGAAATATCATTGTTTTGCAAATCTATCTGAGTTAAATTGCTCATTGCTTGCATATTATTATTCTTCATTCTTTCTGCAGAAAGATTGTGTTCTGATCTAATGTTTGTATAATTCTCATTTTGAGGAAGATTCATATTGACACAAAGTTCATGATGTGCATCTTTCAGAAGTTGAGAACTGCTACTTTTGTGTTCTTTTCTCAAATCTTTATTTTCTATGGTCCCAGGTTTACAGTCACTTGAAATATTAGACAAATTTGTACTACCTTTATTAAAACAAATTTCAGAAGTAATTGAGGAATTATTATGATGTTCTCTAATTAATAATTTCTTGTCAGACTGATCAATGTTTTCATTATTGTCTGGAGAAAGATTCAAAGAATCTTCTTCAGAAGGGTTTTCTGGAATCCTGCTTATATCAATTTCAGCAGAATCAACGCCATAATCTTCAAGGAAATCAAATGCTCTGTTGATTTGCTTGCTGGCAATGCTTTGATTTCGGCCTGGTTTTTCCCGAATTCTTACATTATCATCATCTTCTGTCTTTTCCAAGTTAGAGACTTTCTTTGACCGAGTTAGTGTATTTGAAGAATAGTTTATCACATTTCCACTGAGTAACTCTGTGTCACTCTCTGACTTCTTCATGGCTGCTTCCATGTCCGACTGGTCCATTATGTCAAAGCAGCTACTAATCACATGTGAACAACGTTGATCTGACTGCATGGCAGCTGTTGAAGCGGCTGTTGGGATACGCCGTGTCACTTGATCAGTCATCTTTAATGTTTCTTCTATATTTTTTCCACTCTCTTTGGTTCTATTCAGTAAAGATCATCATGAAACATGTCTGAAATGAAAAGAATTAGATTATCAGTTATTGGAAAAGAGAAGGATTAAAATTTCCTGCATATTCTGCAAAATAATCTTTAATCTTAAAGATACTTTAATCCTGTTCCAGAAAGTACACAATAAATTTTTCAAAGAAACATGTATCTGGAAAGAGGGGAGGGAATAAAAGACAAATTGTTTATTTGAAAATGTACATTAAGATTGTTATCATGAAATACTAACAAAATAATAGTAATAATTAAACAGTATACAAGAAAGCAAATAATATAATAAGAAACATTAGACAAGCTCTCCACGTCTGTATAACTTCAATAAACATTCATTTTGTGCTTATCAATAATGTATGTAATACAAGCCATTTCAATATATATTAAGATGTATTGTCATATGAATTTAAATCCTTTACAGTTTGGGAGGATTATTCTACAAAGAAGTAAAGTTTAAACAGAATAAAAGAAAAAGAATTTTGTTACTTGTTTGTAATGCTTCATAGAAATCAGCAGAAATATTAGATAAAGTTGAATGCCTAGCAAGTGTTTATTTGATTAAAAAATTTCAACAGATAAGCAGACATTGATCTGACTTGTACATTTTATTTTTGATTGGCTTTGCTTTTAACCAATCACAAAAAACGAAAATAATTATGAAACAAATATTCCCATGAATTACAAACAAAATCCAAACATAAATTCTCTTTGACAAAAAATACCAGATGGAGCTTAACATTTCATTATCAAAAGAATATGTAGACATTTACCTTGAAAACACTATTTTTTGTGTAACTATAAGTAAAATAGGTTACCCATTAATAATATAATTGCAACAATACAAATACATAAGCAGAGAAAATTTAAAATAGAAAGCATTTGCAAATTGAGAACATGACAAATCAGATGAAATCTAGACAGTTACAGGAAAGACTTCAATTTTATATATAAATAGAAACCAAAAGCTTCAGAATATATTTTGATGTGTTCTCTCAAAAGAACCAAATAAAATACCTTTTCCAAACACCAAAAAAGTTATAATGTTGAATATAGAAAATTGAACAAAATTTGTTTCAATAAGTGATCTGGTTTGAGAATAATGATAATAAAAAAATAGTTATAAATAAATTAATGAAGAGATGCTAAACCACTTCCTAAAGTTTACCCAAATAAACAGATATCAAATTCTTTTTTTTTTAGAAGAGCTAAGAAGCTGAGGACTTTTCAGCACCCTCTCCTATATACATTATTTTTCATTAATGCTGTTATCAAGTATAAATGTATCAATTCTAAAGTTTATTTGACTGAATAAAACCACCTATCCCTCTCATTATCACTGAATATATGAAAATAAAATAAATTACTTAAACTGTATTGATTATCATTACTGAAATTGTAAAAGGAAAATGCAAGGCTTTATCTTTTTTTCTAAAAAGTTACATTAATTTATCATTCTAAACCTTAAACATAGTATGTTTCCAGTGTTGGTTTTATATTTGGTAAAATCGTTAGCTATATAAAGCTTAGTGGGCCCCTTTAAAAAAAACAATGACACCCATTTTATTTTTAGGGCTTTTAAACCATAACAAATTTTTTAAAAAAAATTTCATGTCTGTTATATATTTCAGGTGGACAGTATTGATGTAATTTGTAACTTGTTTAACTTATATCAAAATCCAAATATATTTCATTAAATAATGGCATCATGTAAAAAAAATAAACAAAGCTCATTATTTTTATTTGAAATAATACTGCTTTCATAAGGAATGAAACTTTGCTATTTGTGTGTGTGTGTGTGTATGTCTGTCTCAGCCTAGATGCTTAAGGGTGTTGGATCATGAAACCACTTCTTAAAGAAGTTAAAACTATAATAAAAATTTAAAACCATAGTAATCCTACTGGTAATAACATTCTGATGTAATAGATAAAATTTTGGCTAAAACAAAAAAATATTCTAAAATCAACAAAATAGATTAAGAAAACAGTCAATTATTGTACCCAGTGACAATCAAGGAAACAAAAAATGAAACAATCAAATCTATAATAACAAAGACAAAATTGAGAACAAAACAAACCAAAACTTGAATAGCCTAATGTCATTTAAAAGGCAATTATAAATATACTGAATGGCAAACAGGAATAAAAAAAATAACAAAAGTGACATGAGAGGATTACAAATTAATAGCAATGTAAGCATTCAAATAATTCAGTGTAAATGAAGTTTATATTGTGATATCTACTAGAATCTGAAAAATAATGAAAACATTCTGTATATTGTATATAAAGCAATATCTTATCAAGATGAAATTAAATAAAAGACAGCACTTGGAAGAGAAAAGTAGAAGTATAGTAACTTGGGTGAAATTGAAAGTTATTATAAATGACAAAGAAGCAAAGAAATAATTAATAAATTAATAATGCTATTTATACAATTGTTGTAGTAGCAAAAGGTTATAAGAAGCACAACGAGAAATAAAGGAAAATGATAGATATGATAAATGTAAATGGTAAAGTGAGGATAATGATATTACAAAGGAAAACAAGTGATAGTTTCATAAGATTGGTGATACCACAATGTAAGAACATGAGATCAGTTCTGTATGAAATGATCAGGTTACTTGAATAAAGTTGTTGAAATATAAAATGAATGTAAAACACCCAAGGATAGAAAGAGCAGAAGAATTATATCAACGGAATTTACTATGAATGAATTTACAAAAATATGAAAAAGGAAAATACAAATAGAATGAGTTGGAAAATATAGATTTTTCATACTTTTCATAGCCTATGAGCAGAACTAATAACAAGGATTAAACAGGAATTTGAAACTTAAGAATGAATTAAGAACAAAAGGATTTTAGCAAATACCTACAACAAAAGTTTGTCTACTTTAGACAAGGCATTAAAAAAGCAGAACTGTAGATCACAAATTAAAAAAAAAATAACAAAGCAAAACAAAAAAAAAACAAGACAGACCAATAATCAATATTCACAAACTAAGTGCTACAAGTAAACAAGCATAAAGTAAAATCGTTATAATCTGGTTGCTTGTTCTAAAATGGTTTTGCTCTAGTTTCATTTCTTGGGGAACAAACAGGAAGCAAAATGTCTTCAAACTTTTCTAATTCAGGAATTTATTTATTATTATTTTTTGGAGAACCAACCAACCAATAATGTATTTCCTAGGAGTATTTTAATATGATTAGCTATTTTGCTTGTTTGTAGATATTATATAAAATGATTTAATAAGGCAAAACCATTGATATGAGAAGATCTGTCCAAGTAAATACTTTGTGAAATTCAACATTGCAAAACAAATCAGATTGGTCAAATTCTCTTTAGACAATAATGTAAAAAGTTTATACCATGTGGGCATTGAAAATTTTGAAAATAAATGAATAAGGAAGAAGAGATTGTATTCCTGTCCCAAATCACCTTTTCTGACTCCTGTGATAATGAAACAGAACTAACACTTTAAAAAAAAAGCAATCATAGACTTCAATTTAGAAAAGTTGAAAAATGAGCAAAAGATTCAGCACTAAAGCTAGCTTAAATCTAAACTACAATGCTTTTATTCAGTACATCACCAAGTTTGCTCGAATTATACACTTAAACTACATAAGACTATGCTTTTGTACTTATGATCCCGAAAGCAACAAGTTAGTGTACATGCATAGTTTTACAATATGCCAGGGTATGAAATTATAGCATGTGTCTGTATTGTTGACATACATACACAAATAAATTCTAAGTAATCTGATAATTCTTGAAAATTGACACCTAACCCATAGCTAAAACTATGCGAGTCAGAATCCAAGAGAAAGCATCAGTAACACAACTCTTGACTGACCACCTCCAGCTATAGGTATAATGTTATATGATCTCATCCCTGTCTGCTTACAAATGCAACTGCTTCAGGTAGCAGCCCTGTTCATCTCTGATTAACTCATTACATTTTAAGTGTATACAATCCATCACATTATTCATAGTTAGGTGGCTGTTTCTAACATATGGGGACTGGATATATAAAATTACAAAATCAATTGAATACCTGTGCAAAGTCCTTATATATTATATATTGCAACCAGGAAGTAAACAATTTTGTAAAAATATAATAATTGAAAAGACAATAATAATTATAAGAAAACTGTTACAATAAAGAGGTATTTTTATATTGTAAAAAAAATAGAAGGGTAAAAAAAAGAGGTTCAAACAAATATATTCTGAAACATTTATAACAAGACTACAGACTTCTGAGATAAATGTTAATATTAAACCGGTGTGGTATGTGAGTGAGAACAACAAAATAATGACAAACAGAATGAGTAAAATACAATAGTTGATCAAGACTTTTTAGTCCGTCCTACATGATGCTGAAACATAATTGTAAAAAGAGTTGTCAATGGCCTTCTCTGATTCTTTAATATGCTACGTCCTGTATTGAATAGTTATGAAATGCAAGCTACATCAGTTTCAGTGTCAAAGGATTTGGATGGTTTTATGAATGAATGTTAAGATAGATTTAAATATAAAGTGTGTGCATGATATTAATATATTTTTTATAGTTTATCAACCCAACTTGATAAGAAAACCTGATGTCTGGAGCTCCAGAAGTCTTGAATCAGTTTGGAAACCAACCCTACTCACCAACAGTGAATGCTCTTGGAGCATGTAATTTGTTGACATGCACAATAAAATCCAGTGTCATGTTTATTTCATTATAGTTTTTTAAACTTTGACCTTAAATCATATGTAATCCTCAATAATTTGAAAAAGTTATATAGTTAGTTTTTTAAGTTTCTAAATTTAATTAAGGTTATAAATAATATAAATCTGTTTACCGTATTTGATGGCATATAAGGTGCACTTTTTTTTTTTACTAAAAATATCTTTTAAAATTCCCCTGCATCTTATATGTAGGTTTACTAATTTTATTAGTTACTAACTTTTTCTTGATCTGCCCTGCTAAAATTGGGGTGTGTCTTATACACTGTCAAATATGGTAAATTTTTTAACTCCTATTTTTCTTATACTTTTTAATTAGAAATTAATATAATCAAATTTAAGAAAAAATAGATAATGTATATATTTGTAATTTTTTAAAAATATTTTAAATTTACAATATAAAATCAACAATTATTTCAAAAGGATACTAAATTATAAAAATGCAATATCTTCAGTGTATTCAATTCTAAATTGCTGCTAAGTTTTATTTTTATTCATTCACCCCCTCAAGCAAGGTGAAAAAGACATTAAGAGGCATCTGAAGGTGCAAGAAATTGAGAAGAAATGACAATAAAAGAACAGGATTAAAAAAGATAGGAAGAACTAGATAATTGAGAAAACACTTTCAGAGATACCTTGGTAAACACTCTCATGATGAATTTATTATTTAGCACTTCACTAATTCTATGCATAATGACAATTTACCAAACAGTTAATAGTGGACCTAAAGAAGAAAATCCATACTTTTTATCATTCAGGTGATTGTTTCTGTTGAGATGATCAACAAATTTCTTGTTGATAATACATAGAAAAATTTGTGATTAGTATGAGTGCTCACCTGCATTCTTGAAAACAGGATATACAGCTGACTTGGGAAACATTTCTCCTTCTGGGAACAGTTAAACAGTTTTACCAAAATTCAAGATAGCTCTGGGCTAAGATTTTTAAGAACAGCCACAGAAATCTCATCCAGACCAGCAGCTTTTATAGATTCAAGATTTTCATTTTTCTGCCAATCCACAACTTGTTTTCACTTCTCAACTATTCATAAAGATGTTCTGCCCCACTCATCATTTTGGTTCAGTGAGTTATAACTTTAAATGTCAGTGTGATGCTGAATATGTATACAGAACTAATCAGAGGTTAGAAGTGAGAATTGATCAGCATATACCAACTAAGATTTGTAGACAGCAGTTTGACAATTTACATACACTTGTCAATCCATTCAGGTCTGTGATTATAGAATATCTCATAAGTAGTCCATTTTGTCACTTGTCTTTCACTAGAGACATTTTCTCAGTCATTAGCAGGGCACATTTAGATTATCATTTGGAAGTGCTCAAAACTCTTGTATATTAAATTTAGACAAGCTTCCTTCTGTCAACAAATGGAATGGTTGTTCAAACATAATATAATCTGTTTGTAACACTGAGTGCTGATTTTATGGTAAGAAACCAGAAAAATTTATTTAACTTTTCATATCCATAGATTCTACATCTACAGATTATACAATCACTATTATGACAAAATTCTAGAAAAATTCCAAAAGGTAAAAATCTAATTTGCTGTATACTGAGAATGTCTGCTTTGTGAAACTGACTCCTAAGAGAATGCTTCCTTGATCACTACAATCTTATGCAAAAGACTGTCAGTAAACCAGACCATGCCTTGATCAACAGCATAGACATTGCTTCAACAACATGTCTGTTAGTGATGTCTTTTCTATACTGAAAAACATACAAAGCCATCCTGTCTCTTCTCTCTTTCTGTACACCATATTTAAAATTACTGCTACCACATGCAATGGTCAGCAGTCACACACATTTTTCATTAGGGTGTGCTTTTCACACAAACACATATTGGTATACCATGCTACTTGTTTTCCTCATTTGCAACAAAATCATTTTGGACTTTGCCCACTCTTTGTGACAAATCATTTTGAACAATTAAACTATTGTTTTCTTCATGGCCACAACAAAAAACATTGAATTTTAATATGTAATTACATGTATCTGAGTATGTAAATGTTACTATCATATTTAGCTTGGTCTTCTTCCTTTTCTGTGATGATCATTTCTTCACATTATTTATAATTTTGTGTTGTATTTGTGGACATGATACTTGGATTTTATTTTTCCACCTAAAATCCAGGTAGAGTGACACCACAATAGAAATGATAAAATTTACTTTTATATAAGATTGGATTTTCCTGTCAAGTGTTGATTTTCCACCAAAGTTTTCAATTCATACATACAGTATAACAGTTATTTAAATAAAATTTAAATTGTATTAGGCATTATAAGCAATTTAGTCTAAACAGAATGATGCATATAAATTGTATGCAAGTATCTTCTATATAAGGTCCTTAAGCATTTGAAGAATTTAGTTTCCACAGTAACCAACTCCTTACCGATACAATGGAATGACTGTACACCAATACTATATAGAGGTAGACTGACATCATAAGGAAAAATTGATAGTTATGAATTCTGAAATTTTCCATGAAGAACATGAGATGTGACAGATTAAGGAATGAGAACAACATATGTTATAGATCAAATAAAAGGTTCTAGTTGATATTCTTGGAAGGTTAGCGAATGTGACAGATACTGAAGGAAGAATGAACATGAATCTGGACTAAAGGAAGTGACATACACAGCTAGTGTTCAAAATCAGTCTTCTCTATATACACTGTTGATTGAAATTATTGTCATGGTCTGATTTTTTAAAAATTTATTGGAAATAATTCCAAACATAATTGAGTAGTAAATGTTTTATGTGTTTATTGATTTTAGTGCTCATCATGTCAAGTGTCTTAACCCTTCTCATAAAATTGATGTTACCAGTATTCAAACTTTCAATTTATCCATTGCTCAGTTTGTCAATCAGATAGTGGATTTTCCTACTCATTTCAATAATTCTGCTCAACATGCTTCTTTATTTCATTAATTCCTCTCCTGGTTCTTGTCAAGTATCATAACTTAGTCCTTTTGACAATTCTGGCCATGCTGTAATATCTGTTGAAATTTCTTTCAAGTCGTCTATTAGAAAGGAACCTCCTATTCACAAAACTTCTTTCTGTTACCATACTGATTGGAATTCATTTTGTGATTTTCTGCTTAGATTGATATTTTTAACCTTCCTATTGAGAATTGTGCCATTGTTTTCTTTTTCTTGGGTTAAAGCCATTATAGATACTTTCTCAGAAATATCAGATGATACCACAATCTTCTCCTTTGTTCCCACAGGCCTGTTCAGTCATAGTCCACATAAATCACTTTTCCAGCAATATCAGCATGATATTTTCAATCACAACAGATGCCTCTTTGTGTCCACTTGTAATAATTATAAATGTGTCATCAAACAGGCTATATCTTTTTATGCTGACAGAATGAGGCACCATATAGCCTCTAACAAGTTTAGTTCTCATGACTACTGACAGTTCTGTTAGTAAGTTTTCTATCATTCCTATCTTCACTCAATTTAAGATGTTAACATCTACTGATAATGTATTAATGGTTATTGCTAAAAGAGTCTATCTAGTTTTAGATAATGATGAAACTTGGACTGTTACTTTGGATATCTTGAAGGCATTTGACAGGGTTTGACATGTTGGCCTTCTTCACAAGTTGAAAGGTCATGGCATTTCTGGATAAATTTTTGATCTGATACATTCTTTCTTATCAAATCATGGAATCATATTTGTCTTGAACAGCAACTATTCAAGATATTTTTGTATTAATGAAAGTGTCCCCCAAGGCTCTATCTTTGGACTTATATTGTTCCTAATTTTCATCAACAAGCTTCCTTATGTCACTAGTTCTCAATTTCATATCTATACTGATAACACAACTATTTACTCTTGTCTTCATAAATCTGATCAGTTTGATAAGATCAAATTGATAGCTGACTTCAAAAATGACCAAAAATCTGTTGTTGACAGGGACAAGACGTGGCTTGTTAATTTTAGCACCTCTAAAACAAAACTGCTCTCTTTTAATCATCTAAAAGAACATTTTTTGCCTTATACCAGTATGGCTGATGCTAGGAAAGTTGGTTCACTGTGTTATGCTAGACAATTTTTCTTGCCAGAATCTATCTTGCACATTTATGAGTCTAAATTGAATATTGCTATCACATTTGGTCTGGTGCTTCTGCTATATATTTAGAGATTCCTGATAAAAAAAAGAAGAATCTGCAATGTTATTGGTTCTGTCCTGGCATCTTGGCTTCAGTCACTTTCCCACTGCTGTAATGTAGTTTCATGGTAATTGTTCTGATGAGATTTCCTCCTTGGTACCTCAACTTTATGAATTTAAGTACAGTACTTGATTGGTAACTAGGTCTCATCATTTTACAGTTGAAAAGGCTAGATATAACTATAAGTTCTATGCTTACAATCTCTTCACTTGCACTTCTTGCTTGTGGAACTCTCTTCTGGATTCTTGCTTTCCAGTCGACTTTGCATTTAATATTTTGAAGATCAATGTCAATTGTTATCTTCGGTCTTCTTAAATCTTGTTCTTTTATTGTTCTCTCTTCTTAATAATCTTTACTTTTTCTCATATTCTTTCACACTCAATAACCCCCTTGTGTCTTAGTGACTTTATTGCCTTACTTGGGATGAAATGATTAAACAAAAACAATCAAACATAGGTAGCTGTATAAAATAATTAAATATATGAACAAAAGTTTTAATATTTAATGTTGAATAATTGTATGCCCCAAATTAACAGAACAAAAAATGAATCATCAATTGTACATCCTTTTTGAGCTTCTTATAATCTTCTTTTGGTAACCTTGTACTAAATTAGCACAAATATCTACAGGAATATATTGCCACACTTTATATGCATAAGTTTCAAGTTGTTGCAGATTACTTCTTTTTTTATTTTTGTTCACTCAATACAAGCCCCAAGAGTCATAGAGGGTTACTGAATGAGGTTGTTGAAAGTAGATAATGGTTGACTCAAGATTTGAAGAGATAAGGATTGTAGCAGTCAGGAAAGCATCTTCTCAAGAGTCTGTTCCACAAAATAGGGATTCTTGGGAAGAAGTTGTCCCAAATAAAACTTCCTTGCTTAAGTAATGAGGATGCTTTGACACTATTGATATGGCATGATGAGTCTTTCCTTTAAATGTGTGAATGGGTGAAACAAAGGTATATTGCTCATCAGAATGTTAGCTATGGAAATACTGAGAGCCTTGTGTATCTTAACTTCCTCTCTATAGAAGTAGGAATTCATTGTTTTTACACATCAATTCAGTTTGGGATTCTATGAAGGCAAAGCATTTATATTCTTATCATGAAAATATACCTTGACTGATTTTGAGGTACATTTTGGACCATCGTCATGGATAAATCTCTAACACTTTCAATATTTCACAATAATCCTTTTTTGAATCAGGGTTCTTATTCTTCTTCTATGTGCCATATCCATTCAGGACAAGAGTAATTACAATTTCCTGTCCTTTGTAGTTCTTAGTAAACTCTTTTTTGCTATATCTCCTAATCCCTGTTCCTCCAACCTTTTACACAAGCTTTCTAAGAAGGTTATATGCTGCTTTCCTCTGTCCTTTCAATATGTCCTGTGAGTATCAAATTTTCCAAACCCACTTTCCTAGTCCTAATTAATTTCAACTATCTCTTTCTACTGCTGCATATAAGTGTCCTTTTTCTTTCCATGGTATTCTCAGCATCCTTCTGCATAACTACATTTATTTGCCTCAAGTCTCTTCTTCATCTGTGATGAGATGGTCCAGTATTCATTGCCATATAGGAGTGCTGATATTACATAACAGCTCAGTACTCTTTTCTTTTTTCCAGTGGAATTTTCCTGTTTCTTAATACTTTGCTTAACTTTTGGAAAGCAACTTTCATTATTCCAATGTGCCTTCAGATTTCAGTGTCACATTTTCCGCATGTTTAATAAACTCAAAAATACAAATTTTTGCTTCTTTTCAAGTGATGGGCTCAAGTTGTTACAGTCAAAACTAACTTCCAAGCCACAGTTGATGTGAAAGAAGGAGTACTCGACGGACTCCCCTACATCACTGCAATCAATGTATTCTGGCAAAACAACCAATTATGTTTCATGAACCCTCTAACACTTGATATAATGCCCGTCTCTTTGTAATGACTTCCAGTGAATCATCTTGCTCTCCTTCTCCAAACTTACTAACACTTGATGTAATGCCTTTTTCAAGAGCTGAGGATGTTGACATTCAGGACTGAAAAAGTATTAAATAGTAGACCTCTCCATGAATTGAGTGCATGAATCTCAAATCTAGAAAGAATTTCTTTGCATCTTCTTTCCAGAATCTGCTATTATTGTCAACCTGATATTCATTTGATCTGAGAAATGTAAGGGTCATTAATCCCAGACTGCTCTTGGAAGGATGGCGGTAACAGATCTCATGATGCACTATGTAAGCCATGTGATCCCCAAAATAGTCTAAACATATCTTCTCTAACCCATCTAGTTTGGTACATGTATGGAAATACTGATGCTAGTGAAAGAATAAAGGGGTAGATGTGCAAAGTATGTATTTTGGTCCTTTACCTTTAAAGAAAAATTCATTTGACAGATTAACTGATGCTTTAACCTTCTCCAATAACTGACTAATTTTCTAGCTGGAAGTCATGACTAAGCCAGATGCCAAGTATCTTGCATAGCCCATCCAGGAGTCAGGAAAAGAACACACTTTCCACAAAGCCAACAGCAATTCAACAGTCATATTACAGTTAATTCTGGCACAGCTCCTCTCATATATAACCAGATTTCTTTGCTCCGCTTTGTCGGCAGGGCTTCAGAATATGCCAACTGCCCCTCTGCAGGGGGTAAAAGTCCCCCAAGGGAGCCACCTGTTGGTCGTGGGTGGTGACCCATAATGCCTGGGGATGGGATCCTGGTGGTTGAGAAGGTCATGATATGGGTGCAAAGAGGTCATGTTCCTACAACACACCACTTTAGCCCTTACCTGGGCTAGACAGGCTGTCGGAGAGGCCCAATCCGATCAATCGGCTGGTCCCAACATGCCCTAGCTCATATATATTTCTTTTTCTCCCAATAGTATTATTGAATCTATATTAGTAGAACATTTCACAACCCTTTATCTTATATGTGCTAGAAGGCAGAGCATGAGGGTCAACTGTATTGAGAGCAAAAGACATTTTCACCACTGTTAAATTGAAGGGCTTTATAACCAAAATTTTGCAGAGGCTCAAGACTTGCTCTTAATATGAGTATACTGGTCGTGTATCCCTGTCTCAACCAAGGTGAATGGGTTACTCCCTTGGTTCATTTCCTTCTCAAGTTGGACTCCGTGGTAGGTGGTGGAGCACAGGGCCAGTGAAAATAAAAACACAAACATGGCATCCTTAAATAGAAATACTATAAGAAATTTATCCGAATCAGACTGAGTGTGAAACAGCAGACTTCCCCAGATTCATTATCATTGAATCCCTGGAAGAGGTCTGTCTCGCTAAATTCTCTCCATTTTTAATTGAAAAAATTATCTCTGCATGAGCAACACCAAAAAATGTTAAAAAATTGAGAAATGGAAACTTGCTTGTTGAGGTAGATAACTGGAGACAAGCAGAAAACCTCCTAAAAATGAAAAGATTTCATAACTCCAAATGTAAAACTTATCCACATGAGAGACTTAACACTTCCAAAAGTGTCATCAGAAGTTGGGAGTTGGCTTTAGCCTCAGAAGACGAGGTAAGAGATGCCCTGGGAAAACAGGGAGTGATAAATATAAGAAGAGTAACTATAAGAAAGGGTGATGAAAAAGTCGAAACTAACACCTATATATTGACTTTTAACCAGCCCCAAATCCCTAAAGCGGTCAAAATAGACTATTGTCTGGAGAGAGTTGAATAGTACATCCCAGCTCCCTTGAGGTGCTTCAAATGTCAGAAATTTGGACACCACAGGGATGCTTGCAGAAGATGACAGACATGTGCCAAATACAGAGAAAAAGAACCAAATCATAAAGAGGAGGAATGCTTGAAACCACTAAAATGTCCAAATTGTCAACAGGATCATCCGACATATGCAAGATCTTGTGACGTCTACAGGAAAGAAAAAGAAATCATTGAGGTAAAACATAAGAGAAATGTGTCTTTCTTGGAGGCCAGAAAAATTGTAGAGGTCTATATGGGTGAGACTAGCTATACCTCTGTTACACGGAGAGCTGAAACAACCAATGAAGATAACAAATATAGAACCCTAATCGAAAAACTCATAAATTTAGATCCTAACGACTGGACAAAATTCCAGGCAGAGCTAAAGAAGGAACAAGCCAATAGTACTCAACAAACATTCCAAATGGAAGTTCCAGCTCAGATTAATAAAACCCATGACAAAATAAAGAATGAAAAAGATATAACCAAAAAAACATCACAGACACAGACCACTCTTACCAAAAGACAAAACCTGCAGCGATCATCAATCTGTCTTTCAACTTCTAAAATCAATATCAATGGGAAAAATAATATACAAAACCCCAAATCAAACAAGGACAAAGAAGAACGTCCATCACAACCCAAGAGAGACTATACCCCAACTTCCTCATGGGAATATCTAAAGTCTTCAAATCTAACAAGTCAACTTACAGAACAATCAACTTCAAAGATTGACACGGAAAACAGGTTTGGTTTTTTGGAAAGGATGGAAACTGATGAACCGAGCACTAAAAACAATTAAAAAAAAAAGCACTAACTCCAATTCAAATAAATTACACATCAAACAATGAAATTACAAAATAATGCAATCCTACAGTGGAATTGCAGAGGAATCCGGGTTAATTATGAGGAACTTCAACAACTTCGGACCAACCATAACCCCAAAATAGTTTGCCTACAAGAAACCTTCTTAAAAGAAACAACCTCCATTAATTCCAAACAATACCATATTTATTAATACTACATTAGGCCTTTTTTCACTGCAAATAAAACTGGTAGTGAAAATTGGCTATGCAAATGAATTAGTTTATTTAATATAAATAACTAACTCATGCCAGATAGAAATATTTTAAACTATTTACTTGAGTAAGAATAAACAAGCTGTGGTTTAAGGACGTTATCCTCAAATTATGTTTACAAAGTATATATATTTAATATATATGTGCAAACTGGATTTAGCATTAAATGACCCATAGTGGTTGATATGCCATAAAACCCCAAACAACTAACCATTTATTTGCTGACCTTGGCATTGCTCATTAGGTAATGTAATTTTGTGTAAGACTAGTTAGACATGACAGTCTTTTTCTTTTACAATCAACCATGGAGACAGATACAGTTTTCTGTTCAGTAATCCTCAATTCAAGCAGAGCCACCACTAACCTATACTCACTGACAAGGTGAGTATACTGCCTGACCCTTTGCACCAAACCCATAACATTGATTAAACAAAGGAGTGGAGTGTTTCAAGTGTTTTCAGAAGTAGCCCCATTTGTTGCCTCTTTTCGTGTTCCATGGTCTTATGCTTTGTTTTTTTTTATTTTTTGTCAGTATTTTATTTATGACATTTTTTTTTTTTCTTGTTCAAAATCCCTTTAGGGGTCCTAAATAAAGCTTTAATGGGCTTGTTTTAAATGAAAAAAAAATAAAGAAACACCAAAACAAAAAAAAGAGTTTAACTTTTATGGTAGCAGTTTAGGTAAATTAGCACAGCCTAAGGAGACATCTTTCTATAAAAGCAAAAATAGTCCAACCACTCACAAAATGCAACAATGATAATAAAATGTAACATAAAATAGCTTCCATAGGTGAAATATGAACTACCTCCATTTGGTAGGGAATAAGAAGTTATAGTAAGTCCTCATGTCTAATGCTTGACTGTCAATGGCTGATTCAAATTAACTGAAACAATTCAAATAGAGACATAACCAACCACCATAAATGAAGTTGGTTGAGTGGTTGGTGGTTCAATATTTTAATTAAGTGTATAATTATACAATCCCCAACTTAGGTTCTTCTACAAATAAATGTTTATATATTAATATTTCTTTTGTAAATTATAATAATTAAAATTATATTAATCTAATATCCATTATTCATAATAATACATAAATTATAATTTACCTGTTGATACTTTTCTTGTACCATTAGTTTTGAATGTAACACTTTCTTTATTTTTAAATGTATATTGTAGAAAGTTATTCTTGTGCATACATCCAGTCAACACTTATAACTGTTTTACTTAAAAAGAAAGACAAAACTAAAACAATATTATTCTCCATAATATAAAGGAAAACTGTGTGAGTAATTTCAGTCAGCTGTGTGCTTGTACAGCAACACCTAACATAGCCTAACAGCAAGATTGTCTCACAAACCAATTCACTGGTAATACTGTGGTATTATGAAAAACTAAGCTATGCCTCATAAATAACCTGAATTTCTGCTGTAGTATGATGTAAACTTAGTAAATAACTACAAATAAGCATGTTTTTACTTTTTAAAACACCTGTTTGTAGTAAAGTGAAAAGTGTACAGATCTTATCTGTCATTGACAATGTATTTGATCTTCACTAAAAGCTCTATGGAAATGGGCTTGTAACAGGCTAAATTATATTTAAGTAATTCAGAACAAAATTTAGAAATCATCTACAGTTGCTAGTCAGACTTAGTGCATAAAACAGCGAAATGGTTAGTGAAAATATATTTTGTTCTAAAGCCAGTGTAGCATTGCTCATTACCAATAATCATTTTGGTTTGAATTCATCAGGTCATATTATAATTAATGTACAAATTTAGGTTAAGAATAAAAGAATGTAATTTCTATCTGTTCATATTAGGTTAGTTTTGTAAACATTTGGCTCAATGGTAATTAGATGGAGCAAGATCTGAAGAATAAAGAGTGTGTGGATTTTCTTCTTTTGCTTATGTCTTTAATATTTTCAGGTGTAATATTTGCTGTCTGGGGGTCATATTATTAGGATAGAACATAACACCTTTGCAATTGATTAAACTGTGCTTCTTTTTCTTCAAAAGTTCAATAAATACTGTTATTGTATCATTGACATGGAGTAATGTAAGTAGACCACACTAATACAAACTTTCCTTGGTTCTTGTTTGCATAATTTCCTATTCTTGTAAAATATTGTTAATTACCAGTCACCAGTCTGTTAAAAAATAGTGAAATGTGTTCATGAGAGTGCAAAGAATGAATATGTTAACTATTACTTTATTGTTGATAAATCATGGAAAGTACCATGTTGTTGCAGGTGAAGATAAACCATTGTAACAATTGAATTTTACTGTGTAAGCATAATCATTTTGAAACTGTATCAATATATACTGGGTATGTGTGGTTATACTGAAGAGCAAAAATACAATTAAATATAATTCAGTCTATTGCTATCAGATTTCAGACATTACAAATAGGATAACCTGATATAATCAGAATGAGGACAAGAGTAAAATGTCATCCACCTTTGTACCAATGAAGCTTTATTAATGACATTTTCTAAAATGAAATCCTGAGTTTCAGAATCAGTGTCATTTGCTGATTTAAATCTATAAATTTTGTAGTTTGTTTTTGTTTTTTTGCAAGGAAACCCTGACATTTCACATTGTAGAATAAATCATATCCATGCTTCTAAATTAGAAAAATATTCAAAAATGCAAAAGTTCTCAGCATAAACCCATGCTTATGCAATCAGTCAACTGTAGTATATTGACTATAAGCCTGATGAAGAATTCTAAAGCTGGTAAAATGGTTTCTATATGAGCTTGCCAAAAGAAACATTGATCAGCTTTTGAACACATTTTCTTTTCTTGTTCAACATAGAGAAAAAAGCATTTTGGACATGATAGTCAATACCAATGAAGAAAGGGTGTATTACAAAATTCAACATGCAAAAGATCTTGACTAGGGCAGCCTTTAACATCACAAAATCTGCTGAGGAAAAATTCTTCTTTGTGTTTAAAGAATTCTCTTTAAATCTCATCAATGCAAATTGCTGGAATCAAGATAAACTTTTATTGTGTAATGCTACCGTGAGCAACTGGCTTCTTTGAATGATGAATTGAAATAGAAAAAATATTTTCTAGACAAAGAAATCTACTGGTAATTTTGACTTCATGGCAATACTGCATCCTTGGCTGAATAATGAGGCTATGAAGAAAAGGGTTTTGTAAAACAATGTTGGAAAAATTTCCATCAACCTTTTATTTATATATATATATATATATATATATATATATATATATATATAATCATGCACACAAAGACAGCACAAATTGTTTATAGGTAATTTATTAAGTTTAGCTAAGAATAGCACAAGGCCACATGTATAGACCACCTAGTGTTTATCATTTATTACATTAGTTTAACTATTGCTTCATGTAGATTTCATAATATTTCATTTATAAACAAGTGTTATAAATGTTATGTGATACTTTAGTGGTGTAGTTAACTCACTGAAGTAAGTTGGGATATCTATTAGATATAAAAATAATTTCTGCCCATCTGTTAATCACAAATTTCTCTTAGATACTTTTCTTACAAGTTATAAGAAACTTACCTTAAAGGTGTGGTAACCAAGTAAGTTTCTGATATGTCCCGGAAAGGGATATATTTGTTCGAAGTAGCAAAGTGGTTTTGGACTACTCTAACCATGTAGGACAAACTAGCAAGTAACCGTAATGGACTGGTCTTCGTCGTAGTGGTAGGCAATAGGCAAAGACTATAGGCATAGCCAATAGGTGTCATCTTGTACCTCCACATCAGTCTGTATTTATGGCTGACACCAGCCAATCATATTACTGTGAGGGGGAACCCAGGTGTATGCATATTCATTACATCAGTTTCACAGACCAATACTAATAAATTTAATCCTTTATGACACATGTAACTTTCTGACATAATAAGCTAAGCTTAGCAAATACAGATATAATTCATTGATAATCTGTTTTATAAATGTAATTAATAGTATTTCTCAGATTTTTTTTTTTATATTTCTGTATTAATTATAGGCTACAGTGGATTTTCAGAAGCACAAAGTTTTGTTTTAGTTATCAATATATTTTTGTTTGAATTTCTGGTATGAGAATTTATCATTATTTACATTCATATTACTGTCCTCATCTTTGTTGTTATTATCACAATGTTTCAGTCTTTGTACCCTCCAGGTTTCTTTAGGTGCTTGTTAATCTGGGTAACCTTCAAGGAATTTTGAGCTGAACCATTTAATTAATCTATTTCAGTAAATTATTCTCATTCCACTGTCTAGGGATATCTCATTTTGTTCTTATTTAGTGTTACTCAGTTACTGAAGGTAAAAGAAAGCTCCAACCATAAAAACTAAGTGGAAGATATCACAAATTCTAAATAAGAACAAGGACCACTTCACACTGAATAAGTATTGACAGCTTACTCAATGTTATGACAAGCTTCCACATATGTATGGTCTTTCCAAGATTCACAAAGTTGATATTCTGTTGAGACCTATAGTCAGCTTGCAGGGTGTTGATAAACTACCTACTGTGCAGATTGCTAGTAGATATAGTCAGCTCATTAACAGGTAAGTCCACACTATGTAAAGAACTCAGAACGCTATGGAATTGATCCAAGAGGTTCCCATTCATAACAATCAGACAGTAAGCTTGGATGTTGTGAGCATGTTTCTCAGCATTCTGACAGTGGTTTGAAAATTGATTGGAATCAGATTCCTATGTCGAAGAACATATTAACATATATATATATATATATATATATATATGCACATACATATATCTATGACAAATTCTGTTCATCTGTTTGTTACAGAATTGTTATGAATACAAAAATATATTTTAACAACAAATATAAAAAAAATAATACCGTGCATAAACTGTCACCTATGTAAATTTATAGAATATTGTAGAGTTTGTCAAATTTTGACAGTCATGAATACTAAATTAAGTAAGTATTCCAAAAAATAAATTTTTCATAGAAATAATTTAAAATTGAGAAAAAGTATGGAAAAGAGTTTTGCTACTTGACTATAGGCCCAGGAAACTTTTGCAAGCAAAAAATTTTGTTGAGCCAAACTTGAATAAATTTTTCAGCAAAATATATAAAAACTTAAACACCATAAAAGATAATTTAGGTCATTTTTAAGACATCACAAATTCAATCAAATTGATGTGCACATAAAAAAAAAAATAAATAAATAATAAAAAAAAAAAGATGAAAAATTTTTCAAAAGTGATGAAGGAATATAAAAATACATATTTTTAGAGTTTAATACAAGGCTTGTTACATAAATAATATCTAGTAGATCAGAACGAATAAAGTTTTTGTCTTGCAAAAATGATTCAAATAAGTCAGCTAGTATGATTTTGAATATACTTTTTCTTCTATTTCAGTGAGTTTTTTTTTTAAGCATGTCCACACTTTCTCAGTTAAACAATCAACAATACCAAATGTATGAACTTAACTGCAGATATCTTTAATTATTACATAAAGAATACTATTGAATATAATCCAGTTGAATATTTAAAATGATTCTTTGGTACATACATTTTATATGGTTAAAATCTCAGTCAATTACATAAACAATAATTTTTGTGTTCATTTGCAATAATAATAACTCTAAAATAATCTGATATATTTTATAAAACTTTAAGCATAGCATAATTCAATTAAAAATAACTTTTTTTTTTTCATTTTCATATTGCATATTGTTGAAATTACACTAAACTGCGTTACACCATAAAACAAAAAGGAACTCCTCCTCAGTTTGGACAGACAAAGAAAAGCGATTTTTGAATGTACAAATAAGTTTTAAATAGAGATATTTCCAGAATTTGCTACTCAAAATTTTAATTATCATATATAAATACTATATATGATGATTTTATTAAAAGTAGATTGGTTAAATTTGCCAAATATTATTACTGATGGTTTTATATTCAAAGTATTTCAAGTAATCTGAAAAGTAAATGTCTACATAAAAAGAAGGCTTCTAAAAACTATATATGTAAACTGAGGTACCAAAAATTTAGAGACACCTACCTGATAACATGTAGTCACTCTCTTTGCATCACTAATGGGGGCTATATGTCATAGTATAAAGTTTATGAGATGCTAGACTCATTGCATAGCCAAAAGAATACCTGGAAATCAGCTGAGTGTTCCTGCGAATAGTTCTGTATCACCAAGGTATGATGGGGGTTAGGTTATTTTAGAACAAATTGTCACCATTGGGAAATACAAATCTTGTTGCAAGCCTTTATGCTTGCAATGTATATCACTTTTATCACTGTGAACACCAACAAAACACATTCCACAAAACCACAAACATCTTGCACATTATCCTCCCAATAGGTTAACTCTATGAGCATCATGTAATCTTCTCCATATATAAACTCAGCTGTCTGCTTGAAACAGTTGGTATCATGAACCATCTAACCAAGCTATACTGTCATGGTTACAATACCTTGTTACCTATTATGTCAGACAAACATTATCCAGCTGAAACCATTCCTACAAAAAAATCATCCACTATATTGCAGTATTTACTTTAAACTTTTGTGTTTTTTTTTGTGGTGAAAAACATATTTGTTGGATTTAATGAAACTTTCAGGATTTATTCACAAATGAATGAAATTATTTTAGAAATGTTTCTTTTTTTAGAAAATCTTGTCAAAAACTTTTTTGATATCTGTTACCCACCCCCACTAATTCAATTTAATGACATTTTGAGAAATTAATGTTTATATTAGTTAAAAGCAGACATCCTTAGAGAATTTAAATTATCAATTTCTTTTTGTAAAACAGGATCCCAGTTAACCAAAATCTGCTTTGAATCATAAAATAAAAATGCAATAAGACTAAAACATTATTTAATTAAAAAGATTTTAATTGCTTACATGAATAAAGTATATTAGGGACACTATTGGCTTAACAAAAAATTTTTCAATGAATAATGTATTTTTACAAGAATTGTTTTCACTTTTTTAAAATTTGAATTAATGCTTTAAATCTTTTAAAATTCTGTCTTACTTTGCTGAGGTTAAATGATATTGTTATTAAGTAAAAACTGTATTTGCTAATCATAAATGGAAAAACTTACTACAATTCATCGAACACCAATATTTTAATAAAGAGTCTCAAAATTTTTTTTCTGTATATAAATGTGCAAATTTTTGTAAATACAGACATCTATACATAACATTATCAGAAAATAAGAGCAATAACTATAGTAAATTTAAAGTCAAACTATCTAAAATTAAATAAAACATTAGATTACAGAGAATATTTTCCTAAATTTTTAAGATTACTGAGTATATTATAATTATATATAAATAAAAAGGTGCTAATGTTATATTCCTCAAGTAATTTTTACAGATATACCCCTATAAAAAAAAGAAACAAAAAAATTCTGGCCGTCAGTCAAGCTCTCAACATCTTAACCTTATTGTTAAAAAGTGCATTTCTATAACAATTTAAACTAAAAGTAATGTTTTTTTTTCAAATCATATTAATTAAACTTTAAATCAGCTAATATTCTCCAAATAAAGTTTCAGAAAAATATATTTTATTTTTGAAAGATTTTTTTTAATAAAGAAAATTAGATTGTGATGATAGATGGCTAAAAATGGCACTAAGTTTAGTAATTTCAAAATGAAAATTTGTTCCAGTCAATTTAAATTAGTTTTGAAATATAGCAAAGTATTTTGATTATTGGAAATATTAATTTATTCTATTATCTTGAAAATAAAACTAAAATAAAAATTTCAAGAAAGGTTTTTTAATTTGTAAAAATTCATTTTAAACCTTAGGTATCATGTTTCTGTCAATGTACCTAAGCTGTCAATTATATACAACCGTTCTTTTGAATCAATTAATAAAAATGGCTTTAAGAAAAGGAACCCTTCATCAGACCTTAAATATTTAAACTATTAGATAGTTTTCTATGGTGGTTTGACAGAACAGTTTATAATAACACACTACATTTTGATGGTAGTATTGAGAGAGGAAATAAAGCAATAATCACAGTTATATTTTAGCATAAGATACAATCATTTTAACAAGATTTAATACACAATTTGTGTGTTGTACAAGATCAAGAATTAATGCAAATATTACTAACAGATTAGAGCTATCATAAGTATTATTTATTTTACTTGTATTTTATAAATATAAAAGATTATGGCCATATCACATTGAAACACTGGTTCTTGTATGAGCATCTAAGTTAAGCAGTGTTGAGCCTGTTCAGTAGTTAAATGGGTGACTGTTTGGGAATATCAAGTGCTAAGTTTATATGGCTGAATGGTATAATGGATAACAGTTTGGAATTGGAAATTGGAGAGCAAAGTTTCAATTCCAGTTGGGTTTGTTATATTCACTTACATGCAAATAACCTTTGGAATCCACTTCTTCTCTCCAAGCTATGGGTTAATTAGTAGGACTTGTATAATTAAATCATTATTATGTACAAAAGATTCTTACAATCTAAAAATATTTTGTGGCTTTAAATAAGGTTGATAAGCTGTAAAAATAACCAATATGAATACAAAAAGTTTTATTTTGAAATCAACCTCATATAAATTATTTAATTCTTATTTATTCATAGTCTTTTACTGATGGAAAGACTTTATTTAATATGTGGATTCTAGAAATAATGTTAACTTTGTTTGCATTGAGCATCTGAAGAATTTAACTGATTCACTCGAAAAGGGGCAGTGCAAAAGAAATAACATTAATTTAATATACATAATTTAGAAATAATTATGGAAATTAATTACCATTTTTTTTCTTAAATCAAAATTCATCTCTGATTTCTCAGAAAAGAAAATATCAAGTTTAGTAAATTATTGAATTTAGAAGATTACTGTTGATGAAACATCCCAAAACTTATTTATATGATAATATTCTATGTATAACAATTCCTTTAGAAATATATATTTGGAAATTTTCAAAATTAATGCATGTTTATATTAATTTTCTGTTTGTACTTTTTAATACTTTCAGTTATAGAAAAAGTATTTTTGCTATCTGCATTTTAACCTCCAGGGCATTTAAAAAAATTAGATATTCAAATCTGTATATACCAGAAATATATATTTTACTCCCCAAAGTAATTTTCCTGACAAAAAGACTAGTAGCAATTATTCTTTATTGAATTATTGATTGTACTTCCAAACAAGAGAGAGTTTTTTTAAATCCTCAAAATGCTGCAAAACTGCTATTTGTATACATAATCGCAACACCAAGAAATACTTTGGGGATTTCCATAGCTTAAGTATTGTGTGTGTAGTTCTGATGACAGTATATACCAGGTGCAAATCTCAGGGTTTTAAATAAGGAACATAAATTGATATGCAAGAAAGTATTGTTTATTTTTCAATCCATTTTTTCTCAACCTTCCTTCTTTCCCTACAATTATAGTGAAAGTGAAAATGAAAGAGACATCTCTGGTTTAAAGACTTAATCCAATGTCTAATCCTATTTAATCTCACAAATTTTTCTTTTAGTTTCCTAATCCAAAAGGTTTTTCCTATTGTAAATGACATCCCAGAAGGATTTAATTTCTGGATCATGGACAATAGTTATATTTTTTTGGTCAATAATGCATTTCTTTAAAAATAAAATCAGTCATACAAATAAAAATATTCAGCAGACAGCTCCATCAAGTTACTTAAAATAAATGCATTTAAAATAGCAAGAACTTAAAACTGCATTTGATAATATAAATAATTTTTCATTGTACAGTACCAGTAGCATTGATATCTATAAGTATTTTATTGTAGCATACTTTGGCTATTTCCACTCAAAATCACCAGATCTTAAATTAATGAATCCGGTCCCATTGATAATAAAATAATAACCCTTAAAATACAGTTTAAGGTTTTGTTTTCTTAAATAATTTCATTATATTTAATTATAAATAATTATTCTCATAAGGAAAATCAATATAAAAAATCAACAAAAAAAATATGATATTCAATAAATCTATATTTTCAAGAAATAATTTTTTTCATAATATGAGTATGCAAGTATTTTCTTGGTAGACCAGCCCTAGCAAAGTACACATAGCTTATTTCCTAATATTTTTCACTCTTACTAATTCAATTGATTGCAAAAATATATAGGAGGATTTTTATGACAACCTGAAACCAAACCAACAGGAAATATGAATCTAAAATATTTCAAAATTAAGTAAAATATGATAGTTTTAACAGGAAAATTATGAAAGAATGCTTGAAAGAGTGCTTAATATTATTTTTAGCTCTATGTGCAAGCAAATATTAAAGATTGTGTCTCTCTCTCTCTGCAACATTTCAATAAAAAAAAAAACCAAAAAACAAGTCTTCACTTTTAACCAGAACTATTGCAGAGATTCCAGATACATTTTTCTACATTATAATACTACTTTTGGCCAAGAGTGAATTTTAGTTTGCCTAAATTTCTTTATTTCTGCACACTTTGGGCATTTTTTAGCATACTCTTCCATGTCTCTTGAATAGCCTAGCCTCCATGCTTGCAACTTTAACCTCATTTGTGTAGCCAATATACTTACATGTAAATCATCATGTATAGCTTTAATCACTTCTTTTCTCAGAGACTGTGGAGATACTATGATATCTCCATTACATATAATTCCTTTTTCTATTGTTAATTTGTGTCTTGACTCTTTATAAGGCCTCTCAGCCATAGAGCAATTACTCCATGTATTTCTCTTTATTCTATCCACAATTCTATTTAACACTGGATTCTCCCTAGTTCCCAACTTAAGCCGATTTTAGGGTAATACGTCCATTTCTATCCAGTGAAAAATCCTATCCTCACAATTTTCACTTGCTTCAACATTTTTACTGTCAAAATTTAACTGAGATAATGCATCCACATGCAGAATAGTATTTCCTTTAATATATACGGCCCATTTATATATATGGCCCATTTTCATATCCTGGCAGATGTGACCTTTGGCAACTCTTTTCTGAGGTTGAATATAAATTCCAAAAACTTGTGATCAGATTTTAATAGAAATTTCCTTCTGAGCAAAAAAATTCTTGCTCTTTCCCTGCTCCATATAATCACCAATGCCTTCTTCTCAATATTCAAATAATTTGCTTCTGCCAATGTTAGTTTTCTAAATGAGTACATTACAAGGAGATCCTCCTGGAGCAATATTGTGGCTATAGCACAGTCACTGGAATCAGTAGTTAATGTCAATTCTTTCACTGGGTCGAAGATTTTAACCACTGGTTTGTGCCTTTTTTAATTTCTTGAACGCGATCTCCTGTCTTTTTGTCCATTGAAACTTGGTATTCTTTTCCTTATATTGTTAAATGGTTCCAGAAACTTGGTATTCTTCTTCCTTATATTGTTAAATGGTTCCACAAAGTCACTATATCATGGTAGATATCTGTTATAGAAATTGGTTAATCCTAAAAAAGATTCTAACTCTTTTTTTTATTTCTGGGTGCAGCTGTTTGAAAAAATGTTCGAATTGTTAGGGTTAAAAAAGGCAAAAGAGCAAGGCAATGCAAATTCATTTTCTTAGGATTCAGTAATAAATTCGATTGGCAAATTTAAGCACAGTTCTGAAGAGGAGGTAACTTTTGCAGCATATTTTCACCATTATGAAGAGGTCTTTCAAAAAGATTGCACTAATTGGTAAGGGAAAAAGAAAATATGTCTGCTGCTTGGGAAATTTGGTCCAAGTGAACATGAAAAGTATGTGAATTACATACTTCTGAGAAAGCCTGGGGAAATATCTTTCAAGGAAACTTTCTCAATTCTGGAAAAAATTTGGGGAGAGAAAAGATGGCAATGCTTAAACATTAAAAAGAAAAATGGGGAAGTTTATTCAACTTCTGCTGGGATTGTCAATAGAGAGTGTGAGAAATTTAAGGTGAAAGAACTTACTTCTGGTATCTTTAAATGCTTGATTTTTGTACAAAGACTGATGGTGCCAGAGGATACCAAGATCAGAATGAGAATTTTGGCTAAATTAGAACAAAATCTAAAAATCAGTCTACAAATGGTCACAGAATTTGAACGAAAAGAAATCTTTGTTATGATACAGCAAAAACAGAGGAATACAATGTGTCAAATATTCAGACGGTTAAGCAAAGACAACATAAAGAAAAAAATTGCCTGGAAAATAAATCCTTGTTATGGCTGTTGAAAAATTCATTATTACAAGGAACGCCCATTTAGGAAAAAAGAATGCTTTAGTTGTGGTAAAAAGGACACAAGCATACACATTGCAGAAAACCCAAAAGTAAAAATGTGTTAAAAATGGAAAAGACAGTTAACTTAACTTCAATAAATGAACAAATTTGGAAAAAAACTGGAAGACTAACTTTACTGATCATGAAAAGAATTGCTGATAGTATTACAGGAAATAAACTAAATTTTGAAGAAGAATTTTACACAAATGTGACATTTATGGACAAAACTATAACATTAAAAGGATTTGTTATGAAACAAACACAGAACCTATTCAGTATGAATTGGATTGAGTCATTCGACCTTTTCAACCAACCAATTAAAAAATTCTGATTTAGTGTCAGTGGTAATTCAAACAGAGTGGAAAAATTAAAAAAATGAATTAAAGATAAAATTTCCTGAAACTTTTTCTGAGGGTCTTGGCAGGTGCACCTGAGCTAAAGCAACATTCAAACTGAAAGATAATGTGACACCTATATATTTAAACCAGAAAGAAAAGTACCCTTCATTTAGAAAAAAATTAGCATGTTAAACAAAATGGACTACAATGAGTGGGTAAGCCCTACTGTTTCTGTGAAAAATAAAACTAATAAAATTAGCATCAGCCCAGATTTTTCTACAGGATTGAACAATTGTTTGGAAACATACAATTACCCTCTGCTGAGTACATATTCACAAAATTAAATGGTGGCAGAGTATTCCCAAAACTGGATTTGTCTGAGATGTAACTCCAGATTCCTGTTGACAAAGAATGTGAAAAGTATTTAACTATAAATACAAATAAGGGTCTGTATAGATTCAACAGACAGCCATTTGGGATAAAAGTTGCACAAGGCATTTTCCAACAAATCATGGATAGGTCATTGAATGACGTTGACTTCGAAATAGACTACCTTGACAAGAATTTGATCAAGTGTGAAAGCTGAGAACAACATGCCAAATATGTTAAAGAAGTTTTTGCAAGAATAAAACAATATGTCTTAACACTTAAAGTTAGATAAAAAGAAAATTCACATTTATCTAAACTAAGTATTTGGGACAAGTTATAGATGCAAAAGGCAGAAAACCAGACCCATCAAGAATGAGTGTGATAAGAAACATGCTACTCCTAATGAATGTGTCAGCACTACAAACATTCTTGGGTCTAGAAAATTACTACAGTAATTTTATCCCAAATATGTATGTATTGAGAGCTCATCTAAACAAATTTAAAAAAAACAATTCCAAATTATACTGGAGGATGGAATGTCAGAGAGTTTTTTTAGGAAATTAAAACAATATTAATATCAGACATAAGTCTGGCACATTACAATCTGAATAAGGATATTATTGCTGCAAGTGACACTAGTAATTTGGGCTTAGAAGCTGTAATATTACACAAAGAAAGCAACAGCCAAGCAAAAGTGATTGCACATGTGTCAAGGACCCTAATTCCAGCAGAAAAAGAATACATCTGAATTGAAAAAAGAGGCTTTAGGGATAATTTTTGCAGTAAAAAAAAGTTCCATAGATTCATACACAAAGGAGTTTCATGCTTCAAATGGACCATCGACTGTTGTTGTCTATTTTTGGTTCCAAAGTCAATTTGCCTACACATATGGCAAATTGACTTCAGAGGTGGGGAACAATATTATTAAATTATAATTTTAAAATGGAGTTCCTTCCATCAAAAAGGTTGGGTCATGCAGATAGGTTATCCAGGCTAATCCCTACATGATCCATTAGAGGAAACTGTGGTAGCAGCATTAAGATTAGAAATGGAATTAAAAAGCATGCTATACAACACCATATGAGAATTACCTGTGATGCTTGAGGAAATCAGGATCAAAGAAAAAATAGATAAGTATATCACAGAGAAAAAGAGGCAAATTAGTTGCCAATATTACAAAACGAATGATGGTGAAAAAAATTTTTTCTATCTGTAATGGAATATTAATGTGTGGCAAACATGTGCTAAAAAAAAAAAGACTACTTAAAGATTTTCATACCAGACACTCTGTTATATCAAGAATGAAAGCTTTAATGAGAAGCTATCTTTTTTGGCCAAATATGGACAAAGATATACAGAAAAATGTAAAAACATGCAGAGGTTGTGTGATGGCAAGGGCACCACCAGTGAAATTTAACCCTTGGCAAAGGCTGCATATTGATTTTTTAGGTCCAATAAAGGGACAATACTATTTGATTGTGATTGACAGTTTTTTGAAATGGCCAGAGGTGATAAAATTTAAAAGTTCTACATGTAGTGGTATGATAAAATTTTTGCATGAACTTTTTGCAAGATTTAGAGTTCCAGATACGATTGTGTTGGGCAATGGCATGCAATTCACAGCAGAAGAGTTCAAAGATTTTTGTAATCTTTTTTCATTTGTACATCTGACTACCACATCATATCATCCTTGATCTAAGCAGAAAGATATGAGGATACATTCAAGTGAGCATTGAAAAATCAGATGGAAATGAATCTTTTGAGATACTACAATTCTAAACAGTACACCAGGTGACACTGAAACCAAGTACAAATTCGGGGTTGTTACTAACATAATTAATGATTGTGAGGAAAAGAAAATCAGTATTTGACTAACTGTTACCAAAGAAAAATAAAAAAGAAGTAAGAAAAAACATTACAAAATCCTATACACCATGAGAAAAGATATTTTTCAAAGAATATAGGTACGGTAAAGAATTCTGGAATGCTGGTGTCATAGATAAACACATTGGGTGATTGATGTACACGATTAAAGACCCCCAAAAGATGGTTAAGAGACATCACAACCAGATAAGGAAAAGGTATTTGGATGATATGAATAACTGAAAATAAGAGCTGATGAAGGTTGTTTATCATCTATTTGGGGTACCAATACCTTTAGTAGACCCAGACTAGAGATGGTTGAGTAAGCAAAAAAGGAAATTGTCAGCAATTATACAAATAAAAACAAAAAGACAAAAATACAACTTCCAGAGGAAGTAGTAAATTTAAAAAAGCACCTCACATGATGGACTCATCTAAAAAGATAAATAGCATGCTTTCTTATGGAGAAGGTCAAAGGTAAACAGAACTGATGTGAAGTTCATTATTAACTGTTATTCTAGTAGACTGTGTTCTCTACTATTAGTACCATATTATTCTTCAGAATAAATTGCTATTACTTTTTATATGTGTATTGACTTATCCATTTCAACAGCCTGATACTTTATTGCATTGCATGAAAACATTCTTTTCCCTCAGACCACTGGAGATTCAAGTGAGGTATTTAACATGAAAATACCAAACACTTTAAGGGATTTAAATGTAAAAGAGTAATTTATCTGATAAATCTATGGTGAAGTGATCAGTCAGGGAGCATGGTGATGTACATTTTATCAAGGTGAACCTGAATCTTGTAATTTTTCTCTAAACCTTTACTCACCTGTTGCAAGTTCTTCAGAGACAGACTTTCAATATCTCAAACTGCTTTCTGTGTTCAGCATATCAACTGGAAATCTTGTTTTATTGAACAGTACAGACATGCTTCAAAGAAGAGAACACACACAAACTTACACAATAACTAGTTTGGTGAGTTCCCTTATTTCCCCACAAATCTTTACAACTAACTGAACCCTGCTTGTCCTAACACAGTTTGGTGATAGACTATTTATGTGTCAAATATGCCAGCTGAAATAAATATTTATTCTCATCTTCTCATCATTTCCTGGATTTATTGTAAGCATTAGACTACATGACTGGCAACTGTAACCTAACACACCATATCAACATGAAAATAGATATGCCTTGGTTGTATTAATATTGCAAGTATCAGTTTTAATTAAATGAGTAAACATTTAGATTTATGGCCATTTACATGTTTCTTACTGAAATCAAAGACATCTAAGCTGAAAAAATACAGTTAATAACTGAAGATTTTAATAAAAGTTTGGTAAACCAACATATCAAATTTAATAAAAATTACACCCATAATTTTTCATAAACAGACTATTAAGATATAATTTTATTGTTATTGTTGGGCCTTAACCTAGTTAATCGAATGTTCAATGGGAAAACTGAGACTGAAAATGTGAGGAAAAGTTGAAAATTAGTACAGAACAATAATTCACATGCTCCATGTCATTGTTTTACAGTTTGTTGAATCATGCATATGTATACATTTATATATCCATATAATGCTGAAACTATATGTGTGTGTGTGTGTGTGTGTGTGTGTGTGTGTGTGTGTGTGTGTGTGTGTGAGAGAGAGAGAGAGAGAGAGAGAGCTGATATCACAATAGATCAGTCACATATCAATATGCCACAGCTGGATCTTTTCCCCCTATTCTGATCCTTCTTAGTGTGCATGTGCATGAAATCAAAAGAAAAAATATCCAACATAAAGAGGGCCTATCTTTTTTTCATTCACTTGGAATGGAGAAAAAAGATGGAAAGAAAATAAAAATCTTAAGGTATATATATATCTACAATAAAATCAATTTCATGACAAAAAAGGAAGGAATTGGGTGGGGGATATAAAAATGGGAGGAAAAAAGTGAAATAAAAAGAGGAATAAGAGGAGAAAAAATGAAACAAAGGAACAAAGAGAAAGAAAGGTAATATAAAAAGAAAAGACAGAGTAAAAGAAAGAAATTTAAGACAGATCCATCTTGTCCCAAGGACATATCTACAATGAAAGGAAGAGAAAGACAAAACATCAACACAGATTTTTCAAGAAAGAAAACACCAGCAATGAAATAGACAAAAAAAAAAGAAAGCTTCTACAAAAACAAATTCTTTTTCTTGCCTTATTTTTATTACCTAAATTTTACCCAAGCTGATTGTTTCATCTGCCAGAAAGTAAAGCTAGTATAAACTATTTGGGGATAGTTTTTAATCCTTCATCTGTATAGTCACATAAATGTATCAAAACTCTTTATATATGAGTAACTATGTATTTCTATAGCAATTGTGTATATGTCTGCATATGTTCATGAGCAGTCAATGCATAAATGTCTACATTCTAAGGACAATGAACATAGCAGTATATGCACAAAAATTGTTATCTTTTCCTCTTTTGATTTGATGTTATTTTAAATCTCTATACAAATTCACTAATTAAATGTAAATAGTAATAAAAAAAACAACAAAATAAATTGAACTTCCAAGGTCTTTTCAAATGACATATTCAAATTTGTTTTTTTTCCTTTTTGGGTTTTTAAAACAGAAAAAGACATTTTTGAATAAAGATGAACAGGACTAGGTTTTGCTGAGTTCCTTTCAAAAGGTTATAAGCTAGTCTTTAACTTATGATTTTATATGCATTCTTTTATAAAATGAATACATAAATTTTCATAACTTCCTTTCTTGCTTTCTCTGCAGTTATCTAAGTATGCAAATGAACAAATATTGCATTTATTCTTTATTCATTATAACTTATAAGCATATACAGTTACACACATATTGAAGACTGGCATGAATTAAACTTTAGATATTATTTCAGTAGATGACTTTTAATACTTATGTGCTGTTTAGTCATTGTTCCTTTTTAAATTTATCATTTCATAAAATAGAAGAGAAAGTTAACAAAGTCAAAACTGACATAAACTATAAAAAACATAAAAATTATTTATATAAATAAATTTCTTTATATAACATCATTGATACAAGGATGCTAAATGACATAGTTAGAATCTAACATAAAATTAAACAAAAACAGAGACCTGAAAAATCATCATCAGAAATAGATGAAAATAGAATTTTACTCGGGCAATTTTTTGGTCAAATTCTACAGCAATCATTTTTAATGAAGAGTAAAAGTAAAAAAAAAAGAAAAGAGTATTAATAAAATAAAATATTAGGTGCAGGAGTCCTTCTTGTTGGAACAAATGCCATGAAAGATCATGAAGTAGCAAGCCTTGCTGAGAGCAAGAAAAGGTATGAAGCTGTGGAGAACCATGATCTCCCATGTTCTGGAGGGACATACCACATAGAAAGTGAGTCCTTAACAGATAAATAAAGCATGGCTTTAAAACTAAAACTTTAATTTTGAAGTATTCGTTAAATTTTATAAAAAGAAATCTGATTTAATGGTCTGAATATAATGTGATATTGAGTAAATATCTGTTAATTTATTCAGATTCACTTCTGAAAGCGGGTTATCAGGCAAAAACTGTGATCACAGACATTTCACACACATTCTCAGGAAATGGCATATTAAACAATGATACTGGAATCAAATCTGGAATCTTACATTTTCCAAGAAATAATTTAATACTATTATTTTTGTACCATATGAGAGTGACTGCAAAAAATACAACTGAAATTAAAAATATTCAGAATAGAAAAATATTGATAAAAATCTGATTTCTGAAGATAACAGTATCTGTTTAGTTTTAAAATTAAATTAAGGAAGGCTGTAAAGCAGGATAGTTGACTAACCAGAATTTAAGCCAGATCCAAATTTCACAGATTTTAAGTAGAAAACTTTGCTTCTTTCAAAAAAATAAAGAACTAAATGAAAGAATGACAAGTATTTTCTTAGTTCTGGTATTTTAAAGTTAGTTTTTCAATGGTATTTTTCTGAAAAAAGTACAGGAAAATTTACATTAATTTGTAGTCCTGAAAAAATTCTTATACTTTTAAAAGAAACAATTGCCTGGAATTTCTGAAAGTTTAAACAAAATCAAAAGAAATGATACATTTAAATAAAATACTCATAACTGAGAATGTTAATTTTATTTAGTACCTATATTAATATGGTAACTGCATTACATCCAATTATCTCATTATAGTTGTGCTTAGAATTAGCTCACACAATTTAATGCTGAAAATCCAGCTCAATTATGCTATTTTAAAAGTAAAAAGTTTTACTGATAGGAAATATTTTTGTAACAGCTAAAAGCATTATATGGCAATTAAATTTGTTAATTTAATGTGCTTTAGAAGAAAAAAAAATCAGAAATTTCTCTCCAGTTAAGAGAAATAACCTCACGCACAAAGTTTGTTAGGTTCTTTTTGAAGGATTAACACTTTAATTTTTAATTCCTTTAAGAGGTCCTAAGAATCCTCAAGCAACAGGATTTGGCAGTGACATCAAAAAATATTTAATATTTCCCCAGTAAATCATACCTCAAAAGACAGTATAAATAGAAGGAATAAGCCCATCAAAAGTATGCAGAGCATTATTTTTTTTTAAATAGAAATTCAGTTTACATAAATTTCTCCTGAAAACTATGGATAAATTCAAATTAAACTTATAACTTCAACTTTAATGTTCATGAAACCTTTAATTCATCTTGAAATTTAAAACTCAAATTTTTATATTGTAAGATACACCATCAAGATAAAGAATTAAAACTGTCTTTGACACACACACACACACATATTTTTAATGACACATTTCTGGGCATAAATCAGAGAACTGGAAGCAATGTTAAATAGAAAATTTAAGCATTTTGTATAGAGATGGCACCTACAGAACAGCAAATTATTTCAAAACTCTTGTCATGTGCTCAAGAATGATAGACATGCTTAAGTATGTCAGCCAACTACTGTAGAGTAATAATTTTACAGACTGTTTACTAGGGTCAAGAGTTTGATCCTCAATAGGATCCCTATTATGTCAGATGAAGTAAAAATTAATAGATATCTACATACTTAAATACTTAAACAATTGCCTTGAAATATCTCATGTTCAAAAGAAAGTTATGATGGCAAATAATTGAATTTATCCTAACATTTAAGACAGAGATGTGGTGTTCAGGAATATTGTGAAGTGTTTCTTTTATATCACTTGATGATAAATGAAATTTTTAAACTGAAACAATGGAAGTTTCTCATACAAAAGAGTAGAAATAAGTATATCCCCTAAGATGTTGGGAAAATACTTCTTCTAATCCCAAGAAACAATATTCAATAAAAAAAAATCTCCAACATCTGAAGGAAAATGTTCATGCTCAATCTTATGGAAAAAAATCTTTTATATAGTCATAGAAAAAGGTCAAACAAAACAGAGAAATATACTTTTAAATATTCAGATAGTAAAAGAAAAAAATTACTGTACACAAAAAAAAAATGTCAGTAACCAGAAGGAAACAAAATACCTATAACATTCTGTTCACTTAAGACTTACAAGAAACTTAAAAGGTGCATTTTTATAATAATAGTAAAGTGAATTCAAGGTACAGTTTAAGATCCAAGAAATGTCATAAGTTTCCAAGATCTGATTCAAAATTCATAAGAAAGTGCAAGATTCTTCATGATCATGAATTTTTATGTAGTGACTTTAGGAGCAAGTTTCAAATGTTGTTTATTCATGAGAAAAATACTGAAGCAAACTGTATTAAAGACAGTGAGACTTCATAGCTGTAAGAAAGGAAGATAATAAAACCAGTCAATATCATGCATAGCAAGAAAATTTAAAGGAGAGGTCACAGTATTCATAGCAATTCCTGTAATATATATATGACTGGGAAGATACTAATAACTAAAAGTTTAATGTCAAGGATATGATTTTCTATTGTGATGTTAATTGCAAACATATTAAGTGTCAATAATAAATGATAATTCAAAAAAAAGATTAAAAAATAAGCAGATGCAGTGAATACAGGTTTCCTTCACTGGGACAAATAGGCAAATTATTTACACAAATTTGGATAATAGAAATGACAACAACTTATGGGAAGAAAAATGCTCCCTAAGTTTAAACCTCAGATATGACTACTTTACCAGCAACAAATACAGACAGCTGAACAAATGCTACAGCAAGCTACCACATAGGTACACTCCCTAGAATTCACAAAGGAAATATTCTCCTAAGACCTATTGTTTGGTGCCAAGTCTCAGCATGCTGCCCACTGAGTAGATTTCTGATAGATATAGTCAGGTTATTGATAAATGTAAAGGACTAAACCTGTTTGCTGAAATAAAGATGCTCCTATTCAGTTCACCCAGTGAACTTCGATGATAGGAGCTTGTTCACATAGGTTCCAACAGATAAGGTTCTATCCCCGTAGTATGAGATAAACTGAAATCTGATCTAGCATCACAAAAGACAATGTAATCGAAATGTTAACATTTTGTTTGCAAACAATATACTTGCAGGTTGGAACCTGACATATATCAACAGAAGGAAAGTATAGCTAAGGGACTATGGCTGTCTTTAGTGATGATGAATATATACATATTTTACGATGAGGAAATGGCCTTAAGAATGACACAACTGAGGCTAGTCATCAGTTAGAAAAGAGTTTATAGACAATTTAAACAATGAATTGACCTTCCTGAATGTATGAATAACACCTTTCATTTTGAGAAGAGTCATTATTGTTCCAAGAGTTGTTCATGCTAACTGACTAATTCCTTTTGGTACTCTCAATGTTTCAGTTACAGTAAGCAGACCATATGTAAGTGACTGAATGAGATTGTGGACATTACAACATCAGGGTGGGTTTTACAAGCACAACCATTTTTTACAAACTCCCTACCAGAGTAGTTCCAGCTGGATAATAAAAGTTTGTATTTATAAGATCTGATGGAAATATGGAAAAAAAACTCTGTTGTTTTTTGCAAATCAAATTTTTAGTAACATTTGAAGTTGTAAAGTGTGGTATTGGAAATCATATCTAGAAGAGAAGTGTTCAAATTATTCTTTCTGGGATGAAATGCAAATAAGAGATAGGGAATGCTGGAGGAGAAGTGACCAAGAAGAAAATATTTGAAGATGGTTTTGTGAATATAAACAGAGAAAATACATGGACTAAAAACCTGAAAGCAACTAAACTATCACCTTTAAGTAAACATCACAAAGAAAAAATTGTAAGGAAAGAGGTATAAAAAAACTGATTTCTCAACAGTAATCTTTAGCAAAAGATGCAGTATCACATTTGAAGAACCTGAAAGGTTTTTCATGAAAATAGTTAATTGAGAAGCTAGTATTGGAGGCAGTAAAATCATAGGTCTTTTTCAAAGTTTATAGTAGTATCAAGATAAATGCAGAGAATTATTGTTAGTTCTTTGACAAGTTTTTTTTTTAGTGACATAGGTTACAATCATGAAACTTAAAGCTAAAGAGTATATTCATATAAGATAAAACTCCTTTACTTTCTACAATACTGACAATTGCTCAACTTGCCAAAAAAGATTTAAAGAGATCAAATTAGTGGAATGGTCTCTAGTCTCTACAGTTATTAATCCAATACAAAATTTGGGATCTATCATAAAAAGAGGTATATATGAAAATGGAAAACAATATCCAAGAAAAAAAGATCTCTGTGAAGCAATACGAACTGCTACAGGTAATGTTGAAATTGGGATATTGGAAACATTAATATGATCAACAAATAAAGATTGGCATAGTTTATAGAATGTCAAGAAATCCATTTTAACATGTAATAAAATAATACGTTGAGGCATGTGAGATATTGCATGAATCAAATATGTGTTTCTATTTATTTATAATTAAAATTTATGTTGCATATAGTTTGTAAATGAGGTAATGAATATGCATACACCTGGGTTCCCCCTCACAGTAATATGATTGGCTGGTGTCAACCATAAATACAGACTGATGTGGAGGTACAAGATGACGCCTATTGTCTTTGCCTATTGCCTACCACTACAATGAGGACCAGTCCATTATAGTTACCCGCTAGTTTGTCCTATTCAGTTACAGTAGTCCAAAACCACTTTGCTACTTCGAACAAATATATCCCTTTCTGGGACATATCAATAAAACAAAACCTGATATCCCAAAACAAGTTATTATTAATACTTTTAAGAAGAATAGCTATAATATATTATATAAATATATACTGAAGAGTTTAACAACTACAGTCATTGATTGGTTAATATTAATTTTATAATGGAAATATTGACTTGTATAACAGAATATGACATTGTTAATTTTCTTTAAGTAGAATTTGATTTCTCTTCCTAATTACTCCAAATTCTTTCTAATATTTACAATCCAAATAACACTCTGGAGTATTCAGGTCCTGGTTGTTTTTGTATCAGCCACAATTGCTTTTAGAAATTTTAGAATTCATTCATTCATTAAACAAAGAAATCAGGATTTTATTTAAATCATTTTGCAGAAACAAAGATTTTATTGCTACAAAGCAAAAAGCTCAAAGTTCAGTAATCAAAGTGTTTGCTTAACTAACAACCTGATGACAGAAAGTACAAGCCTTGGGCTGGGACATTTAATTCAATGACAGTATATTGACAAGTAAGTACACATAATTTTAATTAAGCTAATTAGGCAGATTAAACCATACTCCATTGGTCAGAAAGTGATTCCAATTCCCAACACAAATCATTCAACATTGACATTTCTCATAGATAAGAAAAATGTGCTAAGCTGCCTAAGGCATTAGTTCTCAAATCTTTTCTGCTATCATTATTCACTTCATTATTCAAGTTACTCACTACTTGTTGTCTCAATGAAAAACATTTAAGGCACACAGATAATACCCTTATACATATATTTTCATTCTTGCTACTCATATTAAAAGAAATTACCTGTTTATGTAATGACTAATATCATGAGCAGGATTTATTAAATATGTTAATATTTTTATTCACTCTATTGATTACATAAAAATAGTACAGTAAATTATGATGGTGGTAAAAATGAAGCATTAATCATGGCAGTATTTTCATGCCAACTGAATTTGAAACCAGTATATGTAGACAATTTTGACATTTATTGCTGCCTACTAATTTTACTGTTATCCTGTCACCCCTCTGCTTAGGTTTAAGCATTTTCTGTATTATAAACTAAATATTTCTGGAAGAAGGGAAAAATAATTGTGAATTAAACATAAAAATTTATACTTTTAAATCTAAAGTGGTTATAATAAGTTTTTGCACTTGATTTTAATGACATGCTAGAAAAACTAGAAAAAATAACATTATGAATCCAATTTGTATTGCCTTTTTTCATCAGGGATACCACTTCTATAACTGAAGTGTGTGGTTACCAATTTGGCTACAAGCAACTGTCATGATAAAGTAAGAATCAGTTACCTATTTAATGAGAGATGTGCATTCCTTAAATAGGTAATTGAGCCTTTCTTTATCATGATGGTCTCCCGTGACTAAATTGGTAATAGCATGCTGTGGCTATAGGAGTGGTTTCCTTGGTGGAAAAAGAGGAATATAAGTCTGATTCCTATTGGGAGAAACATTACTTTTTAGTAGGGCTTCCTGATTTAGTTCACTTGATATTTATTTCACTGTTTAAAAAAATAAAAAACAGGGGTGTCAACCCAAACTCATATATCCACTAAAAATAACATTTATAGAAATAAGAAATGATGTCGGATTAAAAAATATCCATTAAAATATATAGAAAATCACAAATACATGTGCAAACACACACACAGGTCTAAGGTGGTATAAAATTTAAATCAAAGAAGTTGGAGAAATGTGTTCATTCTGGTTTCAATTATTTATTTGCAGTTCATATTAATGCCCTTGAGAAAAGCATAAATTTACTTCTCTTAGAATTTTATCTCATCACCAGATGGCTTGACAAAAAATGTATCACCACTCGGATGTCAATGGTCACCAAAGAAAAGTGTGAGAATGTAAACATGTAGATAAACTATTCTTCTATAACTACTTTACATACCAAGTCAGTAGTTGCAAAATGCTGTTCAGTCTTGACAGGACCCAATCACATACAAACAAACATATATATGAGGAACAAAGGAAAGCAAACACATACATGCAAACAAACCATAAAAGCATGAATGTATTACATGTATAGATATGTTCATACATGCATGTTTATGTACCATCAGTGGAAATAGTGAATGCATATATTTACAATATTCTACTTCTATGTGCAATGTCCTTTCAGGATGTGGGCGATCATGGATTTCCACAACTTCTTTGTAGTTCTTAGTAGGGTTTATCTTTTTGCTATCCCCTCCTACCCCCAGTTCTGACAGACATTTACATAAGCTCGTTTGGTAGGTTATTTGCTACTTTCCTATCTCCCTCTTGTCTTCAATATGTCCTGTGATAGCTATCTATAAATTTTATTAACATATATATTGTGTATAATATGCATAAATAAATACTTATTCATATATGTGTATATGTTACTAATGTACAACATGAAAGTGAGAGACACAGACAGACAAAGTATAATTAATGTGTGCACTTATATTACCAATGAGAAATAATAAAATATAATAAATACAACATTTCTGAAGTTCTGATATGTATTTGAAAGATTTTTAAAAATGTTTTTGATATTTTTTGTTCATTCATTAATTCAAACACAAGAAATACTGTAATTTGATGATAACATATTTTTAGAATATGGATATTGTAATTAGAAATGTGAAATAAAAGTAAAATTTAAAATAAACACATCTATTTGCACAATATTAGGTATTTCAATTTTTTTCTTTTTTCAAATAAAATCAGTACATTGATGCTATTGATTTATCAAATGTAGATAATTCTAATTTCAGCTGATAGCATCTTTAAAAATGTTTAATCAATTTACAAAATAAATAAGTCAGGGAGAACTGAATGAGACTTATGAAATCAACAGAGACATATTGATCAAGTTCAGTGAGATACTTAAGGCATGTGTAATTTTTTTTAATACATTCTCCTAGAGGCATGTGGATTTTCTAAAAATTACTTTCATCCTGATTAACTAAGAAGAATAGACACATCTTATTTGAAACAAAAACAAAACTGCCAGCAAGCATACATCTTATATGTAAGTCTGTGCTTTGTGATATCTCAAATAGTTATAAGTCAGAAAGACAAAGGGAGAAGAAAGATATGCTTTCAAAAGACTGATAAGCTGTAATTTTATTTTTATGCTTCGGCACCTGCATCAAATATAGTTGTTATTACTCTTTTTCATAAGACAGTAAGTTAAATCCTCAATAAATACTTAGAAATATTATCAATTTTAAACTAAATTTTCACTCAATACAAGGTCCAAAGGCTAATCAAGATAGAGGTTTACTGAATGAGCATAAGAGGAGTAAGTAAGAAGTGCAGTTTATGAGCATATGTAGGAAAGATAACAGTTAACCCTAAACTTGAAGAAGTTAAGATTGTAATAATTGGGAAAGCAGCATCTTTGGAGTTTGTTTCACAAAGAAGCTGTCCAAATGAAACTTCCTTCATCTGTGCTAAAATTTAATTTGAACAGGTATCCACATTATATATCTAAGTGTCAGCTAGACTAAAAGCTAATGGTAAAAATTAAAAAAAAATGGAAACTAAATTTTGAAAAATTGCGAACACAGCCATACAAATCTCATAAATCAAACATGTTAATTTCATCGTAATGAATTCTTCATTAAAGACAGCCATCAAATATACATTTATATTTACAAAAAATACCTAACTAAATTTAATAAAAATTGATTTATAGTAAATATTGTATTTGAAACCTGGAATTTGAATAAGTATACCTTTATATATAGACATTTAAATTATAACTTATGCATACCTCCACTAAAAGATATATATATATATATATATATATATAATATATATATACGAGAGAATTTCCATTTTACAAAGTTCAGTAGAAAAAACACAAAGCTGTATTTACACTGCAAGTATACAAAAGAGGAAATAAAATTTATTGATACACACATTTCTACATATTATCTGAGAAGAATATCTCTATAAATTTTTGTATAAAACATTTTATATATTAATTTTAATCTAGATATTTATAACAAATACATTACGAAATAAATCTTCAAATTTGATTTAAAGTGTTCTGGGATAACTTACTTTTCATATAATATACATAATTAAATCAAAGTAAAAACCCAGGAACTCAGATGCTGATTTTCAAGGCAAGCAAACTCTCCACTTAGAATATTGATGCAGCAGAAACTTCTTACATTTGTACCCATTTACCCATGTACCAGATTAAGCTGAGTTAATATCTCTTTACGTAAGGAGTAGTTGCATAGTAATTATTGGTAGCTGTTGTTCATATTTGACCCCAGATAAAAAAAAAAAACAAGATTTCAAATACAAGCAGGCTCTATACAGTCTACAATCTACATACCCTTATTTCATATTGCAATAGTTCTGGGGAAGAAGCTTTCTGAGTTGAACTTACTCCTTACCTATGGAATTTGAAGGGAATAAGGATTACTTGACTCAGTGTACATAGTATGGCAGGTCCTAGCTTAGAAAGTCTAAACTGGTGGAAGCAAGGAATATAGTTTGCCTGAACATCTGTCATGGAAATAGTGGTAGAGTACTTGAGTGGCTAGTAATATTTTGAATATCTGGGAAAGGAGTTGAAAAGTGGAGAACAAGAAGGTACTTTCTGGAGTGGTATAGTGAGCTGATCACTTTTCTAGCATCTTTAGTGATAGATCAGATATACGAGTTCCACTTGAGCTCTGGTGTGAGCTTGAGTTCCAATAGACATTCCCAGCTAGGAACCTCCTTGAGAGAACATCTGTTTCTTACAACTGGAGAAAACTCAGGGTCTGCTCAGTGATGATGAAACATTATGAGGTTGGTTTTGGAGGTACGAATGTTACAAGCCAGTTCCTTCCCTGTTGAGCTGTGTGAAAAAGTCAGGGAACAGATCAGGTATGTAGATTTTTAGTTGTGTCCCCACAACTATCCTGAAAAGTGACATATAATTTAATATTTCTTTCTATACTATCTATGAAAGGAATTTGAATTTTAAATGATTTTTACATTAAAAGTGAAAATGAAATGCATTTTCATCATCTGATATTCTTTTAGTTCCAGAGAAAAAAAAAAAGATATGAGACATTTATGAAGATGTTGTGATAACTAAGAGTACTATTTGTAAGTGGTTTGCTAGGTTCAGCAGTGGAAATTTTTTCTGTAAGACTGAGAACATTCTGGTAGTCCTGTAAACCAAATTGAAATGCTGACTAAAAATAATCCAGGTCACATGACATGCAACATTGCAAGGATACTCCACAAATATGAACATTGTAAGGTATCTGAAAATGTTTGAATGCCTCAAGAGTTAACAGAAAAACATTTTATCAACTATGTTTCCATCTATAATTCTCTCCTCAAGCACAACAAAAATGACTCATTTTTTAAAAGAATGATCAGTGGCAATGAAAAATGGATTGCTTACAACAATGTGGAGCATAAAAGTCCTAGGGAAAAAGAAATGGACCACTGTTAACTGCTCCAAAAAGAAGGTGATGATTTGTATCTGGTGGGATGGGAAAGCATCTTCTGTAAAATCAAATGCACTGTTCCTAATTCAATCAATGAAAAATGTCTGAAATTTGCCAATGAGAATGCTGTTGTTTTTCATCAGGGCAATGCCAGACTTCTCTTTGCAAACCCTGCAGAAATTGATACAATTTGGCTGGGATGTCCTTCTATATCTACTGTACTCACTTGACCTTTCACCTTCTGATTGCCATTTTTCTTTTATTCATACAAGATTCTCTCAATGAGAAGAACTTCAATTCTCTGGAAGTCTGTGAAAACCACTTAGCATATTTCTGAGTGATGACTCGGCCTAAGTTCTGGGAAGATAGAATCATGAAGCAAATTCAAAAATGGTAAACCAAAATGGAATTTATGTGGTTGAATTAATCTATGCAAAAATATCTTGTCTTTGAAATTCACTTAAAATACACTACAAACTTTTTATGACCCAATATTCTAACTTTGTTTAAAGCCATTGGGAAAGACATAAATCCACTTCTCTTAATTTTCTGTTCAATATCTAAATATCTTGTCAATGACATGCCATGATGCTCAATAGAAAAGATCCTGGTTGATTAAACTCAAAGGCAAATAAACTCTGTTATGCTCAAGAATCTATAAACTCCATAGTCATCATTGTAAAAGTTGAATAATATAGCATATTTCAGGATAAACAGAGAGAAAAAGAGTAAAAGGGAAATTATAAACTTAAAAAAGTATATTTCATGTTTAAAAACTTTAGATGGACCGTACCTGAACAAAGAAGAATTTTCATTCAGAATTTATTTTCTAGATTTTAATTATATTGTTAGTAGCAAAAATATATTGTCAAATATATAAAAGCACTAATCAGTCTACCTTATTTTTATAGTAACAATGTGAATTTAAAGATATAAATAATAGATAGAGAGTAAACAGACATAATTCTTTATCATCCGTTATCATAAAAAATTATTTATACTAGTAGAGGTTACATGAAAATACAAAAAGAAATTTCTATCTCTTGTTATATGCATTTTATGAATCTTTAATTTGGTAAAAACAAAAATGTTCTTTTGTTGTTAATATCAACTTTACAGACAAAACAGTGATATATCTTAAACTATACCCTGAAATTAGTATATGAATGTACAACATAAAAGTTTACCTTAGCTCATATAAAATAATGTTGCTATAGTTTGGCTCACTTTAGTTTTGTTAAAATTGTTATAAAACAAGAAGAATGAAACTATACTAAACTCTACAACTACTTTGATAAAAAAATGTCCATATATTCCTTGTGACTTTAGCTTTTGGATAAATGTACTTTTTTTTTTCAAAGTTAAAAAATGGAGTTCACAACATAAATCTATTCAATATTGAAGCAATACTTATTCACAATTTATATGTCACTTGTAATTTAGAAGTAATGTCAACAGGAATTATTTGTTTGTTTTTTTATCATTACCCACTACTAAAGAATTTTTTTTCCAAAATGCTGAGCTGTGGCAGAGTTAGGATAATAGAAACTGAATATTCAATTAATTATTTGAATTGCCATCCTCATTTTGCTTGTTTGACTCACACAATATCAGTATATTCAGGAGGCATGGTAGAGTTATGAATAGAGGCTCAGATTGAGGAATCGGGGAGCCAAGTTCCAATTCCAGTCGAATTTATTACATTTACTTAGGTGCTAATACCCTTGGGAAAGGTATGAATCCTCTTCTTCTCCTCCCAGCTATGGGTAAATAGCAGGACAGACCAGGTCCTTGGATGGCAAGTGGTCTACTGCAGAAAGGAATGGACACCTACTATGGGAAAAAATCTGCCTCATCAGTCATGTATTGAAAGATACATGATCGCCTAAGCATGTATCATGCATGGCACATAACTGACGGACTGATGTTCTCTGACCTTCTTCAGGTTTATAAATGCTTCAGCACCCTTCAAAAAATTTCAAATATTAAATATTTATTTAATTCTGCCAATCATGTTACTTTCCTTATCTCTTTGTTATCATGTCTCACACCCTTCAATAGTTATCTCAGAATTTGAAACAGTGTTAATGTATGCTCATTTAATATTTTATACAGATTATTCAGCAATATATTCAAAGTATCTTCTCAGCAAAAGAGTTCACTAACTGATTTATCCACTTGTAGGTGGACAAATTATTATAATTTCTGAAAGTAATTTCCCAAATGCTCTACTCAATAAAGAAAGAATAGTGTGTACCATGGGTAAATTGTCACCATTTTATATTTTTAATTTTGTGCATGTGCATTGTTTGTTTTTTTATTTTGTTGACTGCACAGTATAGTAGGGTCAGTTTGGGCACTGTCTGAGAGAAAAAGAGCACCATGACACAATTCACTCCACGAGAAATTTGGAAACTGCATACTGTACTATTTGGAATTCAGCTCCAATACAAGCATTTCCAAGTGTTTGGTATCAATCTGAGGAAAGAGTTGGATGAATCTAATGGTGATTATGAAGGTACGGCAGCTTAGAAAACTCACTCTGATCATTCTGCTAAGAAAATAACTTCCTAATTTGTTAGTGAGGATCTCACTCAATACAGAGGCCTACATCAAGTGACTTGAGTAGGTAGTGCTGCCTTGGGTCAAGAGAAGATCCTATGTCTGGCAACAGGACTCTGCACTATGCCACACAAGTAGGGGAACCCAGTCATGGCTGTCAGACAATTTATGTCAACACATCACCCCTTACATTTGGCTACCTATCTCCCATGACTGCAACCCCTTTGATTATTATACGTGGGGTGCAGTTGAGCAAGAGACCAACAAAATGCCTTGTAATACCAAAGATGAAAGCAAGGATTATGTCAGCATTCATCAACTTAAACAAGGAGACCATCCAGAAGAGTTGCAGGAGATACTGAAGTCATTTGGAGACTGTGGTTTAAGCCAATAGCGATTTTATTGAATAAATTTACTCTTACTATTTCAAGATATTTTTGTGTAATTTTGGTGAATATGTCTGTTAAAATGAGATGTCAGTGTTATTTTTGTTTTTGCATAATTTAGATGACAATTTATGCATCACACACTGTATATTTAAGTCTGTATTGAAGAACTTTCAGATGTGACCATAACTTTATAACAATTACAGACAACACATATCCATACATACCATGCATACTTGCATAAGTGAACTCCATGTATAGAGTGACCCCAGAATTATTTCTGAATTAATTTAACCTCTCCAGAAAAAAATGACCTGTATACAGTATGACCCCTTAAAAAATTTTGTGTAAAAAATTGATCATAAAAACTCACACTATACTCAAGTACATATAGAGGGAAATTTGGGGACCTCAAGGCGAGGTAATGGTTAACAAGCTTGTTTCGCTAGAACAATTATGACTGAATAGTGAGTTCAATCCTCACTAGGTGCCTCATACTTTTGGCTATGTGCCACTTCTTAGCTGTGCTTAGAAAATCATTTTAGGGCACCTCGAGGTGGTGTAATGGTTAGCAAGCTTGTCTTGCTAAAACAGTTACAACTGAGTTCAATCCTCACTGGGTGCCCCATACTATCAGCTTTGTGCCACATCTAAGCTATGCTTGAAAAATCACTATATAGAGGGAAATTTATTTGGGGTTATTTTCTGTCATATACTGTCAATGCAATTACTAGGCTAACTAGAACCATCTATTTAATCCAAAGTAGTGACACTTTAAGAATCCATATGTATTTGATTTTATGATTTTGAAGGTTTCAAATGAAACAGTCATTTGAAGTTAAAGCAGTATAAATTGCAATAAAACACCCAATACAACAAATGAAACAGTGATGAAATGTGAGTCTTGACTATAATGATAAAATGTTTTAATTAAAAAAGAATTTTTTAAAAAATCATTTAGAAAGAAATTTTCTAACACAGTTTCAAGTTCCAAAATACAAAAATTAAAAAAAAAATTAATATTCCTTTCTATTTGACTAACAGTTTCAAATATCTTACATCTTGACTGTATGGTATCACATCTTAAGGTGTCTTTTTAGATACAATTAAAAAAAGTGTATATTTCCCTTAGTGCACAGATTCCAGGTCATAGATACATACAGAAAATTAAGTTCATTGAAGTTTATAAATTCTACTTTTCTTAAGATGAAAAGTTACAAACAAATGCTTAAATAAAACCATGTATACAGTGAATGTTTTTCAAATGAGATTCTACTATGTACTCAGGGTGGATGCTGATTAGTAATGTCAATAAATTAAATAATTATGAAATATGAAAAAAAAGGCAACAAAAATGATAATCTTTTTTATCAAAATGTGAATATAAGATAAATATTTGAAAAAAAAAATAAAATGAATTTCTCAAGGATTGATTGTTTAACAACATATCAACTCCTTATGAGTTATTTAATGCTTTGAAGTAATAAAAATATGATATATGTTATTCTGCTTTCATAATTGAATACATAGTAGATGATATGCAGCTTTTGTGCATATACATGTTTGTGTGGATATAATTACTAGAGGTGGTGATATGCAGTTTATGTTGTAGATTTTTGGAAGATACATTTTGAAATACAGTTTGATTTAAGAAACTGTAGGATATTATATGGATTAATGGTATAAAAGAGTTCTTTCATGTTGGTTGATTTTGTTTGCTGGCATACCAAACTATTGGTTATTTAATGGTGAAATCTAAATATTTTGAATGCAATTGTATGCTTTCAACTACAGATAAAATGTATTATTAGTCATTTCACTATAAGTATGTGTTATTGGTAATTTTTTTATATAAAAATGTATTGTTAGTTTTTTATACTTTCATAGTGTTTAATTTTTGTTTGGGAGTTCACTATTTGTCCATAGCTGGGACCCCCAACAGGTGCTACCACCCTGGGATCAGGGTGAACCTTGGAACAGCAGCAATTAAGCGGAGGTTACACACTCCTTAAAACCTGCAATCTTCAATCAGAGGCTTTGTTACCAAATGTAGTTTATCCTCATACAATTTTTCAAGGAAATATTTTTTAAAAATGTGTGTTGGATGATATAATTCAAGAACTGATTGTATGCACATACTTTATAAATATATCCTTTTCCCAACATAGATCTCCCACTTTGGGCCCCTGCTCTATAACAGCCAACTGGTTATATGCACATTCACACAGAGGCCAGTATACCAGCTGCTTGGGTTCAAAGGGTTGAAGAACAGCAAACAATGTTATTCTTTTATAACTAGATACGACTAAACCTTTTTAATGTCAGATTATATCAAAAGTCCTTTGATGAGCACAATTTCAATTTATTTCATTTAAAAAGTTATTACATTTGGCTGTTGTTAAGTAAATTCAAAATGGCATTTAAACATTTTGGAAATACAGGTTTATAAACAATTGTCAAGTGCACAAAACCCAAAAACAAATCTAGTCTTGTTGACAAAACTCGCTTGGCCGTGCACCTCGAAAAGGACCTCCAATCGATTGTGAACTGGGGCATGATTTGGCTGGTCAACTTCAATGCTTCGAAGACTAAACTGCTCTCTTTTAATTACCACAGAGAGCCTTCCCTTCCCTCCATTATAATGTCTGACGCTCAACTTCCCGAGAGCAACTCTCTGCGGCTTCACGGTCTCACGTTGACTGCTGACCTGAGATGGAATAAATACATCGAGTCAATTGCCTCGTCCACTGCAAGGAAAGTTGGCACCCTGAGCCGCGCTAGGAAGTTTTTCTTCCCGGAGTCGATCCTCCAGATCTACAAATCCACAATTCACCCTTGCATGGAGTATTGCTGCCATATATGGTCTGGCACTCCTTCTGTTTGCCTCGGGGTTCTGGATAGGCTCCAGAGGCGGATATGCAATGTGGTTAGCCCTGCCCTGGCGTCTCGTCTACAGTCACTTTCTCACAGACGCGCTGTCGCCTCCCTCTGTCTGTTCTACAAATACTTTCATGGAAATTGCTCCAAGGAGCTGCATTCGCTGGTTCCCAGACGTCATGAGTTCCAGCGCCTTACGAAGCTGGCATCCCGCTCTCACCCCTTCACTGTTGAAACTCCTAAATGTAGCCGTCTCTTCTACTCTAATAGCTTCATGTCTCGCACCTCTCGCCTGTGGAACTCCCTTCCCTTTTCCTATTTCCCTGTGAGCTATAATCTCCAGCTATTCAAGTGTAATGTCAATCGACATCTCCAGTTGCCTTGATTTATCCACTACCCTCATCCTTTCTTCTATCACTCTTATCTGATCTTGCTCTAAATTTTCTGTAACCCCTTGCGTCCTAGTGGCTTCCCGCCTTGCTTGGGGTGAAATGCTTAAAAAAAAAAAAACAAAAAAACTGTGCTAACATTAATGATTTTAGGTTGAAGGAATAAGACCATAAGGATTATGGCTTGATTAATTAAAAACATTTGATTTTAAACAAAAGCAAAATATCTTTTTGTTCAGTAGTCAAATCTCAATTTTGAAGAATCTTAATCTTAACTATTTTATTATTCTACTTCTATTAAAAATTTGGCTTGGTCCCTGACAACTAGAATACTAAACTATTTGCAGCACACCCATTGATGAGCCAATCAATTTTAAGTTGAACCCAGTTACACAGACTTCTCAAAAGAGAAAATTGTTCATCCCTTTTATGTAAAAGTGTACTATACTATTGACATTGATTGATAGTAATGTATGTTGTAAATGCACTTTTACACTTGTAAGGTTTTGAAAGTTATTTTGTTGATGATAAAATTGTAGAATGAAGAAATTTGTCAAATAGATACAAAGGACTGTTCAAAGATATAAAAGACAATCTTTGAAGAACCCCGGAATTATAAACAATCTGTAAGGCAACATAGAATATTATTCATTTGAATAACCACAATAATTGAATAAGTAGAATTAGAACAAAACTAGCAGTCATAGTCCCTTTTTTTAAATATCATCTTACATTTTGAACAGGAGGTTATTTAATTATAAAAAACTCTAGTAGCTGCTTTTTAATACATTTAAAAATTTTTTTTTTTTCAAAAGATAGAAAATTTAATATCTTATATACACCACTGATTTTCCTGCTTTTTTGTTTCAAAAATTGAGTAGATTACTTAATTTCTGATCATCATACAAAATCATTAAATTTAAAAAAAATCACTCCTAGATCTCTCATAGGATTATGATTACTTTTCTTATTTATCATCTTTTTCTCATGTTCATTGAAAAAAAAAAAAAACATTTTGCTTAATCACTGTCTGAATATTTTCTGAGTTAATAAACCAATAATATATACACTATTTATGTTGTACAATTTATGCATATTGTGATACAAAGCCTAGTTTATTTTAACGCCTCAATCATTCCTTATTATTTTCATTATCAGTGTTTATATTTTATATATCAGCTGACAATTGCATGTATTTTAGAAGATTAAATGTCAGTAACATAACCTAAAACCCCCAGAAACTTAGAGTATATTTTTTTGTATTGATTAAGAAATGCAAGATCAGTAACTCCTGAGATACAGTTGGTGAAATGGATTTACAAATGAATAGGATATGTCAATTTCATGTACTCCAAGAAAAGTCATAATTTTTACTGGCATGCATGTACAAGGCAGTGAAGAATAAAATTGATTGATTTGTTTTTTTACAGCTTATCAACCTTGTGTGGGCTATTTAAAGCCAGAAAATATTTTTAGATTTTAAGAATTTGGGGGAAATAATGAATGATGGATACAAGACCTACTAATTAACTCATAGCTGGAAGGAGAAGAGGTAGATTCATACCTTTCCCACGAGTATTTGCACATGAGTGGATACAACAAACCTGACAAGAATTAAAACTCAGCTCTCCAATCTTCAGTTCTGAGGCATATCCAAGCTTAGAGCACTGGGTATTCCCAAGCAGTTCAAGAATAAAAGTCAGTTTAATATTTGTTAAACAGTGGGATGTACCATCCTTTTTAAAACTAACACTTATTTCAGCAGTTTTTTTTTTTGTTTCTTTTTTTGGGATGGTGATTAATTGGTAACAGTCCTAAAATTTGAGAAGTGTGTTTATTGCATTTTATAATTAAACCTTAATCACTTTGAAACAAGCAAAAAATAACCTTGAAATTTGAAGCAAATTGGGTGAGATTAGAGATAATATAAAAAGATGCATGTAGTTTTGTGTGAGTAAAATGAACTCAAGACAAAGGTCTCCAGAGCACAGTCTATGTTTATAACAATAAAGAGATAGTTATGATATGCAGTAGTGCAGGACAATGGAGCATTGGGATATAATCTAAATCTGATTGATCTATTATGTACTTAATGTGAAGGCAGCAATTGAAAAAAAGTCAGCAAGTACATTGAAACAGTACTCTAAATATGACTGGCAACTGTCCTTTCTAGGCAAGAAGGAACTATGACATACCAAGACACTAATGGCCCCTGGATAGAAACTGCAGTTTTTGTTTGTTTGTTTGTTTGTTTAAGAAGTACTTGGTTACCTTTTATCATATTAGGGCACTAAGACAATATTGTTTCTGAATGGAAAGTAACTGTGTGAAAGCATGGCTTTAAAACGTGAGTAATCAGCTTGTATGCTCTGTTATAGAAGAATGGGCCTAAGATATTTATGCACTTGATGCTCCATAAATGCTTGAATAAAGACTGCAAAATCTAGATGGAATGAAATACATGTCTTTAAAAGAAGAAAAACTAGAGTTCTTAATAGAATTGTTAATGATATTACACAAGTTATCTTGCATAATGCTAATGAAATGCATACAACATCAATAAACAGTGGTAAAATGTTGACAGTATATTTTATTTGTTTGAAGAAAGAAACTTTGATTATCTGGGATGTTTGATTGTTAAAAACATCCATTTAAGGTAAAATTATATCAAACTTGCTTATCACTAATTCCTTTTCACTAATTTTTATTGTTTTAAGCATTATCTATTTGAAATGAAATGTTTTAATATAAAAACATTTTTACATGTATTAAAAATTCATATCTTGACAGAATTTATTAAATTTTGATCTGAAATTTTCCTTGTATAATATTTGATCAATGTGATTAAGAAAAAAAGCACTGGCAATAAAGAAGATTATTTTAGGAATTAAGTATTTGTTGTGTAAAATTTCATAATTAAGTTATAAACTTATTGCTATACCTATATCAATTATTTTTCTTTATAAGCAGTCATTCTGGTACTATACATTTTGTGATTATTGATATATTTTGATTACTTTAGCAATCATCTATATTTTGCTTTTAAAATATTTTATATCATGAGATAAACCATGTGATTATGATAAATGATAATTATCTAAATTTATCAAGATTGCAATCTTAAAAATAAACAGTTTATAAAAATGGTTAATCTATATATAGTAATATAAACTTAGATTCTAAAGTTGAAAACAACTTTTGAAATTATTCTTGATTTCAAATTACTGTATACTTGACATTTAGTCATTAAAAGCTGTTCATGTAACTTGTAATATTGTGAACAGAATTTATTAAATAATTTTTGCAAATTTTCATTAATGATTGCATATACAGTGACACATGACATTCTAATAATGAAAAGATGAAACAATAATTAGGGTTGTATTTTATTACTCACTGGATTTGAGTTTAGTTTAGAGGGAAGGATTTGGTTTTACTTATTGCTAAGCACTAACTTTACTGGGACTTAAACACTACTGCATCAGAAATCAGGAATTAAAGCAAACATGATTGACAGAATAAAGCTATTGCAATTATTAAATTGAGTTAACATTTAAATAAACTATTAAAAATAAGATATATATATATATATATAGCAAGAGAGAGATGGTTTTGTTTTGTTATTCTAAGTTAAATAATGTCTGTGACAGAGAAATCCTGACTTGAAACCACACTGTTTGCCATCATGGCAAGCCAGTAACAAGTTTATGATCAAAATAACTATTGATGATGGAACTGAGAGCAGGAAGAGTTTTTTTTTTTTTTTTGTTTTGTTTTTCAAATATATTAATATTTTTCTAACCATAATTTCCAAGTTACAAAAACCAGAACAGTTTACAATTTTTATTATAGGTTTTTTTTGCAAATAAATATACCTTCTTTTTTTTTTTTTTTAATCAGTTTCACCCTATGCAAGTCAGAAAAGCCATAAAGATGCAACGGGTTACTGGGTGTGGAAAAATTAAGAACAGAAACATTAATAATGAGAGGGAAGAGAAAAGAGTAATGATGAGGACAGTAGGTAGTGATTGACATTGCATTTAAATTTTTGCAGATTAAAGTTAGCCGGAAAGCATGGAGCTGGAAGAGAGTTCCACAAGTGAGAAGCATGAGAAAATAGTTTTCTTGTATAATAAAAGATTTTCATAATCCCACACATGATATAAAATGTTTCAACCAGAATTTAAACATGATTCAATAATTTAATCTTTTAAACTAATAATCATGACTATTTCACACCTCTATTTTTATATCACAAACATTAAAAATAAACAGTTAGATATATTAATTAAATAAGTATTGATTTAAATATGAAAATGACAAGAATGCAATGAGGACTCTCTCAGATTAAGAATGAAATAATTTCCCCTATATTGGACAAGGTTTGAGAGTTTATAAAGTTCTAACTTTTTGTTACAGTAATAAAGCAATATAAAAATATAGAAGAATAATGTGCTGATTAAAAGCACATACATTATAAATACAGGAAACCCTCGATTAGTGCAGGTAATATGTACATTAAAAGGTGCACACTAATCGAAAATCCATTAATTGAATATAATAACATATAGGAAATGATGTAATTTGTACCTCAAATTTTAGTCTCATTCAAAATTAATTTCTAATTTATGTACTTTTTAATTAAAATATAGATACATATTTTCTATTTTTAGAAATTTTCCAAACATATAATCATTAGTATTATAACCAGAAAATTTTATTTATAATATTTCCATAGTAAATGCATATATCTTTTATATTTAAATATTTTTTAATTACTGTAAATTTCTGTATCTAGTTAAGTTGTCCATCTTTTTTAAAAAAATCAGAAATTTCCTTTTAAGACTTTCAAAAGAAACATGGAAAAAAATGAAAATATTAAAGAAAATTAAAATAGAGACAAATATTCAAATATGTATTTTTATTATCAGCTTATATTATAAAATTTATCTATTTATAACCATCCATGTTTTTTTTAATATTACTGTAATTACTTAGATAATGTAATACTTGACAAACAAAATAGTTACCCATTTTCCATTTTTAAATTTTAGAAAATTTTTAATTAATCGGTAACTATAAAAAAATTAATTTTCAATTACTATGGTTAAACTGAAGAATGTTTTAACACATTAATTGAGAATTATGCATGCACTAATCGAATGTGTATTAATCAAGGGATTCCTGTACATCATAAAATGAATATCCAACTTGAGATTATAAAAGAACAATGAATCAATAGAGCAACAGTGATTGTACAGTGGCTGAATTATGATGAGAAAATACACAGCAAGCAGACATGAATGATGTCAAGGGGATGAAGATCAGTCAGAAGTGCACTAGTGCACCCTATCTTTATATGAACATGAATGGTTGGCAAGAGGCCAAGGAATAGACAAAAACAAAGCAGGGAGTATAGTACTTTCTACTTTATATGGGACACAAAGAAGAGAAAAATTTAACTGATAATATATGTTATGATGGCTTTGAATGTGTAGCAAGGAAGAACCTTACTATTTGATGTAATGAGCACTCATGCATAGTCAATGAACATTGGTAAGTTGAGTGGATGGCTACAAAATGTATTTCAGAGGCAAAACAACAGTCTGGTTGAAGGTTGCCTTGCAAAAAGACTGTAGTTATGTAGACACAGAAAATATAAATGGACTCATATTCTGCTGCCAACAAGTGTAGACATTCATTTATAAGAAGCAAAACACGTTATCATTTCCTGATGATAGACATTATATAGCATTATTCCAAGTTTCCTGAATTATTAAACTTCTCAGCTTCTCTCAGGAAATATTATTACCATTTAAAGCAAAATAATATCTTCTAGGTATATACAGATGACCAATGCTTAAAATATTAATACAATATGCATATATACGTATACATACAAACTCACAACATATACATATTTACGAATTTTAATAAGGGCACATATAGATGCATATTATATACACACACACACACACATATATATATATATATATATATATATATATATATATAAAGAAAAGTTATGAATAAATCATCAATCTTATAAGTAAATATATATAATGTAGAAAGAAAGAGAGAAAGAATAAGTTATGATAATACCAACATGATGATGTAGAATAAATCATTAGTAATCTTATTTAAATCAAGAAAAAAAATCAACAAGACATTTGCTATAGTAAATTCTATTCAACTGTTAAAATCATCATGAAATGCTACCAGCAAACTAATAAATACTTTTTTCTTATATGAAACTTCAGGACAGTGTATTAAGTACATAGAACCAAGTATAAATCAATGTTTTACATAAAAATTGATGCTTTTGTCTATTTTCTTTTCTCTCCCTTACAAAAAAATCTTATCCCTCTATAAATTTAATTATGTAGATTAGAATATGAAATGTACACAATATAAATACTAGGTACTTTTTTGTATGTTCAATTGAATTCTTATAAAAATTTGTATTGATAATAATCTTTTAAAATAAAACTCAAGAGAACAACTGACATGTTCAAACAATTAATTTCTTAGTTTTTAAGTTTGCTTCTCAAATCTAGATTGTGTCTAAAAATGTGCACATAATCCTTGCGTATGCTGTTTTATTTTATTACTAATATTATCTTTTTTTTAGAATTCCACTATAAATCTCTTATGTATTTATATATCAACGAGATGTCCCCCAGGAATAGAAACTGTAATCAGTAATAAAAATAATTACATTCAGCATTTTTTCTTTAATTTAAAATCAACCAGTAAAGGGTTTTACTTCAGTTGCTATGAGAAGCAGCAGAACATAATTTTTCTTGCAAATATCCACAAGGAACACAGGTGCTTTTGCACTGATTGAAAACGTAATACAGTTAGGGAAAAACAGATTCATTTATAGATATAACAAAAACAATAAAGAACATCTCAGTAAAAGTTCTTAAAATTACAACATAAGTTGTATCGCAAATGAAACTTCAAAATTAGAAAAATATTTATTAATATTAAAATTTATAATAAAACTTTTTATCTCAGTAAGCACTTAGGCTTTCAATAAATAAAACTTTCATTTAGATAATTTTTATTTTCACAGTATTTATTAATATAGTTATTTTATTATTTTTCTTTTCAATTCAAAAAAGTAAATCAAATAAGTATGTGTTACTAAAAAAAAGTTAAACCTGGTAAATTTGATAAAATAATATAAAGAAAAACATCATTGAAATCAAATAAAACTTCATACTGGATTAGAAAGAACACTTAAACACTTAAACCTTTTCTCAATTACTGATAATTTGTATACTTAAAATGTATCAAGAAAATTCAGCAATAGAAATAAAATCAGATCTACTATCAGTATAACTAAAGGATTATAAATCATATCCTTGACTTTATCATATTAGTCAAACTAACTGGAATGAAATAGTATATAATTGTTTAAGTTGATTCAGTTGTAATAAAGTTTGTAAAACATTTGTAAAAAAAAAAGAAAATTGCTTTAATACTAATGATAAATAAAGGCACTTTTGTCTCACAATTGTTAAATGAATTGTTTTTTTACAGTGAGGTTAACCCTTGACCAAGCCCAGGGGCCACTTTAGGTAGAGAGTTAGATTTGGGGGCCATTTGTGTGTATAGGAGTGGAAGATACCAGTTAACCCTGACCTTCAACAGGTTAACATTGTAAGGAAAACATCCACAGGTTAGTGGTTTGCGAGTGGAACTTACTTCTCACTGATGGAATATGTAGGGAATGTGGATGGTTTGCTATTATGTAAGTGGTATGGCATGTTCTTGCTGTGAAGGATTGCCTTGGTGAGACCAGGGAATGTAGTTTGCCCAAGCATCTTTTGTGTAAACAGTGGTAGACCAATATAGAGTTTTAGCAATTTGGGATTTTTTTTTTTAGGTTAATTATACCATTATTAAGATTCTTCAATTGCTCACTTTGGAACTCTCTTCTTTCCAGTCAACTTTGGTCTTCAAAAATTTAAATGCATTGTCTATCATTATTTTATGTCTTCTTAATCCCTGTTCTTTTTATTGTCCTCTCTCCTTAATAATGTTTTTTTTTATGGCATATTCTTTCACACTCAGTAATGCCTTGTGGCTTTTTTGCTTTGCTTGGGGTGAAATGATTAATTAAAAAAAATTCTGCTTGCAATGCCAATGAGTTTGTTTCATTTTCATTTATAAGTATAATATGTCATATTTTATTAGGCAAATCAATGTTTCCACAGTAAAATAGGTATTACCCAATTAATGTTTGTAAATATTTGAGAATATATTTTATATTAGCAAAATATAGTATGGGTTTCAGCTTATAATATTTATCCTTATCAAAAAATAAAACTTGTTATGTGCGTATCAGAATTTTATTATTCAAATCAATTAAATGCAAAACCAATTTTTATTATGAAAACAATGATTTGCACAATAAAATCTGACATTACACAGTACAATTGAAATTGTTGATATTGGGTAAAGAAGGAAGGCTTTTTAAAATATACAATATTTACAGAAAGGTCAATGAAGGTGAGTAAATGAATACAAATATAATGCAGGAAAGATGGCAGGAAGTCTCCGAAACAGTTGTTTTTAGTGGAGGAAGAAAGCATATTTTCCTGCTGAAGATACTAAATATAATTCTGTACATATTAATATACATAATTTCACTGTAATGTGTAAGTTAAACTAGATAAATAAAATTTGTATCACTACTGAGATTGTTTTTTTTTTAATTATTATTATTATTATTCTAGATACTTTTAACACCTCTCATTTTTGCACTTATAAATTCATTACTGCTTCTCAGTCCCAAAAATTAATTTTTGCACTGCTTGACTCTATAAAACCTATACAAAATAATACTTGCATTACTGTTTGGTTAAATGATATAAATGTAATAACATGATTTTTATTCTTCAAATATGAATTATTGAAAGTGAGAATAGTAGTCTGATAAGAATTGCAAAATGCCTTAAAGACCATCATCGCCGATCTGACCCGGACCTACCACCAGTCAGGAAGAATGGAGGTCCTCTCAGGGAAGCACTGTGCATTGAAAGACTGTTGGGCCTTAAACTTACACCTGACCTGATCCATTAAGGATACAGGTAAAATGGTCAGCTCTCTGTACTGACTCCTCCTGCTACCTTTACAAGAGCCAGATCAGGTCAAAAATGGAGTACTGTTGTCATATTTGGGCAGGAGCTGCTCAGACCTCACTCTTTAAACTTGATAGAGTTCAAAAGCATCTCCAAGTACTTGTGAGTGACAAATTATCCTCCACCCTTCAACTTCTCTTCCACAGGTAGAGCTTAAATTGGAATGAATATGTGTACTCAAATCAACTTTGTCTCTAATATTCAAATATTATGCAAAGTAATAGAACTCATTGCAAGAATAATACAGTATCATATGAACATGTCTCACATGTGATAGATGAGACAACCTTCCTTATGTCAAACAGCTGGATTGCATTCCTTTTATAAATTTGTACAAATTATATGCATACAAAACTGTGTTTATAATTAAAAATATGAGAATGTGTTCTAGTGCAAAAAAGTAAATTTGAGTTCACAACCATCATCTAAATAGGCATGCATGCAATTCTTTCTTTTAATAAATATCATAGACTCATTGAGCATAGCAATTTACAATGCATAAGTTAGATGTGACATAATGCTGCAAGTATTGGTCACTCAATCAAGATTGAAATCACTACTCAGTCATAACTGATATAGCAAGAAAAGCTTGTTAAACATTACACCATGTCAAAGTGCCTGATTCACTGAATATGCTAATCTATATATTGGCCTTCTTTATTCCAGTATTTGCACCTATTGGGACTTAAACTCAAAAATGGTCAGTTCATTGTACCACTCTCTGGAGTACTGTTGCTATATGTTATAGCATACCTATGGACGATAATGTGTATGTCCACATTCCCATAAATACAGTAGTTAATACTGTATGTTGATCTACCAGTTGAAGATTCACTGTGGTCTTCCACTTAGGATTAACTTGACTGACTTCTAGCAGTTGACTACTTCTATATGCCGCTAGTGAATCTTAAATGTGTTGTTCTTGTCCTAAGTATTATCATTCATTACCAACTTTCATTTGATTATTCTATTCAGTAACCTTTTCTAGGTTACAACATCATATATGGACAGGAGCTGCCCAGTCTTCATTTTCTTCAAACGTCTCCATGTCCTTGCAGATAACAAATTATTTTCCACCCAACAACCTCTTTCTCATACATGAAACATTGCAAACCTCTTACTGCTTTATCACTAATTCCATGGAAAGTTTTTGGATAAATTACATAGGACTTGCCATGCTATATACATTCTAGCAAACTGCCCTCATTTCATTTGTATTCCTTGGTGAGATGTAAGTTAGACTTGAGCTACTTCTTCCCAAAAACTGCTGATTTGCAGAACTGACTCCCAAGATGATGCTACCCTGGTCACTAAAATCTTAACCTGTTCAAATATAGGGCTAACTGTTATCTTCCCACATATCTGCATAAGCTGTGTCTCTTACTCTGTAACCCTCAATCTTGAGTGGCTCCCAGGTCTTGTACAGGGTAAACATCATTTAAAAAAAAAGAAACAGTTTCATTTCATATGAATTATAAAAATAGGTTTGGCATCTCTCTAATTAATAGCTTCCTTCCTTTTCTTCAGTGAGAATATATACTTTGTATTTATTTACTTTCTTTTATTTACCCCTCTGTAAATATTTGTGTAAAAATACATGCACACCATCACTGCATATTGGTCCAATCATTATAAATCTAATGAAGCTCAAGTAATATAATTAATAATAGATGCAATTGTGTATGCAATTCTTACTATAAAATCTGAAAGGCCTAAATCATGTTTTTAGGTTAGCACTATTCTTTGTAGGTCCCATCAACAAGATAAAGGACCCACTGAACAAAATAAGACCTTTTCATTTAACAAAGATAAGATTCACATTACTTATTGGCTATTTATATTGATAGCCAAGGGGCTTGGCCTATGTTTGATCATTATAATCTTTATCTATCCTTCAACAGAGGAAGATTTTCTTATTTTACTTCTAAATACAAGATTCACTTTATTAAAAAGAAAAAAAAACACTAGAAGAAATCTGTTCCTCTTTCTTTATATATATATATATATATATATATATATATAAGGCATGTAATCAATAAGAAAAATAGGTTAACAACTCAGAGTAGCTTCAGTGGAAGGGAAAGATGCTGACCCTAATCACACAACTGAAATAAGCAAGCTGCTCAACTACAAATTGTATTTAGAACTTGGTCACTAATTATAAAAATAAAAAAAAAGAAAAGCACATTATTTGGCTTATTCTGATTAAGATGATCTATGCATTAATTTCAAAAACAAATAAATAAATCGAGACAAATTGTGTTTTTTTTCTTTTAAGGTTAAGAGAGGAATAGAAATATTAGTCATGCTTGAGGTCATTTATTTGTCTTTAATTCCTGAAAATGGTTTGACATTATAGAACTGCAATGCAGTCAATTTGATGAGTTTACATTGATTACATCCCACAAAACCAATTCAACATCAGATTTTTTAATAATTACAGAGTGTGTATGAGCTTTTTTTGGTCTATTTCTTCTCAATCTCTGTGTCTGTAGCTGGTGGTTTTGTCAGTAAGGGCAAGACAAATTATTTGAAGTCACCACAGTACTAGTTGGTCCTTTTCACATGAGTGAATTTTCTTCAATTGACTTTCCAACATATCTGGCTTGCTTTTTATTTATTTTCAGATTGACTACCAGCTTGCAAGCTGAGTGAGTGGTTTTGAAAACTCAAAAGTATCATTTGATTGGTTTATTATTCTATCTGAAGAAACACATGATGTGTTCCATATTAGGTTCACCAAAATCAAACGACTCGAGTAACATTCTAGAAACCATCATGTCTATTTTTCAGAGTTCTCAGTTTGGTTACTAATTGCTTGCAATGTTTTCTGTCATTGATCAATTGTTGTGTGGGGATAGTTGCATGTATAGCCCACAAGGAAAAGTACAGAATGTCTCTGAAATGAATACAGTGGTCACTAATATGTGGTTATTATGTGTTATAGAAAATTGAATTGTGTACAAAATAAATTTTCTTTCATCCAGGTATAGAGAGATATTATTATTACAATGGCTGGCTGTTTCAAAGTTCTGTCATGATTAGAAAGGAAATAAAACCTTAAGACCTAAATAACCTAAGATTTATTCTAGTTCCTATAAATAAAAGATACTTCTATATTTTAATGTAATTATTGATCCTGTTGTAAAACTGAAAAATAATAATAAAAAAGTAATAATGAAAAACAATGTTAAGAGTAGAAAACATTGTTTAAAATGGGTAACAAAAATGTTGAGAGACTCAAATATTGGCAAGCGAAGAAAAAAATTATTTTTTGTGATGTTCCATTAATATCAAAAGTACCACTGCACCAAATAAAGAATGGTGAGCTGACTATATGATGAAAAAAATGAACAAGCAAAAAAAATAAATTCTAATAATTGTGAGCAACATGCCATGATAGAAAGAGAATGTCAAAAAGGGTAGGGAAAGAAGAAGTAAAAAGAGAAGAGGAGGAGAGAAGTGATGGGTAAGTTCGAGTGCTTTTAGAACCCTTAATAAGAATTCTAATTTCCTTGGGGCAGATTTTGCCACTTCTATGATGTGAGCCTATCAAGAAAGAGTCTTTGATAAGATGAAACCAAGCATGTAGACCAAATGTGGCTAAGATAATAATGTATCAGAAATGCAATAATCATGGAAGTATTATATTATAAGAATTTATTGAGTCTTAATCTGGTTTAAGGAAAGAGTGAAACTCAATTCCCATTGCAGTATTTTACATATGAAATGCATATTTGGAAAATATCTTTCTCATGAAAAGTTTTTGTCTATCATTAACCTTTCTTGTTATAGTCCAACAAAAATAATGGCAGAGAAGCACTGTCATCAGGGATGTAAAACCAAATATTTGCCAAAGTGTCATGTTCCTTTTGTAAAAGAGTCTACCAAAACTAATTTGGTAGGAGCAATGTGGCACTCAAAACAATTTTCACTTATAAATCAATCAATATGAGGTAATTTTTCAATTACATGTAGAAACAAAATCTAATCAAATAAAGCAAAATGAATAGAAAGTTATGAAAGCCCAAAGTTGCTAAACATCCAAACGATTCAATTTCTTACTCATTGGAACAAAAACTGATATAACTAATTGATATTCAAGTTTGCAGTTACACTTTCCAAGCTGCAATCCCACTGGTAAATATTTTGTTATTCATTTTAAAAACAATAATTTGTTTCTAATTTATTAGCTGAGAATTTTCTGTTAATTGCAACGAAAGCAAAAAAGTTCTTGGTTTTCTGATATTCAATATAACAAATGTAGCAAAATGTGTAAGAAGAAAAACACTAGATAAATCCTGGGGTTTTACATTCCAGTTTCACAAGTTCCTTATATAAAGGCAATCAGAAAAATGTTTGTACAATATATGACTATTTTTAATTTTAAATATTTCTTCTAACCTTACAAGAGAACTTATATGGTATATAAGATGAATTATGTGTCATAATATTATAATATAATTAAATATAAAGCACAAATTAAAATATGGTTCACTTTAATAACTATAAAAAAAAATAAACTTTTCAAAATATGGCTGATTTCTACTTGAGACTACTCATGCCACTTTTTATGTTATCTTAAGGAAATAAATGCATGATTCCAATCTTGCTGGCACTTTGTCCTCAGGCAATCATATTGTCAGTATAATGTTATCCCTTGCATACTGGAATGTCATAAGAGAAAGATGTTGATAATTACTTACCCAGGCAACAGAAAATGGTTGATGCAACCATTGGCAGTGATAACTAATGAAGGCTATGATATACAAACATATTATGCATATCCAATCAACACTTGAAAATACACTTTGCTTTCACTATTTACATTATTCAAACTATTGTCCTCATCTTTGTCGCCATATTTTTTACAACTTCAGGTGGTTGGAATGTTCAACTGAACTCTTTATTTTGCTCCTTGAGGACACATGGCACAGTGGATAAAGGCGTTAGTTAGATCCACTGACAGTACCCGAAGAGTGTGAGTTCAATACCTGATTATGGTGGTGGAGAACTTGGAAAGGGGAATTAACAGGAGATTACTGATAACTGACATCCATTAGACATGGCACATGGAACTAGAACAGTCTACCACAGTGAGCGAAATAAAGGGTTCAGTTCGAGATTCCAACCATCTGAAGAAGGCAGGACTTCTGAATTATTTTATTTTTTTATTTGGTTGGGCTAGCTCAGACATTCATGAATCTGCCAACCAACCATTACAGTTTTGCATTAAGGTCAGAGGATCATTAGGGAGGCATTCTGTGTCATAACATAGCTGGTCAATGTAGGTGGTTGCTGGGTGACAAACTATCTTGCTCCATGATTAGGTTTCCAGAGCAGATCACTCACAAGTTTTTGTTTGCTTACCAGTAATGTTCTGCAAAATGTATTCTTTGTTTGTATAAGATTGTATAAAATATTATTGTAGAAATATTAGGGATGGGTCCATAGAGCTGTGATTTAGTTGGATGTTGTTTCTAAGAAATGTTAAGTGTAGCTCTCAGCATCTGAGTGTAGGTTCCATCAAGCTTAGACTTTAGATTTTTAGTTAATGTCCAGGCAGTAGCACCATACACTGCATCTCTAGTGGCTCAAAAATATATCCACTTGAGGTTGTCTGGTAGATCAGATTTCCAGATTACATCCATTTTATTCAAGTCTGCTCAGGCTTTAGCTGTGCAAATTATCACATCTTTTCCTCTTGCTTCCTAGGTATGTAAAAGATTCAACAGATTTTATTGATTCATCTGAGACAATTTGTATTGAGTCTTGCTGGTTAAAGCTTATGAATTCAGTTTACAACATCATTTGGCATCATTTTCTAGATGATGTAGGAGAACTGTGGCATTGGTAATAGTGTCTACAGTGATAGCTAGGTCATCTACATAATCAATATCTGTCAACTTTTTTGCAGGATATCAACTTGAATGTCATGGTGATAAAGTAAAACCGAGATGATGAGAGACATTCTCAATAAATAGTCAGGGGTGAGAACAAAGAAAAAGGGTGAAAGTGTGTCACTCTGAAGGACCCCTGCTTTGATGTTGAAGAAGTTAGTGTCTACATTTAGGGATCTAACCAAAAATTTGGTATTTTTGTATAGCATCATCATGTTAGTTACTATCTCAGGAGGAATGCCGCAGGCCAGAAGGATCTTTACCAGCATAAAATGAGAATAATAAAAAGTTTCATGATTAAAGGTAATATAAACTGTAGTTCATGCTTTTCATAATGAAGCAAAATTTAAAATATGCAAAATAGACAGGGAATAGAAATAAGAGTTGAAATTTTTGTCATTATATTTGGTATTTGAAAGAATATTTGAAAGGAGGTTAATTATGTGAAAACGTAATTAATCAATTGTCTAATGATTAAACTGTTTCTACAATTATATTAAGAAGTGTGTTCATACAATGTCTCTGGTAGGAATAGTGTAGATTAATAACAATAGAGAACTTATCCTATTTATTGATGTAATTTTATGTACAGAACAGAAATTCCATTAATACTATCAACTAAGTTAATTCACCTTCATCAGTTTATGTTTGAATTTCAAAGATGATAAATTATCATTATTATACATTTATTTGAACTGATGTCCTCATCTTGGTTCTTTTAGTCACAAAGTTTTGGCTAGGTAGATATCCATTATTAATAATAGATAAAGGACCATATTGCAGAATAAGAAGATTGAGAGAATCAGCATACATGTTTGGCTCTGATAAGCATAGAATTGAATTGAGCACCATATAGGAGCCATTGATCATAAAAAAGCAAATGTCATGTTTAACCCTTTAACATTCAAACTCATCCTGAAATATCAGCTCTCAAAGATTCACTGTGTAATTTCCTGCATTATTTTCAATGATGTCATCATATATTAGAATATACATGGGGTGGGTTTCAGAATCTTGAACATTTAGAGCCAATATGTATGAGGTGGGTTTGGGTGTGTTCAATGCTAAAGAGTTAAACTACTAAAATTCCACCACCTGATTATTCTATGAGACAAAAGTCTTGTGGATATAAGCATTGATTACATGCTAGCAGTTTCCCTGGTTCAGTAGACTGAGCAGAAGGGGGAATCACAATTATAAATTAAGAATAATTAATTAATACAAAACATTTCCTCAAATGTTGAGCAGAATAAGAACAGTCTATCACTCATGGTTTGAATAAAGGGTTTAATCTCTAATTCTAAGAACATGAATGAATATTACAAAGACATGAGGAAGACTGGAGAGTATAATGGCCAAGGTCACTAGTTTGAATAAATCAGTTCTAATTTTTACTGCAATGTTAGAAAGCAATTTTAATTATCAATAAATTTATAGAAATACTACTTTTCATATTGTAACAATATTATATCTTTTGACAAGTGGAAGTAGACTAAGAAATATAAATTATTATATTTCACTTTTAATGTGTTTTAAAAGTATGCTTCTGAATTTGATTTAGCAATTAGAATGAAGGATAAATATTTTTGATTTTCATTTTAAATCTTGCTCTTAAGCCTTTTGTCATTTAAAAAATTAAAGATTATGATGAGAAAAGAACTCTTTTAAGTTACAAATTAAATGAAATAGTTTTGAAATAATGGGATGAATTTGTAATATTAGAACTGATAATATCAATTGCTTTATAAATGTTATTAATTATAACCAAGCTATCATGGAAAAAGGAAATTCACATTGGTATGAGCCATTTTAAAAGATACAAAATAAAATATAATGGAATCATAGCAACAAAATATAGCATTTCATGGATTAACAAAATATTCCTTGGCAACCATGTTTTCCCAGTTTTTACTTAAATAACATTTCTAAAACTCCACACTTAGACTTTTGAATATATAATGAAATCAGCCTTGGCATTTTGAGGCAGACTACCCTAAACATCAATACATTAATTTTTAAAGTTATACAATAACTGCTGAGAGGAATACATTGTTGTAGGTGTATACCTACTTGATCATACTTCTATAGAAATCTATATATTCTTTTTATCAATTTTTATTCTTTTTCATTATAAAAGTTGAATAGTTTTAGAAAGAACTCTGTATTTGGTAGGTTGTTCCAATTTAAACATTATGGCTGTGTGGGAAATCATATTGTCACTATATCACATTGAGTCAAAATGATCAGCATTCTAGTGTAGTGATGATAAACTGTTTCTCAGAGAACTTATGTCACTGGAAATTTTACATAAAGATTTTTACTTTTTTTTACTGACAATTATGAAAATACAACATGAGATATTTCTAAAAAAAAAAAGTTTTTTTTTTTGTTTTTTTTTATTCATTCTAAATTTTAATTCAAACAGATTGTTTTGACACTACAATTACAAAATTTCAGTGAGGATTGAAACACAAACAGTTTATTATTATCATCAAAAAATGATTTCCTAGCCTGCCTATATTCAGATGCATGTCCAAAGCCCATACTTGAAAGTGTGTGTGTGTGTGTGTATATATATATATATATATATATATATATATATATATGTGTGTGTGTGTGTGAAATAGAGAAAGATATGTACAAATGTGTGAGTCTGTGTGTATATATAGCAGAGTAAAAAGAAGTATTTAACAGGGTTCCAGACAAACTTTTCATTATTACTTTGTACCAGACAAAATGTAAGAAAAAATTAATAATAACTATGATGTAAAAAAGGGGGAAACTTCAGAATGGCTTTGTGTCAAGAGCTGAATAAAAGTCATTACTGAAGCATTTAGAACAAGTTGATAAAAAAGACCAAGGTTCAGAGAAAATAGCTAATTAGGGTGGAAAAAAACTTGGTCAAAGAAAGAAAAATAAGAAAATGCACAAGAGAAAAGATTTCAAAACCTGCCAGTTGATGAAGAATACAAAAAAGGAGCTGATATTTTTAGTTTGACAGTTTTTGTTGTTGAAAACGTGTGAGTGAAGTAGATGAAAATGCATTTCATGTTGCATTAAAGTAGGTTCTGAATCAGTCTGGGTGTAAGAACATTGATCCATTTGAATGATTTTCAACTTTCTGTTTAACTAGCTCATTGGTTCAGTAACCTTACAAAAAGGAAAATCCTCTTCAGATAAAGGAAGCATTAAATAATTTTTTTACAAAGATGACTTTAAAAACACCATCTCTGGCACCGTATCATATAGCTTCTCTCGACAATCAAATAATTTTCCAGTTTCTCTTTTCATGAGCTGTGTCTCTTCAAGATGTAGTCAGTCATGGCTCTCCACAGCTTCTTGCCTTTTGTAGCTCTTTTGTTCACTTACCATCCCTTCCAGTCCTCACAAACTCATTAGGTAAGTTATTTACTGTTTCCCTCTGCTCCTCTTGTCTTCAGTATGTCCTGTGAGCATTAAATTCTCCAAGCAGTCTTTCTGAAAAGAAGCCCTTAGCTGTAAGAAAATATAAGATAGCACTAAAATCTAAAGACACATTGGATGATGCTTTCCAATCTTAAGAAACAGGAACACTTCATTAGAAACAAAGAAAAGTACTGAACTGTTATGTAATATTGACTTTCCTATATGGCAGTAAATGATGAAAAAGGTCAAAAGAAGTGTGGAAGTTTTACAGAAAATGGAAACAAAACAGACACTTATACTTAAAATCAGAAAGAGTTTAAATTTCTTGGGTACATAATGAAGAAAGAGGGCTTGGTGAATTTGGTAACCACTGGATATACTGAAGACTAGAGGAACAGATGAAATCAGTGAATAACCTACTTAACAAGCTTGTATAGATTGTTGGCAGAACAGGGATTAGGAGAGATAGCACAGAGACCAAATTTACTAAGACCTATTAAGAACAGGAAGTTGTGGAGAGCCATGATCGCCTATGTCCTAAAGGAGCACAGCACATAGAAAAAGATGGAAGAGTAGATATTAATGAAAGAGCTGAGCAAATTGTTTGTCCATTAATTTCAAGATGAAGCATTATTATGATTTTTAATTTTTATTTACTTCATTGTTTCTATTTTAAGGACTTGTTTAATTTATGGTCTTACTCATGATAGTTATGGAGAAGCATTTTATTAGCAACCTTAAGGGCCAATAATACTGTGACTGAGGATATTATTATTCTAAAGGGTTTATAAAGATTTAATTGTTACTACAGACAAAATATCAGAATTTCTTTTTACATGTATAAACAGCAAACATATCTTTAGAAAAGAACATTTTTCTGTAGGGTTTACTAAACTTAAAAAGAGAAGACATTCTTTATTCTTTAAAGTATAATTTTTTAAAAATTTCATCCCATATATTTTGAGAGGGTTAAAATGAAATAATATAACAGAGGACAACTTTAAATCATAAATCCAACAAAATTTTAGTATCCTTTATTGTGAATGCCTTAAGTATTGCATCATATTAGAAGCATATAACCTCTGTTCATGTGAAAAAAATCCATATATATTCCCCTCTCATCACTTTAACTGGGAAGACAAAAGAGCTGAAAAGTCCTTTAATCTACCTACAAGTCTCAGCTAGGTTCAAAAGTGTCACTGAAGATCACTTTTGTTCATACACTTTATGTAAAAGCTAAACATCAAGGGAAAAATCTTCAATACTTGAAAGAGTCAGTTTTCAAATGGTACAATTGATAAACGGATTTAGAAAAAGAAATCATCTATATATATATATATATATATATATATATATATATATATATATATATATATATACACATACATGTGTGTGTGTGTAATAGGAAAACACAAAATATAAATGCTTAAAAACAGACATATTTCCAGAATTCAATTCATGGTTGGTGATTTCAGCATTCATCATTTTGAAGTTATAACATGAGAAGAGTAATCAACATTTGCTTTCATCTGCATGGATGACAAAGAATTAAATTATGTGTGGGTGCTGAGAAGTTCACAGCCCAACTCACTTGTGAAAATCCAGATTCAGATGTTTCCCCACTGAAACAATATTGGGAAGTGAGGCACACTGAGAACTTTTCAGCACCATGAGTTATTATCTCAATAAGTTACTTCTAGTTTCATAAATGCAAATGTCTGAATGCAAGAGAAAATCCTCTTTTTTCACTCACTTTGACAAAGTCTAATTATAGTACTCTTCTTTTTTTTTCAACTTCTTATTCACATGTAGCAAAAATGTGTGAATACATCAGCAAGCATGATAAAATTATATAGAATAACTTTACGACCATATCATATTGAAACATTGGTTCTCATTCAATTCCTGAAGTTAAGCAACACTGAGATTGGCCAGTACTGAGATGAGTGATTGCTGGGGAATACCAGGGGCTGTAAGCTATGCAGCAGGCCTAGCAAGCCAGCAATGGATACAATCTTGCTACTCATGCTAACGGTGGAGGTGCTTCTGAACTGACAGGTTGGACGAGTGGTGAGCTTTAAATCTCAATTTCAAAACAATTAACAATTAAAGAAAGACCAACTGCAAGATTCTGTGAATATAAGATAAAAACTTCTGGCATTAAACATTCTAATGCTAGGGTACTAATGAAGTTACTAATGTGCTGATATTGTCTTTTATTTTTTGAATATACATGTTTAGTAATTTCTAAGCCTCAAACCAGGATACTTTTCAGTGTTTATTATGAGTTTAGTTTTATTGTATAATAAAATGTTTTCATAACTCAACATACATTAAACTTCAGGGCTCACACACATAAAAAAACTGACTACTTATAGCTTGTATCATCAGAACAGACCCAGCCAAACCAAGATGCATTGGAAGCCTATGGGTCTGTAAATTTTATTTCAACAAAGAAATAATATTCTATGCAAAAGAAAATTTTACAGGTTAGATATAGCTAAATAATTAAAATATTAGAATAATCATCTATTAACATCAAAAGTTTATTAGCAACTCAACCATAACAAGTCAACTTTGTCCAAAGAGAGGTACAGAGTACAGATATCATAAATACATATATTTCTCTCATGATCAAAAAATGTAATCACCATGATCTAACAAACTCAACTAAAGAAACATCAGAGATATATAATGTATCTTCCATCAAGTATCATGATTTTGTTTGGATGCCGGGGACCCAGATTGTTGATTGATTTGTTTTTCATAGTTTATCAACCCTTTTGTGGGTTATTTAAAGCTGAAATATATTTTGGATTATAAGAACCATTTTTTTTTATAAGTTAATATTGCATTAACAGTTTTTTGAAGATAAAAATTATTACAAGTACTACTATTTAACTCATAGCTGGGGGAGAAGAGATGAATTCTTATCTTCTCTAAAGTTATTTGTGAGTAAGTAAATGTAATAAACTGCGAACACAAAGAACAGGTCTACTAACAGTGAAGTTCATACCATTCCCTAATGTTTACAGCTTGACTAACTACCCTCAAGCAATTTTTTAAAAACTTTCAGTACATATCTACTGTATTAATATTACTTTCTACCTTCTACTCTTCCTCCTTCACACTGTCCAATGCAATGGTAACTATATTAACCAACAAAATTTTAAATTTTGAAACAGTTCTGCATTAAATGTAAAACTATATTATATCTCACTGATTGGTTAAATGAAATTTTCATTTACTTATGTAGAAAAAGATAATTTAGAATTTGTAGAAGATGAACAGTTATGATTGCCAAAGATCTAAATATACATCTATATGGATTCAATATTTTCAAGATTATTTAGCTATGGAACATTAAACCTTCAGGGATTAATTATAGGAAGATGATGATGTACACTAGTAAATTATATATGATGTTTCTTCCCAGAACATTTTTGTCTAACATTTTCCATTACAATATTATACAGCCTCAGTGGTCCCTGATAAATTCTCCTCCCCTAGAGGTGATTTCAAAAATAGTTTCATTGATATAATGAGTATGAAACCATCATGTTATTGATAATGATGATTGTGATGATAAAAATAGAAACAGAATGTACATAGAGAAAATACAAATTGAAATATGAATTTTTCTTGAACCTTATTGAGATTTTATTTTTAATTTAGCAGTTGTATTCAGGATTACCAAATAAAAATTAGAACTGTAATACTAACAATATGACAACTTGTTATTTCTTGCAAGTGTCACCATTAGGAAATATGAAATGTAAGCTTACCTTATTTAGTTATTTAGTTCTATTTTGTTTTTTTTTTAGTTTTTTTTATCTCATCAATGTTTTCTTTCTAAAATTAAATTTACATACTCTGTTCCCTTTATTTTCTTTTTCATTATTTCATTTACATTTAAATAATGTATTCATTAGAATGTGTTTGCTTGTTATAACTCAAGGACATGTCCCCATTTTAGGAAAATATGTATAAAGGAATAAAAGAAAAAGAAATTTCAGTTTTAGGGAAAATTCATGTAATATTTACATGAAGATAAATCTAACTTTGAAAGAAAAGAGAAACTAAATACTTTCAATTTAACATGACATAAAAACTTTTTTTATTCATTTTACATGTGCTAAAAGTCCATCTATAATTCATCCTTTTTCTTCTATAAGAAAACAACAATGACAAATGTTTTTTATATTTTACTTCAGTTAACCTTAAAACACAGACATTTCCTATCTCTCTGCAAATTTCTCTTTTAAAACCTCTATCTCTATGGTTCAAATTTTTCCCTTTCTTAAATTTATATTTTTTATTTTTCCAAAGCTGTCTACTTTGTGAATGAGACAAAGCAGACTGAAAACGATAAAGATTTATTCATTGAAATGTGGAATTTTGAACAACAAAGAAAATACAAGTAGAAGAAACAGAATGAGCAGTAATGAGTCTTGATCTATAAAACATTACATGAAAAAAGGCACTGAATGAATATTCCATTCATGCCTATTTTCAGAGCTTATTATTTTGCTCAAAGATAGGAAATTTGACATGAAACTGTACACATAATAATGGTATATGCATATCAATCAACACAGACGGCTCAAGAACAGCAGGATGATACATACTTCCATGGATTATATTGATAATGACAATTATTCTAATACCTTCACCATAGTATTTCTCAGTCAAGTGTGTGTGTGTGTGTGTGTATATATATATATATATATATATATACACACACCCACATACATAGATAGTAATGTGCATATATATATATATATATACACACACCCATATACATAGATAGTAATGTATATATATATATATATATATATATATATACACACACCCATATACATAGATAGTAATGTGCATATATATATATATACACACACCACACATACACCAGGCACTCTATCTAGGTAAATATAAGGTGACTGGTGAGTATATATATATATATATATATATATGCACACATGCAGTGACTTTATCAGGTATAAACTTCTAGTAGTGGGTTGAATTCCTTCTGCCTTTAGAATATCTCACTTCTTGGCATGGATTTGATGATGTTCTGGAAGCACTTTTTCAAAATCTGGGTCTATGCTCTTATTCTGCACGATATGAAACATCCACTTATAAACAGCAACCATTAAAATTTATAATAGTTCAAAATATGGCAAATTGCTGAATTTTATTTCATGCACCTTTTTCCCTATACCAATTGTTTAAATAAAACTCAGCAGGTCATCATGATCATGTTTAAATGCCTGTATTCATTAAATTGGTACCACATCATTGGCTGATTAGGAATTTGTATAAAAGTGCATTTGTTCATGTCCACTTAATTAAGTGACCAGTATGTGTATATATACAATACTGTAAAAATATAGTGAAAATCCTTACATTGAGTTCCTACATTCTTTTTTTGTTGAAAATCATAGTGAAGATTTCAGAAGAAATGAGGATGAAGATAGTGAAGATGGTTAAAATATAAGCTAAGTAAGTTTTTCTATAAGCAGCATTTCAGAACTTCTGAAGTTTCATGGCAATGGAAGTATTTCACAATGACCAAGATATAATTGTTCTCATAGGATAATATGGAAACTGATCAAAATAGCAAAAGTTAAGCCAAAGAAAACTGCAAGACAAGTGATGAAAGAATGTAACATCTAATTTAGTATCAGTTGATACCACTACCTGCATCCTATTAGAAGATGAAATAAAGTGGAGCATTTGATCTTAGGAATCAGCATTAAACATAAAGCATTTTTAGGCAAAATTAAGTTGGGTTAAGTGGTATGAACTATAGAATTCAAATATATATAACATTCAATGATGCAACTAAGATGGAACTGAATTCTAATAAGTAAGAATTTGTCAGAAAACCTTTAGGAAATCAGAAAGAGACACATTACATGACAAAAACAGTGAAGTTTGGGGATAAGTGTCTGATGCTTTGGGGATACATAAAAAGTGAAAGTTCAAGAAAGTCTGTTAAAATTGACAGCAGCATGAATAGTGCCAAATACATCAACTTGCTGAAGGGCTATTTGGATACCAGACTTGAATGAAAGTGAGATTTTTCAGCATGACATAACCTCATGCCATAGATTGCATATAACACAAAAGTCTGGTTGATGAAGGTGTTGCTGCATTGAAAGATTAGTCAACTCAGAGCACTTACTTAAATATGATCAAGCAAATATAAATAGAACTAAAGAAAATAATTTATTATTAGAATCCATACATGCTTCATTCACTTGATGAATTTGTTATAGGTGTTCCACCGCAGAGAATTGTATTTTATATCTGTAATAATGGCGAAGGATTTGTACACATCTCTTCCCAGATGCAGTGAAGTACAACTTTTCAAGCTAAAAAGTCACAAAATATTAACAATGTACATTAATTTCTTGAAATTAACCTTATACAATAAATTTGAAATATAGACATTTTTCTGTTTTAAAACACTGCCGTTTTGACAAAGTGCTCACCCAATACAAGACTCAAGAGCCACTCAAGGAAGATAATTACTAAATGAGGTTGTTTTATGGATGCAGCTTATGGGTATATGCAGATCTGTTAACCACAGACTTGAAGAGATTAAGTGTTTAGGGAAGCATCGTCTCAGGAGTCAGTTCTATAAAGTAGCAACTTTTGATAAGAAGCTGTCCAAATGGAACTTCCTCCTTACCAATAGAATATGAAAGGAATAATGATGGTTCACACCAGTGTATATGGCATCACAGGTCTTAGTTGTTAAGGTCTGAACTGGTGGAACTATAGAATGTAGAGCTCATCAAAACATTTTCCTTGGAAATAGCGATAAAGTAGTGACGTTGTACCTGTGAGAGATGATTTGTAGGGTGGAAAATAATTACCCACCTACATATAAATGCTTTTGAGCTCTGTCAATCCAAGAAAGAAATGATTGAGAAGCTCTGGCCTATATATCACAGCAATATTCCATTTGTGGTCTGATCTGGCTCTTGTTAAGACAGTGCATGGCAGGTGGCGTCAGGTATATAGAGCCAACCACTGTCCAGCATTTTTAGTGATAAATCATAGAGTTCCACTTGAAGTGTAGGGTGAACTTAAATCCCAAAAGACACTCAAAGAAGCCTCAATGAAAGTGTAACCATTCATCATGACTGGTGAGAATTTGGGATCAGCTGGATGGCTTACTTTATATGAGATGGTTATTTCATCTCTTTCTCCTTGATTCAGAATCCCTACTACAAAATATTTAGGTATGGAAATAAATGCAATAGGGCCAGGTTTTCAACTATAGAAAACATGAGGCAAAATATTCATTTATAACATTGGCAATTATTAGAAATTTACAATAGTTTAAATATCTGAATAACATGGTACTGTGTATGTGCAAGTGTGTGCTTGTATGTATATTATATATATAGACTATACACACACACATTTTTATCTTCACTGGTAGACAACTCCAAGTTTCATGCACAATGAAATCATCAGGTGCTGATCAGTATCTGATGATTGCATTGTGCATGAAACAGAGTTGTGCTATCAGTGAGGAAAAAATATAAATTAATAATTATTATACATTTAGCATTATTTCAATATTTGCAATATTTTATTGTGTGTGTGTGTGTGTGCAGTAAGAATTCTACCTAATGAGCTTTGTCAAATTCATTGTAGTTTTCTAATTTTTTGAATAAGTTGTACATTCAAATTAAAATTGTGGATAAACTGTCCAAAGTTTATGCTATTTGTTTTATTTCTTGTTTGAGTACTTTTGATCATTTCAGTCATTATCAGGAAATGAATATTGTCACTATGGTAGACAAGATTTTGTTGGCTATGTCCTGTCATTTTTTTGAATTGCTACATTTCAAATTCAAATATTCATGTATCATATAAATGACAGCATGTATAGAATGATTTCATTTTTTGACTACACTGGAAGATGTCTAAATCATGTTATTATTATTTTATGTGCATATTAAATTTTTTCATACATACTTTAAAATATTTTTCATTGATGAAGGATATTTTATTTAATGCATGTTGTTTCTTCTGTATAGCTTCAGGAATACTGATTGTTTTCTAGTTATTTACATTGTTCAGACTATTGTTCTCTTCTTTATTGCCATATTCACAATGTTTCAGCCATTGTACTCATCCAAGTCACAGGATCCAACCAATGCTTTTATCCACTGGGCCATGTCCTTGAGTGACTTGACTCAAAGTTGTGAGTTCAATACCTAGCTACTGCAGTGGTGAACAAAAACTTGGAGAATTGAGTTAAAGAGAGATAACAGAGACATCCAGAAGAATCATGGCATCTGGTAGATGAAATAAAGGCTTCAGTTAGAAATTCCAATCACCTGAAGAAGGCCAGAGTGTACAATGGCTGAAACGTCATGAATATGGCAAAGATGTGGCCAACAGTCCAAACAATGTAAATAATGTAAATAATTACAATACCTCATCTCAGATATATAGACAGATATTGCTTTCTAGTTGTTTATGCTATTATCTATTTTTGTCTGATGTTAATAATTGTATTTTGGTTGTTTGTGATATGATATGATGTGATGATTGATATATGCCCAAATTGTACCAAGTTTTCTTAAGGGACAAGTTAACCTACAAAGAGTGTAGTGCATGGGTGGCTAATGTAAGAAATTAATGTTGTCTTTTGATTATTGATATTGGAGATGCAATCTCCCAAATGACATGAATATTCATAACAATTTTTGTATATAGTGGGGATTCTTGAAGTTCTTACTTATTGATAATAATTAAATGTTTGAAACTTTTCATAATGAACTATAAATATAAGGTATTTGTTGTTATTATTAAGTGATATGTACTGGCCAATGATATTTTTAATGATGTTTTCATCATGTTAGATGGATTCATTTTCCAATGTAGTCAAATTTCAAAACTGTCCTACACATTGTGTCACTTATATGATACATTTGAATTTGAAATGCCAGGCTACAGCAAGTAAAACCTCGTCTAGCATACTGACAAAATTCACTTCTTGATAATGACTAAGATGGTCAATAGTACTTGAATAACAACAAGATAAACATTAACTTTGAACTGTTTATTCACAATTTTGATTTAGATAGACAACACATTTGAAAATAGAATGAAAAACTTTTTTGGTTGAATTCAACAAAACTTGTTCAATCGTGTATATGTATGTATGTATGCATGCATGCATATAGATATGGTCGATTTGTCAGGAAGGAGACTTCTTAATGTTATCAGTCTAGGGAGGCAAACCCAGCATGCCTTGTGAGACCCAAGCCTTGTGAGTGAAATTGGGTAGACAGAACTCCTTGGTTGCTGTTGATAGTTGTGCTAGCACAAAATCACAAGTCATCATGACCGAGGGTTTGAGTGTACTGGCCTTGTTCAAACTGTGGATCACACTAGATAATTTGCTCTCTCCCAGAAAATGTAACTAAGGTCTGCTCAGCATAGGTGCAGGTGGGCTGTGTAGGTGTTGAACAAACAAATGTGCCTGAGCAAGTGTCTGCAAGTGTTCTGACCCTAGTAGACAGGCATCCTCAGATATGAGTGGCCAGCCTTTATATATATATATATATATATATATATATATATATATATATATTCTGTTTATACATTATTTTTATAGATACAATTTATTTAAGTAAATGCTCTGTTTTTTAAACAGACAGTATTAATTACAAGAAAATATGCATTCTCTAATAGGAATTAAACCTGTGTCCTATACAGAAACATCAATTGATCTGATTTTCTATACCAATCAGCTACAGAAAAGTGTCTGGTTAGCAAAGTCCAAATTACTGTTTATAAACAACAAATCTTCAATGATCTTTCCCAAAAAGTATCTTAACATAAACATTAACAACATATTATGAAATGGATTAAGTCTGACAATTATTTAATATATTTTCTGTTTATTTTTATAGATACAATTTATTTATTAAATACAATGAACATTGTCTTGAACTGTCATGTTAAGAGTATTTTCAGGACCAAAACATCAAAACCAAGTTAAACCAACATGTAAAAGATTCCTCCATT